>JAEAOA010001728.1:310000-529701 GCA_016746295.1 Potamilus streckersoni | reverse complement strand
TCATTGTTTGTTTGATAACTAGGTAGGATATAAATGATTAGTGCCGGATTGAATCTCGTGGAGATCACTGGGCAGTCGAAATCTCGGGGACCCCCTCACAAATTATATCATATTACGTCAAGATCAAATCAATTTAATATTATTTTGATTCTTTATAAGGGGACCCTAAACGGCGTTGGCCCATAGGATGGTACCTACACAGGCTATTTGTTAATACGTCACTGTAAATGATCTAAGAAAAAAATAACAAAGTTTTGAAACTTTTTTTATTTATGAACAGTAACTAAGTTTGGTAAAAAAAAACACATCTACAATTCGTGTAGCAAATCACCAGTGTCGCAGGGTAATTACAGTTTACATCTTAAAGAGGCGATGGTGTTATGAATCTGATTCCATCATACACTTAATTGATTTTTGAGAAGTTTACAATTGGTGCACTACCCACGAAAGCCTCGATCATAGTCATTGATAATCGATAGAACTATAATATGCTCATTATCCTCTTAGGATTTGTGTAATTTACATTTCACTTTCGTTCTCATTATTTACTTGATTTCAATTGATGTGCACAAAGAGACGTTTCTATTGCAGAACAGGATTTGTCTTTTCACATTTGAAGATTAAGTTTTAGCCATCAGTGTGCAAGAGCTGGTGTCCAGTTTCCTGTAGAATGTTGCTTCTCGGTTGTAGTAAGTTTCGAAGACGGATATTTTCTAGAATGTCGGTCAGTTTCTGGTTCAGCTTTCTATTCTTTAAAGTGTTCTATGGGCCCCAATGGACACTGCATTTGATATTGAATATCCGTCCGTTCCTAGTACATTATTATTTGAATAAATATATGCGACGCTCTTGACACTGCGAGATGTTTTCATGAGGGAATGGTGTTGTAGCGACCATATATGGGATAATCATATATTGATCAGCTTTGACGTAACGACGTTTAACTAAATCAATGTCGATAGGTGCGGTAGCTAATTTGGTAGAGCACAAGCACGTAATTCAAGGGTCGAGGTTTCAACATCTGCCCGTTCCAACCCTAGTCGGTTGCCTAGGTGTGGCCTTAAGAATTACACTTTAGTCATATATTTTGCTCAATAGATGTCTTCGAAGAAAAATGATTAAGGGTACGCAATCTGGAAACTAAAAATATAGACATGATGTTTGGGATGGTTTTACTTGGATTCTTTTATTTTCGACCTTTAGCAATTATTTACAATTCCCAGTTCATCATGAAATCAGTCTGAAATTTCTTTCTTGCTCACGGTAAAATTTATCACAAAGAATTCTCTGCGAAAAAGCGTCGGCAGAATAAATTTAGTGATCTTACAGTAAAAATATAGCGATCGTATTCGTTTGAGGCGAAATACGCCTGAAAAGTTTGAATTTGTACTCCTTATTTTCTAATCTTATCTTTGTAACAATGGTAAACTGCGCTTTATATATATATATATATATATATATATATATATATATATATATATATATATATATATATATATATATATATATATATATATATGATCATAATGACGTACCGACATGATGACGAGTCTCTTTTCCTCTTGAATGTGCACTTTACCTGTCTGATGTGCTTGAGTTACAGGAAATATTTACTGTAAGATGTACAATTTTCATTTCTCAAATCATTTAGCTACAAAATCCACAGTATCTGGTGACATCTGACACGAATTTCTAGCATGGTGGAAGTCAGTTGGACACTAGCTCTTTGGTACTATCCTGAAGCATCAGCTACCGTCATCTCTGAGGCATACGGACCAAATTCAGTTATAGAAATGAGGGTAATTTGTAGGGCAATCACGAATAGTTTCAGGTAGTCCTAACCTTGTCTTTATTTCTGTGTCATCAATTAAAAGAAATGAAATTATTTAAGAAAGAAAAGTAAAAATTTAAAAAAAGCGGAATACACAAGGAAACATGTTTTAATAAACTGAAATGTTAAAAATGAGAGAGAAGGAATAATTAATATCTTCAAAAATTACGGATTATAAAAGGCAGAAAAGTTATTATATTTAGATACTAATTGTAATCAAACCGAATATATACAAGTAATAGGTTTTATTATAAATACAATGAATAGATGTGGTTCAATTTTAAGTGTAAGAAAGTAATTCTTTATCTGCTCTAATCTACATCTGTCTTTTTGTTGTTGTTTTTTTACACGTAACTCCACGCCTGCGGAAGAGCCTCAGAAATCACCATGGGTGGATTTACTCCAATCTCTTTTACGGCCTTTTATTAGTATTTTCGAAAAGATTTGGGGAGAAAGGGTCCGAATTAAAAAAACTTTGAGACCCTGGCTCCCTAGCAACAAAACTTTTAAGTCTAATAGGCAGATGTATGAATAAGAACACATACAATAAGGATAGATCTAAAATTTTAAATAAGTAGGAAACTACGTCTGACTTCTAAATTCAAAAGTAAATAAATATTTAAATAAATTTCATGGAGATGAATATATTATAAGCATCCATGAATGAATTAAAAGTAAGAATGGAAGAAGGGGAGTGTGTAATAGTAAGAATGGGATGTATATAATAAAAATAGGAAAACTGAATGATTTTGAATTTGATATAATTTTGCTGTCCTTACAAGAATACAATATATAGCAACATACACATGCACCAAACACACAGCAAACACAGGACATAGGGAACCCCTAGCCAAGGTTAAACTACTTATAAAAGGTGAATGACTCCGACAAGGGAGATAAAGCCTTGTCGGAGAAATAAACCTATAGAAAACACTTGGGAAAAAAATACCCGAACAAAATTTAAATGAATGGGAAAATTATTTTTTTTTTTGGAATTTAAAAAATATAAACATAGCAATACATAAGGGAAAAACAAGAACACATAAAACCTTTTAGATATTTTTTTTTTGTTAAGTAGAGAAGGTGGCATCTGTCTGGTGCCCCCCCCCCATTAAATACAATCTTGAAGCATTAGCTACCATCATCTCTGAGGCATACGGACCAAATTCAGTTATAGAAATGAGGGTAATTTGTAGAACAATCACGAATAGATTCAGGTAGTCCTAACCTTGTCTTTATTTCTGTGTCATCAATTAAAAGAAATGAAATTATTTATAAAAGAAAATTATATTTTTATCAAAATAGATGCAACGTTGCAAAGTAGAACAAATGAAAATCTTTTAATTCCTCATTTCTGGTGTGTGTTCATCTTATTTAAATCAAATGAATAATTCCCTCCGCCAAAATGACATATGTACATATTGATAAAAAGCCAGTATTGGAATGATAGTCATTGTCCAGTAAGATGAATATACTTCAGTGTTATTCTAGTTAGAAAAAGAAAGAAAGGAATGAAATTATTTCCTCACATTTTCACTGTGTGTCTCTCACTGTAAATCCAAAACACTATAGATTATAAATATTTTATTTATTTTATGTGTCGTCGTAGAGGTGATAAATGAATATGGTCTGTAATCATATGAGAAAAAGAAGAGCATGTAACATTTCTATAACCCATAAAGAATAATAAATAAAGGAAAGATAACTTTAACTTTGTCCGGCTGATGCACAGCATTATTGAAAAGTCCCCACAAATGTTTCAACAAGGTCTCTGCTGAAATCGTAGTAACTGAGTCCTTACTCGAGAACCTTTCTTATTAATGATTTATATGTCAAGATGTATTTCAGTGCAGTGCATCTGTGATCAATTTGTTCTTTATATTGTCTCAAGAATTTTACTGTTTCAGTTAAGAGGTCATTCGATCCATTTATTAAATATTCTGTGCATGTCGTTCCATTTCTGGATAAGTCGCTCTGCCGGTTGATGGAGGTTTTAGTCCTAACTGTTTTACAGCCAAGTTGCAAAGGAGAAAAAGAAGAGAATCAAAGAATATTAAAAAAAAACCTTCAAACATTTTGTTCCGTATTATTTAACATTTGAGATGTCTAAGAAAATTAAAAAATTCTGTGGCGAACTCTTGCACAACATCTTAAGATGTTAGCTGAATGTGGGGTAAACTAAAACGAAATATTCCCAAGCGGGAAATCGAACCCCGGCCGCCGCGGTGAGAGCGCGGAATCCTAACCACTAGACCACTTGGGAGACGTGTAATATTGACTCCAAACTCCCTTGTTGTCATTATAAGTACGAGTTCAGCACGTTAGCAATTGGGTTGGATAATATGCAATATCTCATCGCCAAAATTACTTTTCAATTTTTAGCCGTTCAAGGAGTTGGTGGGGATTTTTTTCTTTATTAATCGACTGTCCTTACCATTGACCATTACAAGGTATGAAAAGCAATTATTTGCCCTCTTTTCTTCAGGACAAATATCCACAAGATGATTGGAACCAGGCGGGAAATAGTGGGATACATTGAATACCAACTGATTTATAAGTAGTCAAACCTAAGTCTATCATGATTAACAACGTCAATGTATAATACCGCAAACAATTATTAGGGTGATTGCAGTTTACGCCCATGAATTGATGTTTACAGAGGGAGTAACAGGCTTTTCTTTTCTTTTCTTTTTCTTTTATTTTTAATGAAAGAGGAGCTCCACATCAGAAATGATTTTTCAACAAAACCATTATTTTAAAATGCCAACAAAATCAACATCAATGTAACTATTTGGTGCTGTGCGGTGGTCATAGCACGCACAATCAACTGTAAATGACGTGTTAAAATAAATTAGAATCGTTCTTGTACAATTTACTAGAGAATATTGCATGGCAAAATTGAAAAGCTTCTTTCAAAAGAAACATTTATATTAGATACATTTGAAAAGAGAAACAGTTCTTAACTTCGCTGTAAGATATAATCATATTATTAGAAGGAAATCTGTTCTATAAACCTAGCGGAATAAATCATTTATTACTTCAAGACGTGTTTAACATTATTCTTTCAAAATGAAAGGAATGAAAACGTGTACATTTTCAATCGTTGGAATTACAATTGTAAGAACAGCACGTAAGGCTAGCTGAGCAATCATTTATTTAGCTCTTAAATATTACAAAATCCTCTACCGCCTTCCCGAACATCAAGCAGACCGTAGGTCGAGGCGTCTTAAATGGCCTTAAGTAAGTTTCGCAGCTATACCGGGTAGATAAATTTGATTATAGAAATTGTTTTGCTCTTCATATCAAAAGGAGTGTTGGGGTGACAACGGGAAATAAAAAAACATATACCACTGTATAGAAGAGAGAGAGAGAGAGAGAGAGAGAGAGAGAGAGAGAGAGAGAGAGAGAGAGAGAGAGAGAGGGGGGGAGATCTTTTCTTAGCTGTGTGGCGTTTAACATATATATTATTCGCTTATATAGTCCAGTACAAACGAATCTGACAAATTAACCGAACCTTAACATGTTATTCTTAGGAAGATGGAAAAAATGCAGTATGTGTCTCACAAAACGAGGTGACCAGTACAAAAAAAAACAATTGAAAGTTCTATTAAATCCTGTCTTTAAAGAATTCAACAAAACAAATTGTACACTGCCGGAATCCGGAAACATTCATTACAACCTCAAGCATTATTATATTTGTCTTCCAGAAAGTCCCGTAGCAAATCTTTTGATCTTTTCTTTGAACAAGGACGATGGTCAGGTATACTTAATTGATATGCTTCATTGTTTGTTTGGTAACTAGGTGGGATATAAATGATTAGTGCCGGATTGAATCTCGTGGAGATCCCTGGGCAGTCGGACTCTCGGGGACCCCCTAACAATCTCTCATATTACGTCAAGATCAAATCTATTTAATATCATTTTGATCCATTTTAAGGGGACCCTAAACGGCGTTGGCCCATAGGGCGGTGCCTACACTGGCTATTTGGTAATCCGGCACTGTAAATGATCGAATAAAAAAACAAATTTTTGAAACATTTTATAATATTTATGAACAGTAACGTAACTAAGGGTGGTAATAAACACATCTATAATTCGTATAGCAAGACATATGAGCTCCAAAGTCCAAAATTTCGAAGAAACGGAATGAAAACGACCCAAAACATCACTAAATCACCAGCGTCGCATGATAATTACAGTTAAAATCTTAAAGAGGTTATGGTGCTATGAATCTGATTCCATCGGACACTTAATTGATTTTTGAGAAGTTTACAATTGGTCCACTACCCCGAAAGCCTCGATCATAGGCATTGATGATCGATAGAACTATAATGTGCTCATTATCCTCTTGGAATTTGTGTAATTTACATTTCACTTTCGTTCTCATTATTTACTTGATTTCAATTGATGTGCACAAAGAGACGTTTTTATTACAGAGCAGCATTTGTCTTTCCACAATTGAAGATTAAGTTTGGCCATCAGTGTGCAAGAGCTGGTGTCCAGTTTCCTGTAGAATGTTGCTTCTCGGTTGTGGTAAGATTCGAAGACGGATTTTTTCTAGAATATCGGTCCGTTCCTGGTCCAGTTTTCTATTCTTTAAAATGTTTTATTGGCCGGAATGGACACTGCATTCTGTATTTGAATATCAGTCCGTTCATAGTACAATATTATTTGAATAAATATATGCGACGCTCATGACACTGAGAGATATTTCAGCGAGGGAATGGTGCTAGAGCAACCATAAATGGGGTAATCATATATTGATCAGCTTTGACGTACTGACGTTTCGAATTGTGATAAATTTTTGAAGAGGTAAGACGCATTTTTACGAATGGAACACAGAAGAGGAAATTAAGAGGAAAAATTGGAAAAGAAGAAGATATCTAATCGGAAGAAAAAACGTCAGCAGCACAACAATAGATCAACGAGCCATAACAGTGAAATTCCAACCAAGAAATTATAAAATACACAAAAATTGGAATTGGCGGCAAATCAAGCAAACAAAGGATTCCGGAACTGAACCTACGAGGAACCAACTAAAGCACCACCAAAGCACAACTAAAAAGGTGAAAAAAAAACAAGAATCCCTAAAGGATTTACTAAAAGTCCATTGTGAATTCATTAAGTATAGGATTTTTTTTGTGATTTACGATATTACGGACAGGACAGGACACAGGACCGATAAAGGAAACAGGTAACAGCACATTCCTATCACCCTCAAACCTTTAAATAACGCACCTATCACCATAGTATTTGTCTAAAAAATAACTTTAAACTTCTAAGCGAAGGCAGCTGACAAAATTATCATATTCAATAAAATGTCACAAAACCAGAAATAAGCTTTCCTTGAACATCGGAAAGCCAGACGAGCACAGCAACGTGCCATTAAAACAACTCAAAAAATTAACTCCATGTATGGAAATAATAGCACTACTCCGACAATGATTCAAATCGAAAATACCCCTACTCAAAACATTGTAGTTGGCAATAACCAACCCAGTATTACTTCAAGGCCTGCTGTCAAAATTATGTCACCCACAAATCTTAGTCAAAAAAGGAAAGCCCCAGAACAGGACACATCACAAAGCCACATGGCGCAAATCATTGATCTAGCCTCAATCATTAACAACATTTTTAATCAAGGAACATGTGATAAACAGCTAGAGAATAACCAAAGTCTTGGATTCAACAAAAAACCATAGTATGAAAATATCAACAGGACCCAACTTAAAATCAATAAAGGAACAGAGAAAAAAGGGGATAGTGCTAACCTAAGCAACCCCTACCCCTCTAACTGCAATATCTCTCCTAACTCAAACAACTCCCTGCCAATCACAAATTCAAATAACTCCAACAACATAAACCAACAAAAAAATCAGGCCCAGTAAAATCTAGTATCACGCCAAAAAATAAAATTTATTATGCTAAACATAATGAAGTGCCGGTACCGTCCAAAACAAACTCATTAGCGGAACTCAGGGAAATAAGACAAGCACTGGAAAACCACGCCCACACACAAACAAACGCACACCCCAATCATGATAACTGCATGGAATTCGAGGAAACTAGAATACTTCCAAAAGGGAAGCGACCACTCTGAGGTCCATCAAAAGGAAAAAACACTAATAATAGTATTAATGCTACACAGGAGAACGTACCATCCCCAAGCACCCAACCACACCTCTACTCTCAAAGCAACAATAATAAAAAACGCAAAGCTCCCATTAACAACCAAAGGAATAAAAGCAAAATTGCAAGGACATGGGCCCACACTACTAACACTAATCCGGACTACCCCCCCCCAGTCTGCACTAAAAAGACCAATCAGCTCAATGTCAATACAAACTCCAACATAAATGATGTACACCCTGGCTATCTCACACTGTTCCTCCATTACCCCATCACTCCAACCAAACTACCCTCAAATTCTACCTTCATACAAGAACTACAAAAGCATAAAAAGGGCAAATTCAAATCAAACACATGAAGCCATCCGAAACTAGTATTCGATGCTTCACATGTACTCAAATTCGAGCATATAAGAAGATCAAAACAATTAACGGCATCCCCGTCAAAATATGCGACCACCATAACTACACCAAACTTAAAAAATCACACACACAAAAAACAACAACCCAGCCCACAACAAATCGTAGCCAACCCAAAAAATCAACTCATCAAGAAGCGGACCTTATCATTTGGCAATGGAACTGCAGATGTATATATCAGAACCAGCTTGAACTACAAGCTGCGTTACTTGAGACTAACGAAAAAGCCTTTAATCATATGCCTCCAAGAAACAAAACTACCAAATAGCAAATCCGCTCTACCCAAAATTAGAAACTATCAACAAACCTATCAAAAACAAAGGAAAAATGACTCCAGAAAGGGGGGGGGACTAGCCATTTACATCCATGACAGCATTACTCAAAATCAACCAATTGAAATCACAGAAACTGAAAATGAACCCTGTGAAATGTTAGCTGTCCAAATACAATTCGGAAAACAAATTTTTGAAATTTATAACATCTACAACCCCCCAAACCACAGTCAAGACCCCACCCCTACTCTCCAAAAACTAATCACAAACTTTAAACACAACGTGATTATGTGTGGCGACTTCAATGCCCACCACCCATTCTGGGGGTGTAATACGGCCAACAAGAGAGGCAATCAAATCTATCAACTCATTGATGCCACCGACCTAATTATCCTCAATGACTGCACCCCAACCAGAATGGATCCACATACAGGGAAAATGAGTGCACTTGATTTGACAATTACCACCCCTAAGCTCATCCATGACACACAGTGGAGGGTACTCTATCGATCCACCTGGGGGAGCGACCATTTTCCCATTAAAACTAATATTACTATTAAACAAACCCCTCCAACCGACTCCCACAAACCATGTTGGAACCTCAAAAAGGCAGACTGGGAGCTATTTTAAAATAACCTACAGAACACCACAATAGAAGAAGTTAAAAATTTAGATAGCAACATTTTCTATAACAATGTAGTCAAACAGATACAAACAGCAGCAGACAACTCCATCCCGAAAACCAAAAAACACTCTGGTAAATTCAAACTCCTCTGGTGGACTGAGGAGTGTGGCGCAGACATACAGACATACAAGCCAAAAAGAAGGCGCTAAACAAATATCAAAATTGTAAAAAAGCACATCATTTATTGAATATAAAAGACTAAAAGCAGTCACAACTAAAACACTAAAAACTGCCAATATACTGAAAGCTCTACCAGTGTATGTCCGAAGCGGAAAATTGGATCCGACCAATTCTCAAACATGAAAGGCGGTGGGATACAGTCAGCTCCTGCTGGATACAACGAGGGATGGAGGTAGTTACAACTAGAACAAGATGGCGGATTCAACAGAGGAGCAGAGGGAGGATTTGGGTCCAGCCCAAGTACGACAACCCAAGGAAGCAGTACCAACACTACCCTGAGGGTAGAATAAAAAGATTACTAATTTTTATTGCCAATAAAGAAAAGCACAACATTGCCTTCCAATCAAAAAGGGATAGACAGCTCCAGCTAACATCCCAAAAGCCCAACCCAGCACGCACACAAACAGACCACACTTCAAAAACAAATCAAGAGACTATGCAGTACTAACCACCTCCCTACTGCTGTCTCAAAACCCCAACCCTGGTACGGACAAACGATTAGCGATGAACAGTCCGGGCCGCGCGGCCAACTGTTCGAAACGAAAAGCCTACAACTTATGTCTTCACTTTGGCTCTGAAGACCTACGGCCCAAACAAGATTCTTTGGCAAGGCGGTCAAAATTACACAACCATACAAACCAAAGCGGTGATAAATCTAATAAATAAGCGGCAAACGCCTAAAGATTGGTAATTTCTTACAAACATTATAAGTACGCCAAGTACGCAAAATTCCAATTACAAACATTTATTCCAAATTCACAACTCAGGCTCATTAGGACAATTGCACAGGTGGCTTAAACAACATTGAAATAGGGATACCAATAGGAAAAACTGGTATATATTTGACAAAAAAATCCACCCAATTAAAATAAAATTGGGTGGATAATAACTTGGGGGCATTGGTGGGGCGGGAGTGGCGGCCTGGGTTGGAGAGTGGATTGCGGTTCTGCCATTTATGGAGCTTAGGTTCAAAATCACAATAAAAACAATAAGGGTCTTTTTTTGAGGTCCCTGATCTCTAGGGGTCAGGAAAAGGCCTAGCACCAAAGGCCAAGCGCCCTCCTGGGACTGTGGCATACTCCCCCAGAGGGACTGCAGTCCATGCCCGGGACTGTAAGCAGTCGTATAAGCCTCACGGCAGCAAGCGACTTAAACAAGACAAAGACAAAGATAGGGCACTAAGGGGGCAAAATTTTGTAGGGGAGGAGAGAGGACGTGTTTTTCTTACCTTTCGGACTTAAGGATAATATTGGATGATTCACTTAACACTAAGGATAGTGTACTAGGAAACTAAGGTAAAGTAAAAATTTACTTAAACTACTTATTTGATAAAATCTATCCCAAATCTAATTTACGTCATATATATAAATAAATTGTAGTTACAAAACTCCACAATGTACGAATTATACAAGCCAACTAGTACTGAAATTTACCAACCTAAACTACCAATTTTTACTACTAACGATGTAAATATACCCTACTTTAAAAATTTTACAAATTTTTAACATTACAGATATAAATCGAAACCTTTTATTTAAAAAATTCATTGATTCCATTGTTCTTACGAAAAATTCCTTTGTTCCTTTGTTCTCACGGAAACAAACACGTGGGCAGCCAAAATATATACTGAACAGTGGTACTACCCTACCACATTAACCTCAAACAATATATTAGAAATACTTAATCGTACAACCCTTACATGAATATTCAGTTAAGGTTTTTGAAAATTTAATTTAAAAATATATACATAATATAAACAGCCAAAATATAGACTGAACAGTGTTACTACTCCCCCACATCAACCTCAAACAACATATTAGATATATTTAACCATACAACCTGTATATGAAAATTCAGGTAAGGTTGAAGGAAAATAAATTTAATTAAAAAATATATACATAATATAAACACCCAAAATATAGACTGAACAGAAGTACTTTATCACAACAATAAACCTCAAACAATATATTATAAATACTTAATCATACATCCCCTACGTGAATATTCCTTATAAGGTTTAAACAAAATTAATTAATTAAATAATAATAATAATAATAATAATAATAATAATAATAATAATAATAATAATAATAATAATAGTAAACTCCAACCGACAGCAAATTTCCCCTTTCAACATACCGGGCTAAATAATATACCAACTTACAAATCAGTTAGTACGAAATACATAAGCCCCTAAACTAAGACTACATCTGATTGGCCGAATGTAGCCGCATTCTAAAACCGCAAAGAACATGCTACCTTGAACTAACGGAAGGATTGAAAACCAAAATCTACACCAACCAATTAAAATCTAGCACTCGAATGAAGTAATTAGAAGCATCTGTGGCCAAACGCTCCACATAACTATTAATAAGTAAACACTATTTTTCAAATTACAAAGACAAATTACGATAAAACTTAATCATCCAATATTATTCAGTAAATAATACGATATAAAGAAGAAAAGACTGGGAATCACACAGGGAGGAGAGGGAAGGATACAACAAGATAAGCTGAATCACACCTACTGAAAATACTTAATAATTTCAAATAAAGGGAATATATAAGCCGGTATTGGAACCCTAATAACCCATCCTCGCATACAAACACCAACATAATCGCAAACACCATACCTGGTCCATAACATAAAACAGGCGTTAGGACTCATACTAGCACAAGCCTGGGTGGATCCTGAAACCTATAAGCACTGTATAGGCTAAGATTTCCCCACCATGAAAAGGACATATAGGTCAAGACCGATAACTATGGGCAAAATCAGGAACCTCCCCTTCCCCTGATATCCCTAACTCTCAGGAGCGGAGTAGACCGATTGGCCGATCAAGCGTAAGATCTACTCTACGAGAAGTAGAAATAATAAAATGTGCCGACCGACTGCCAGTTATTAGACTTGAAGGCACTATCAAGTCAAGCGGGGTCTTGGACCCCACTGCTGTCTCAAAACCCCAACCCTGGTACGGACAAACGATTAGCGATGAACAGTCCGGGCCGCGCGGCCAACTGTTCAAAACGAAAAGCCTACAATCTATGTCTTCACTTTGGCCTGGAAGACCCAACATTAAAACGAGATCCTTTGGAAAGGCAGTCAAAATTAAAAACCAAACATTGTCAAACCGGTGATAAAAGTCAAAATTAGGTGACATACACCTAGAGATTGATTTCTTTTTTAGAACCATATTATAAGTACGCTAAGTACGCAAAATTCAACCTCATCAAAATATATTCAATATTCACAACTCAGGAACATTTGGATAATTGAATAGGTGGCTAACACATAATTGGTATAGGGACACCCGTAGGAAAAACTGGTTAAATTTGACAATAATCTAACTGAGATAAAGTTAGGTGAACTTAGACATTGGGGGAGGACTTTAGTAGGCGGGAGTTGAGGCGGATGGCCGGTACGCTCTGTTACAATACGCAGCCAACCAAAGGGTCTTAAGGTCAGCAAATAAAGGTTAGCACCACGACCAAAAGCCCAACACTAAGGCTAAACGCCTCCCTGGAGAGCAATGTTACCAAAAGGTAACATCCGGCCAAAGCGGTGAGCTACCAGGGGGGTTAATAGGCCCACGCGCCGGGGCAAAAGTGTCTAGCATTGAGACACGGGTGAGCCCTACCTCGGAAGGAGGGGAGGCCACTAGCCCTTTTCAGGGCTTTAACCAGTCATAATACACGAAAGTTGACACATGACTGTAATAACAGATCAGATCAGGTCCCCTCTCATATCCAACTCTTAGGCAATGATAAAGCAGACCGAGCGGCGAATGAAGCCCTAAACTTGGACAATACTACTGAAATCGGGTACTGTACTCGAGAAATCTACTCCCAAATACACAAACACGTAAACAAACTGTGGCAAACCGAATGGGAATCTAAATCAGCTCATACCCAACTGTACCAAATACAATCCACAATTGTACGCCACATTAAATGGAAGTCACTTCCAAACTTCCGACACAACCATATAATTAACAGGATCAGGACAGGAAAAACCAAATTATACGACAGCTTAGGGCAATATTTAACCGATCGGACGCAAAGCCAAGGAAACTGCCCGAATTGTCAAGAAAAGGAAACCTTGCAGCACATCTTCAATATCTGTCCTGCATATACAACTCAAAGAGCAGAATTCATACAAAAACAGCGGCTACTCAAAGCTCCATACTCATTCCCATAGTTCTTTAAATATACTAACAAAAATATAACAAACACACACGACAATATTATAAATTTTCTAACTAGCATCAATAAAACGGGTAATATTTAAAGTTCTTGACTGACTAAACGACAAAGTACAGCAACAGATAACAACTTATCACAAGGATCAGATCCTCGGATACGGAAATTCTATCCAAATTAGAACATTCTAAACCAAGCGCACTAAACAGCAAAAAAATGATTGAAACATTTGATCATCTCTTTCACGTCCGCCTAAACAACGATGAAAGCCGAAACTGGAACAGACCAAATGAGGACAGTCTCTACATACAAGGACAGACCATACAGTGAAATAGGTCTGAAATATGTATTCATTCCATTACGTCCGCCTAACAGTGAACAATCTTGGACAAAAAAAAAATAACAATCAGGTCGAAAGACCAAATAATCTAGAAAGTGAAGTACGTTTCAAAGCCTTTCAAAAGAACTTGATTATTCACAATCTGAAAAGTTCTTAATATAACGCCATCCCCTCCCTCAATTTATAAGTGTTTCAGCTGGTTGAATAAGTACAACTGGTTGAAACCCACAAACCACCACACACATACAATAAAGGGAAATCAGCACGGATTTCGCTCCCAAAAACTCATACACACTGCCCTTCCGGACAACGTAACTTATCTTGACAAGGTAAGCCCCCACACATACACATAGCGTAATAACTTTCCTGTCAACCTAACGAAAGGAGACCACGATAAGGCAATGCAATGGCAGATTGACCGATCCCAAAAACCTGCAAGCCTGTGCAGAACAAAATGCGACTCTCCCCACGAGGGGAGGGAATAAAAGCCAGAAAACAAAAATCAAGTGATTAGGGAATGGACCCGACCATTACCTAAAACAAACACATTACCCCATAGTCGTTATTACGATAGGGGGTAACTTTGAAAAGAGTTGAAAAGACTACAATTTCTAACTGGAAGCACTACCAGTATGACCGAAGCGAAGGATTGAACTCGATCAATCCTTAAAAACCAAACGTTGCTTAAGCCAACAAAGCAACAAACAGACCTGAAAGCACTATCAGGGCTAGCGAAAAAGGGGGATGGACCCGACCACTCCCCAGTCCGAAAATAACTCCCCATAGTCTTTTTCACGATAGGGGAATAAGAAAAGATTACAAGCCGATAATTGCATCAGAAACTGGCAGCACAACCAGTGTAAACGTCCGTAGCGGAGGGCTTGAGCCGACCAGCCCTCATCAAAAAACACAAAAAGAAGACCGACCACTACTACCAGGAAGCAGCAGTCAGGGATCAATAACAATAACAAAAAGGAAGGAAGACATACCAACGGCAGAACTAACATTACACAGGAAGAATCAACGAAAGACATTAACACCGAGGAGAACGTACTAGCCAACCAATTAATCCTGACACCAAAGACAAACTGAGGAAAACAACACCTGGAAACAATCAGGATACAAGCAGGATACAAGCCTAAAAAGGATACTATAAAGAAGATTTAAAATTGAAGTCATAGATGCAAGGAGATGCAATCAGAAGTCTCAGCTACCGCTACCTCGAAGGAAGAACAGAAAAGACTACTTTATTGCCAATAAAAATTTGTCAAAAAGATCTCAAGGATAGTTAGTCAGCACTAGCTAACATCCAAAAAGAAAACCCTGCCCGACATGCACACAAATCAAATTATCTCCCTAAACCACAATCAAGGGTATCGCAGAAATCAAACCCCAACCCACTGCGTTCCCAACCCCGCCCCCTGGAACGGACAAGGTATAAAAGCACATAGAGCAGTTTGGGCCGCGTGGCCAACTGTTCAAAACGAAGCCAAAACCTATGTCTTCACTTTGGCACTGAAGACCTACGGCCCTGATATGATCATTTGGCAAGGCGATCAAAAACAAAAACTCTGTAAATTAAAACATACAAACAAACACAATCGTGCTAAATATGTTACATAGGTGACACACACCTAGGAAATTGGTTACATTTTAGAACAAAATAAGCACGCACAGTACGCAAAATTTAAAACTTAAAAGACACAATTCAAAATTCACAACTCAGGAAAATTAGAACAATTGCATAGGTGGCTCACACAATATTGATATAGGGACACCTGTAGGAAAAACTGGTTACATTTGACAAATAACCCCCTAACTGAAATAAAGTTAGGAGGGATTTTTTCCTGGGAGGCTTTGGTGGGGGGGGAGTCGCGGCCGGGGCGGGGGAGTGGTTTGCGGTTTTGCCATTTTTTGTAGCGGCCAGTCAACTTCACAATATAGGGTCTTTTTTAGGGTCAATTAGGGGCCAAGCACTAGAGCCCTGCGTCCTTCCGAGGGGAACGCAGGCCAAGCCCGGGACTGCAAGCTCCTCCCCCCCCCCCGGAAGACACGCAGCCCAGCCCGGGGCATAGGAAAAGTGTCAGCACTAGACACTGGTGAGCCCGGCCCGAGAAGGGGGGAAGGCCACTAGCCCTTTTCAGGGCTTTGAGTCATAAAACACGAAAGTGTATACATAACTATAATCCATATGAACAGGAACAGGTACTGACGTTTCAGTAAATCAATGTCGGTAGGTGCGGTAGATAATTTGGTAGAGCGCAAGCACGTAATTCAAGGATCGAGGATTCGACCTCTGCCCATTCCAACCCTAGTCGGTTGCCTATGTGTGGCCTGAAGAATTACACTTTATTCATATATATTATTCAATAGATGCCTTTGAAGAAAAATGATTAAGGGTACGCAGCTTGGAAACTGAAAATATAGACAGGTTGGTTGGGATAGTTTTACTTGGATTCTTTTATTTTTGACCTTTAGCAATTATTTACAATTCACAGTTCACTATGAAATCAGTCTGAAATCTCTTTCTTGCTCACGGCCAAATTTATCACTAAGCGTTCTCTTCGAAAAAGCGTCGGCAGAATAAATTTAGCGATCTAACAGTAAAAATATAGCGATCGTATTCGTATGAGGCGAAATACGCCTGAAAAGTTTGAATTTATATTCCTTATTTTCTAATCTTATCTTTGTAACAATGCTAAACTGTACTTGATATATATATATATATATATATATATATATATATATATATATATATATATATATATATATATATATATATATATATATATATATATATATATGATGTGCCGACATGATGACAAGTCTCCTTTCCTCCTTTCGTCTTGAATGTACATTTTACCTGTCTGATATGATTGAGTTACAGGAAATATTTACTAATGTTACCTTTGAATTAAAAAAGGGACATCTCTCAAAGTTTTAATTGTTAATAGTTTCCAATACAGAGAAAATAGCCTAACATAAACGTAATTTTATCGATAATTTTTTTTATCAAAATCCGATCATGATTTTCCCGAAAGATACTAAGTTAACATTTGCGACATGTGTGTGACCGACTAAGAGGAAAGTTTCCAGAGCGGGTAATCGAACCCAGGCGGCAGTGGTGACAGCGTGGAATCCTCACTTGATGTTATGAGTGTACTTTGTTGATACTTGGATATAAAAATGTCATGGCTCGGAAAGATGTACAATTTTTATTTCTCAAATCATTTAGCTACAAAATCCACAGTATCTGGTGTCATCTGACACGAATTTCTAGCATCGTGGAAGCCAGTTGTACACTAGCTCTTAGGTACAATCTTGAAGCATTAGCTACCATCATCTCTGAGGCATACGGACCAAATTCAGTTATAGAAATGAGAGTAATTTGTAGAGCAATCACGAATAGTTTCAGGTAGTCCTAACCTTGTCTTTATTTCTGTGTCATCAATTAAAAGAAATGGAATTAGTTAAGAAAGAAAATTATGTCTCTTTTATCAAAATAGATGCAACGTTGCAAAGTAGAACAAACGTAAATCTTTTAATTCCTCATTTCTGGTCTGTGTCCATCTTATTTAAATCAAATGAATAACTCCCTCCACCAAAATGACATATGTTTATATTGATAAAAAGCTAGTATTTGAATGATAGTCCAGTAAGATGAATATAATTCAGTGTTATTCTAGTTAGAAAAAGAAAGAAAGGAATGAAATTATTTCCTCATATTTTCACTGTGTCTCTCACTGTAATTCCAAAACACTATAGATTATAAAATTTTAATTTATTTTATGTGTCATCGTAGACTTGACAAATGAATACGGTCTGTAATCATATGAGAAAAAGAACATGTAACATTTCTATTACCCATAAATAATAATAAATAAAGGAAAGAGAACTTTAACTTTGTCCGGCTGATGCACAGCATTATTGAAAAGTCCCCACAAATGTTTCAACAGGGTCTCTGCTGAAATCGTAATAACTGACTCCTTACTCGAGAACCTTTCTTATTAATGATTTATATGTCAAGATGTATTTCAGTGCAGTGCATCTGTGATCAATTTGTTCTTTATATTGTCTCAAGAATTTGTACTGTTCCAGTTAAGAAGTCATTCGATCCAATTATTAAATATTCTGTGCATGTCGTTTCATTTCTGGATAAGTCGCTCTGCAGGTTGATGGAGGTTTTAGTCCTTACTGTTTTACAGCCTAGTTGCAAAGGAGAAAAAGAAGAGAATCAAAGAATAATAAAAAAAACCTGCAAATATTTTGTTCCGTATTATTTAACATTTGAGATGTCTTAGAAAAATTAAAAAATTCTGTGGCGACCTCTTGCACAACATCTTAAGATGTTAGCTGAATGTGGGGTAAACTAAAACGAAATATTCCCAAGCGGGGAATCGAACCCCGGCCGCCGCGGTGAGAGCGCGGAATCCTAACCACTAGACCACTTGGGAGACGTAACATTGTCTCCAAACTCCCTTGTTGTCATTATAAGTACGAGTTCAGCACGTTAGCAAATGGTTTGGATAATATGCAATATCTCATCGCCAAAAACTACTTTTCGATTCTTACCTGTTCAAGGAGATGGTGGGGATTTTTTACTTTATTGATTGACTGTTCTTACCATTGACCATTACAAAGTATGAAAAACAACTATTTGCCCTCTTTCTTCATGACAAATATCCACAAGATGATTGGAACCAGGTGTGAAACAGTGGGATACTTTGAATACCAACTGACCTTATAAGTACGCAAACCTAGGTCTATCATGATTAACTACGTCAATGTATAATACCGCAAACAATTAGTAGGGTGATTTCAGTTTACGCCCATGAATTGATGTTTAAAGAGGGAGCAACAGACTTTTGTTTTGTTTTCTTTTTTTTCTTTTATTTTTAATGAAACAGGAGCTCCACATCAGAAATGATTTTTTTTCAACAAAAACATTATTTTAAAATGCCAACAAAATCAACATCAATGTATCTATTTGGTGCTGTGCTGTGGTCATAACACGTACAATCAACTGTAAATGACGTGTTAAAATAAATTAGATTCGTTCTTGTACAATTTACTAGAGAATATTGCATGGCAAAATTGAAAAGCTTCTTTCAAAAGAAACATGTATATTAGATACATTTGAACGGACAAACAGTTCTTAACTTCGCTGTAAGATATAATCATATTATTAGAAGGAAATATGTTCTATAAACCTAGCGGGATAAATCATTTATTACTTCAAGACGTGTTTGACACTATTCTTTCAAAATAAAAGGAATGAAAACGTGTACATTTTCAATCGTTGGAAATATATTTGTAAGAACAGTACGTAAGGCTAGCTGAGCAATCATTCATTTAGCTCCTAAATATTACGAAATTCTCTATCGCCTTCACAAAGATCAAGCAGACTGTAGGTCGAGGTGCCTTAAATGGCCGTAAACAAGTTTCGCAGCTACCCAGGGTAGATAAACTTGATCCTAGAAATTGTTTTGCTCTTCAGATCAAAAAGAATGTTTGGGTGACAACGGGAAATATAAAGCATATACCACTGTAGAGAGAGAGAGAGAGAGAGAGAGAGAGAGAGAGAGAGAGAGAGAGAGAGAGAGAGAGAGAGAGAGAGAGAGAGATGCGATATTTTCTTAGCTGTGTGGCGTTTATCATGGATATTATTCGCTTATATAGTCCAGTACAAACGAATCTGACAAATTAACCGAACCTTAACATGTTATTCTTAGGAAGATGGAAAAAATGCAGTATGTGTCTCACAAAACGAGGTGACAACTACAAAAACAATAGAAAGTTCTATTAAATCATGACTTTAAAGAATCCAACAAAACAAATTGTACACTGCCGGAAACCGGAAACATACCTTACAACCTCACACGTTATTATATTTGTCTTCCAGAAAGTCACCTAGCAAATCTTTTAATCTTTTCTTTGAACAATGACTAAGGTCATGTATACTTAATTGATATGCTTCATTGTTTGTTTGATAACTAGGTAGGATATAAATGATTAGTGCCGGATTGAATCTCTTGGAGATCACTGGGCAGTCGAAATCTCGGGGACCCCCTCACAAATTATATCATATTACGTCAAGATCAAATCAATTTAATATCATTTTGATCCATTATAAGGCGACCCTAAACGGCGTTGGCCCATAAGGCGGTGCCTACCCTGGCTATTTGGTAATCCGGCACTGTAAATTATCTAATAAAAAATAACGTTTTGAAACATTTTATATTTATGAACAGTAACTAAGGGTGGTAATAAAAACATCTATAATTCGTGTAGCAAAACATATGAGCTCTAAGTCCAAAATTTAGAAGAAACAGAATGAAAAGGACCCAAAACATCAATAAATCACCAGCGTCGCAGGGTAATTACAGTTTACATCTTAAAGAGGCGATGGTGTTATGAATCTGATTCCATCATACACTTAATTGATTTTTGAGAAGTTTACAATTGGTGCACTACCCTGAAAGCCTCGATCATAGGCATTGATGATCGATAGAACTATAATGTGCTCATTATCCTCTTGGAATTTGTGTAATTTACATTTCAATTTCTTTCTCATTATTTACTTTATTTCAATTGATGTGCACAAAGAGACGTTTCTATTACAGAGCAGCATTTGTCTTTCCACAATTGAAGATTAAGTTTTGGCCATCAGTGTACAAGAGCTGGTGTCCAGTTTCCTGTAGAATGTTGCTTCTCGGTTGTGGTAAGATTCGAAGACGGATATTTTCTAGAATATCGGTCCGTTCCTGGTTCAGTTTTCTATTCTTTAAAATGTTTTATTGGCCGGAATGGGCACTGCATTCTGTATTTGAATATCAGTCCGTTCATAGTACACTATTATTTGAATAAATATATGCGACGCTCTTGACACTGCGAGATGTTTCGGGGAGGGAATGGTGTTGTAGCGACCATAAATGGGGTAATCATATATTGATCAGCTTTGACGTACTGACGTTTCACTAAATCGATGTCGGTAGGTGCAGTAGCTAATTTGGTAGAGCGCAAGCACGTATTTCAAGGGTCGAGGGTTCGACCTCTGCCCATTCCTACCCTAGTCGGTTGCCTAGGTGTGGCCTTAAGAATTACACTTTAGTCATATATATATATATATATATATATATATATATATATATATATATATATATATATATATATATATATATATATATATATATATTATTGAATAGATGCCTTTGAAGAAAAATGATTAAGGGTACGCAGTCTGGAAACTGAAAATATAGACAGGTTGGTTGGGATAGTTTTACTTGGATTCTTTTATTTTCGACCTTTCGCAATTATTTACAATTCACAGTTCACCGTGAAATCAGTCTGAAATCTCTTTCTTGCTCACGGCCAAATTTATCACTAAGCGTTCTCTTCGAAAAAGCGTCGGCAGAATAAATTTAGCGATCTAAAAGTAAAAATATCGCGATCGTATTCGTATGAGGCGAAATACGCCTGAAAAGTTTGAATTTGTATTCCTTATTTTCTAATCTTGTCTTTGTAACAATGCTAAATTGCGCTCGATATATATATATATACATATATATATATATATATATATATATATATATATATATATATATATATATATATATATATATATATATATATATATATATATATATATATATAATGATGTGCCAACATGAGGATGGGTCTCCTTTTCTCTTGAATGTACACTTTACCGGCTCTGATGTGCTTGAGTTACAGGAAATATTTACTGATCTTACCTTTGAATTAAAATAAAGAAGGGACATCTCTCAAAGTTTTAATTGTTAATAGTTTCCAATATAACAAGCCTAACATAAACGTAATTTTATCGATAAATTAATTTTTTTTTCAAAATCCGATCATGATTTTCCCGAAAGATACTCAGTTAACGTTTGCGACATATGCGTGACCGACTAAGAGAAAAGTTTCCAGAGCGGGTAATCGAACCCAGGCGGCAGTGGTGACAGCGTCGAATCCTAACTTGGGATGTTATGAGTGTACTTTGTTGATACTTGGATATAAAAATGTCATGGCTCGGAAAGATGCACAATTTTTATTTCTCAAATCATTTAGCTACAAAATCCACAGTATCTGGTGTCATCTGATACGAATTTCTAGCAGCGTGGAAGCCAGTTGGACACTAGTTCTTAGGTAGAATCCTGAAGCATTAGCTACCGTCATCTCTGAGGCATACGGACCAAATTCAGTTATAGAAATGAGGGTAATTTGTAGAACAATCACGAATAGTTTCAGGTAGTCCTAACCTTGTCTTTATTTCTGTGTCATCAATTAAAAGAAATGAAATTATTTAAGAAAGAAAAGAAAATTTTTTTTAAAAAAGCGGAATACACAAGGAAACATGTTTTCATAAACTGAAATGTTAAAACTGAGAGAGAAGGAATAATTAAGATCTTCAAAAATTACGGATTATAAAAATCAGAAAAGTTATTATATTTAGATACTAATTGTAATCAAACCGAATATCTGCAAGTAATAGGTTTTATTATAAATACAATGAATATATGTGGTTCAATTTTAAGTGTAAGAGAGTAATTCTTTATCTGCTCTAATCTACATCTGTCTTATTTGTTGTTTTTTTACAGGTAACTCCACGCATGGAGGAAGTAAGGGACAATGACGACGTAGGACTATATCACATGGCGATACGCGAAGTGAGCAGGCCTGCGGAAAAGCCTCAGAAATCACCATGGGTGGATTTACTCCAATCTCTTTTACGGCCTTTTATTAGTATTTTCGAAAAGATTTGGGGAGGAAGGGTTCGAATTAAAAAAACTTTGAGACCCTGGCTCCCTAACAACAAAACTTTTAAGTCTAATAGGCAGACGTATGAATAAGAACGCATACAATAAGGATAGATCTAAAATTTTAAATAAGTAGGAAACTACGTCTGACCTCTAAATTCAAAATTAAATATTTAAATAAATTTCATGGAGATGAATACATTATAAGCTTCTATGAATGAATTAAAAGTAAGAATGGAAGAAGGGGAGTGTGTAATAGTAAGAATGGGATGTATATAATAAAAATAGGAAAACTGAATGATTTTGAATTTGATATAATTTGGCTGTCCTTACAAGAATACAATATATAGCAACATACACATGCACCAAACACACAGCAAACACAGGACATAGGGAACCCCTAGCCAAGATTAAACTACATATAAAAGGGGAATGACTCCGACAAGGGAGATAAAGCCTTGTCGGAGAAATAAACCTATAGAAAACACTAGGGAAAAAATACCCCAACAAAATTTAAATGAATGGAAAATTATTTTTTTTTTGGAATTTAAAAAAATATAAACATAGCAATACAGAAGGGGGAAAACAAGAACACATAAAACCTTTTAGATATTTTTTTTGGTTAAGTAGAGAAGGTGGCATCTGTCTGGTGCCCCCCCCCCATTAAGTACAATCTTGAAGCATTAGCTACCATCATCTCTGAGGCATACGGACTAAATTCAGGTATAGAAATGAGGGTAATTTGTAGAGCAATCACTAATAGTTTCAGGAAGTCCTAACCTTGTCTTTATTTCTGTGTCATCAATTAAAAAGAAATGGAATAAGTTAAGAATGAAAATATTTATATTTCTTATCAAAATAGATGCGACGTTGCAAACACAGAAAATGTAAATCTTTGAACTCCTCATTTCTGATATGTGTCCATATTATTTAAATCAAATGAATAACTCCCTCCGCCTAAATAACATATATGCATATTGAAAAATGCCAGCATTTGAATGATAGTCATTGTCCAGTACGTTGAATCTAATTCAGAGTAATTCTAGTTAGTAAAAGAAAGAAGAAAAAAATGAAATTATTAGCTCAAATTTGCAGTGTCTCACTCTAAATCAAAAACTATAGATTATAAATTATTTTATTTTTTTGTGTGTCTTTGTAAACGTGTTAAAAGAATCCGTTCTGTAATCATATGAAGACAAACAGAACAGGTAAATTTTCGATAACCGATAAAGAAAAATAAATTTCGTGTGCCCCGCTATCATACAAGAAAGACAACTTTACCTTTGTCCGGCTGACGCACAGCATTATTGAAAGTCCCCACAAATGGGTCAACAGTGTCCCTGCTGAAATCATAGTAACTGACTCAAAATCTTACTCAAGAACTTTCCTTATTAAAGGATTTATATGTCAAGACGTATTTCATTGCAGTGCATCCGTGATCAATTTGTTCGGTATATTGTCTCAAGAAATTGCAATGTTTCAGTTAAGAGGTTATTCTATCCAATTATTAAATATGCCATACATGTCATTCAATTTCTGGATAATTGATTCTGTTTTACAGCCTAGTTACAAAGGAGAAAAAGAGAATGAATCAAAAAGTAATTGCACACGCAAATATATTGGTCGGTAATGGCAATAATATTGTTTAACATTTCTGAGATGTCTAAGAAAAATTTTAACAATTTTGTGGCGAGCTCTTGTACAAGATGTCAGCTGAATGTGGGGTCAACTAAAAATGAAATATTCCCAAGAGGAGAACTGAACCCCAGCCGCTGTGGTGAGAGCGCGGAATTCTAACCACTAGACCACTTGGAAGACGTGTAGTATTTACTCCAAACTCATTTGTTGTCATTATAACTACGAGATCAACACGTTAGCAAAGGGTTTTCATAATATGCAATACCTCATCGCCTAGAAAATACTATTTAACTCTTACCTGTTCAAGAAGATAGTGTGTTTTTTTTTTCTTTATTGATAAACTGCCATTTTTATTGACCATTGCAATGTATGAAAAACAACTAGTAGGCAACGGGTACACACAGTGTACCCATCGCCTCCGTCGTAAACATGGGGTTTTCCTCCCAACGTGGGCAACTGGTGCATGCAGTGCACCCGTCGCCTCCGTCGTAGGCACGGGGAATTCCTCCTAACGTGGGTGGGCAAAGGGTGCACACAGTGTACCCGTCGCCTACGTCGTAAACACGGGGTTTTCCTCTCAATGTGTGCAAAGGGTGCACGCAGTTCACCCGTCGCCTTCTTTATTAATCGACTGTCCTTATCATTGACCATTACAAGGTATGAAAAGCAATTATTTGCCCTCTTTTCTTCAGGACAAATATCCACAAGATGATTGGAACCAGGCGGGAAACAGTGGGATACGTTGAATACCAACTGATTTATAAGTAGGCAAACCTAAGTCTATCATGATTAACTACGTCAATGTATAATACAGCAAACAATTAGTAGGGTGATTGCAGTTTACGCCCATGAATTGATGTTTAAAGAGGGAGCAACAGGTTTTTTTTCTTTTATTTTTAATGAAAGAGGAGCTCCACGTCAGAAATGATTTTTCAACAAAACCATTATTTTAAAATGCCAACAAAATCAACATCAATGTATTTATTTGGTGTTGTGCGGTGGTCATAACACGTACAATCAATTGTAAATGACGTGTTAAAATAAATTAGAATCGTTCTTGTACAATTTACTAGAGAATATTGCCTAGCAAAATTGAAACGCTTCTTTCAAAAGAAACATTTATATTAGATACATTTGAAAAGAGAAACAGTTCTTAACTTCGCTGTAAGATATAATCATATTATTAGAAGGAAATCTGTTCTATAAACCTAGCGGAATAAATCATTTATTACTTCAAGACGTGTTTAACATTATTCTTTCAAAATGAAAGGAATGAAAACGTGTACATTTTCAATCGTTGGAATTACAATTGTAAGAACAGCACGTAAGGCTAGCTGAGCAATCATTTATTTAGCTCCTAAATATTACGAAATCCTCTATCGCCTTCCCGAATATCAAGCAGACTGTAGGTCGAAGGGTCTTAAATGACCATAAGTAAGTTTCGCAGCTAGTGGGCAACGGGTGCACACAGTGTACCCATCGCCTCCGTCGTAAACATGGGGTTTTCCTCCCAACGTGGGCAACTGGTGCATGCAGTACACCCGTCGCCTCCGTCGTAGGCACGGGGAATTCCTCCTAACGTGGGTGGGCAAAGGGTGCACACAGTGTACCCGTCGCCTCCGTCGTAAACACAGGGTTTTCCTCTCAATGTGGGCAAAGGGTTCACGCAGTTCACCCATCGCCTCCGTCGGAAACACGTTTTTCCCCAACGCGGGCAACGGGTGCACGCAGTGTACCCGTCGCCTCCGTCGTAAACACTTGGTTTTCTTCCCATTGTGGGCAAGGAGTGCATGCAGTGCACCCGTCTCCTCTGTCGTAAACACGGGATTTTTCTCCCAATGTAAACAAGGGGTGCACTATGTGCACTCGTTGCCTCCGTCGTAAACACGGGGTTTTCCTCCCAAAACAGGCAATAGGTGCACGCAGTGTACACGTCGCAACCGTCGTAAAGATTGGGAATTCCTGCCAATGCGGGAAACGCTTCCACGGAGAGCACCTGTCGCCTTCGTCGTAAACATGGGGATTATCCTCCAAACGCGGTAAACGGGTGCACGCAGAGCACAAGTCGTATCCGTCGTAAACACGTGGGTTTCCCTCCCAACGCGGGCAAGGGTTGCACAAAGAATACCAGTCGCATCCTTCGTAAACACGGGTGTTTCCCTCCCAACGCAGACAACTTGTGCACGCAGAGCACCCGTCGACAACATCGTAAACACAGAGGGTTCCCTCACACCACAGGCAACGGATGCACGCAGAGCACCAGTCGCCTCCGTCGTAAACACGGGGGTTTCCCTCTTTACACCGGAAACGAGTGCAGGGCATCTGTCGCCTCCGTCCTGAACACGAGGGTTTCTCTCCCAACGCGGACAACGGGTGTACGGAAAACACCCGTCTCGTCCGTACTAAACACAGGTTTTTCCCTCCCAACGCAGGCAACGTGTTCACGCAGAGCACCCGTCACCTCCGTCGTAAACACGAGGGCTTCCTCCCAACGTGGGCAACTGGTGCACGCAGATAACCCGTCGCCTCCGTCGTAATCATGGGGGTTTCCCTCCCAACACAAGCAAAGGGTGCACGCAGAGCACCCGTCCATTCCGTCATAAACACAGGCGTATCTCTCCCAACGCTGGCAACGGTTGAACTTTAACTGGTGAAAGCAGAGCACCCGTCGCCTCAGTCGTAAATACGAGGGTTTCCTTTCTAACGCAGGCAACGGGTGAACACCCCCCACACATATCCATACCATATACCAACCCACCCCCAAACATGCCCACACCACACCCCTCCAGCCCCCATATCCCCAACCACCCTACCCCCACACACAACCACCCAAATACCCACACTACCCCAACCTTTCTCCCCACCTCCCACACAAACCCACACCCACTCACACACGCCACACCCACAAACATACCCCCCCACACCACACACAACCACCCCGACACCGACCCCCCTCACACTCCCACATCCCACACACACTCATACACACCAACCCACCCGCCCACCCACACAAACACCCACACACAACCATACATCCTACCACTCACACCCCCACCCCAAACACACAAACCCCACATACACACCAACACCCACCTAAACAACTCCAACACCCCCACACCCCACAACCCCTCCTCAAAACCCCCACACTAAAATCAACACCAACCACTTCCACACCCACACCACTTGCCCCACCCCAACCACACCTCACCTACTCCTCCATCCACCCCACTACCTCAGCCACATTCCATACACCCACACAACCACACCCCTACATATTCAAACATCCCCACACACCTATACACACTCACACACATACTCCCCCACTCACACCCATACACCCACTCACACCCCAACACCCCCATACACACACCCACACCCTCCATACGCCCTCGCACCCCCACAGCTCCACCACACCCCCACACCCCACAAACGCCCCATACACATACACACCACTCACCCCCACAAACACCTCACCCCTTCACCAACCCACCTCCTTCACAGATACACACCAACATCAACCACACCTCACCCCACCCCACCCCACCCCACCCCACCCCACACACCGACAGACACACAACCCTCACCCCCACACATCCCACTCATCCAAAACTCCACACCCACAACCCCCAAACACAACCAAAAATTAGCCCCGCACTCCTCTCACACCCACCAACACAAACAACCACACCCACACCTCAACACTCATACACCCCCACAAACCCCCCACACCGACACCCACACACAGACATCCACGCACCCACATATACAACACCCACCCCACTCCCACACAATACAAAGACAACCCCACCCACCCCAACATTTCCACACCCACACTACATACCTACACAATCCCACATACCAAAACCCAAATACATCCCCCACCCACACAACAACACCCCTTTACAACCACATTCCCAACACCCCACTTACACCCCCAACACATCTGCACCCACACTCATACACCCACACCTCCTCCTCCACCCTATACACTTCACATACACACCTACACACAAACCCCACACACCACCCTAACTCATCGCAACGCACACACTACCCACACAACTCACACTCCCACACCACCTACACACACCACACACACACGACAACATGCACCACTCCCCACATCCCCCAGACCAACACACGAAAATACACCCACACACACCAACAACCCCACACACCCATATCCACACACACCTATACACCCACACCAACAACCCCCACACCCCCATACTCACACACACAAACCCAAACACCACCACAAACCCACACACCCACACCTCACACATTCCACCCCCACAGACGCACCCCACAATCCCACCCTCACACACGCACCCCTTTACTTACATACACATTCCTCCCCCACCCTCACCCCACACCCATCCACCCCACCCCCACAACTACATACCTCATCACCCCCAAACACTTACACCCACACACCTACCTCCCACACAATCACTCGCAACACACACATCCATACACCCTCACCCTCACACACCCCTACACTCACACCACACACCCTTTACACTCACCCTCTCTCTCTCTCTCTCTCTCTCTCTCTCTCTCTCTCTCTCTCTCTCTCTCTCTCTCTCTCTCACACACACACACACACACACACACACACACAAATCTCAAAGGTGTTTTCCTTCTCAACGTTGGCATCCGGGACACGCAGGGTACCCGGTCGTCCCACCGTGTACAGTTTACGAGGGGTTTTTCTTATCTGATGCAGTAAAAAAAAAAACATTATACCTTAGAAATTGTGGAGACTTTAAATCATAGTTATCAGTGTGTGGGTGTGGCACCGATTATCTTATTTCATTTTTTAAAATTTTTATTTACATTCATTATGTAGAATGCTTCACTCAGCATACATTCCATAAATTCTGTATTATTCATAAGCAAATGTTAGCGTTGTATTTACCCTTTTAATAAAATTTATGGCCATGTATGTGTATCCTTTCTGAGATACTATTAGAGTGACATTTGCACGCATGCATAATATGCACTAGGGCTGTATGGGTTATTAAATTTTTTAACTACTGAACTATAATGCATTAACATAACATAAAATGTTAGATTAGAAGTTTTCTATTTAAAACTTTAAATTTACATTTATTATACATATAAACATTGATACAGTGGCAACAGATTTAATTTACTGTTATATAGATTCATAAAATATTTACACATTAAACACATTTTGATAGGATGCGTTTGTTGTGTGATTTTGACTTTTAACATAGCTTTAACAATTTTTCAGTGTGGCTGTTTATAGTGATGTCTAAACATGTAGCATTATGACCCACCAAGTCACATTATCCTGACACCAGGTCAACCAGTCTCTTAATGCAAAGTGCCAAGCAAGGCAGCTGTTAGTAATACTTTTATAAGTCTTTGGTCTAACTCTGCTGGGGATCGAATCCACAACCTACCACATCCAAGGCAGACACTAACCACTAGGTCACTGGAGTGGTATAGAGAGGTGATCCATGATTTCTGCACACAAATTATAAAAGTTTTTTCTCCAGTGTTTCTGACAAGGGCACTATTTTGAGAGAGAGAGAGAGAGAGAGAGAGAGAGAGAGAGAGAGAGAGAGAGAGAGAGAGAGAGAGAGAGAGAGAGAGAGAGAGAGAGAGAGAGAGAGAGGTTCTCATATTCTGGGGGCAAAATATTCGCAACTTAAAATTCTTCTAATAATCATTTTAGAACAGACAGTTCCATATATGCATGACTATGCTTGATGTACTTAATTGAAAAAATTAAAGTAATATAATAATTTTGAATATAACCTTTCCCATACACAACCACCCCCACCCCACCCACACAACCACACACACACACACACACACAACCACAAACACACACACAACCACAAACACACACACAACCACACACACACACACACACACACACACACACACACACACACGAGCGGTCGTTGTCAAAATGGTGTTGTCTGTAACTCCTTTTAGCCCAAAAATGAATACTTTTTTTTGCAGTGAACAGTCCAAACAAATATTTTTTTCTCTCTAATGATATCTAAGAATAACAACACTCTTTTGCAAACGCGATGTTACTAAAGGAAAACAAGAAAAAAGAATGACTCCAAAATATGAATCAAATTTGATTGCTCAGTTCGGTCTTTAACTAACACATTATATTATTACTATATTTCACAACATACTCACCCCCAGATGAATATTCAATAAAATGTATACCGTATCCCTCAAAATCGTCTTTCCATGTTGAGGCCCAGAATAAAATTAAAACCATCTGGAGCAGAGATATCCAGCTAGAAACTCCAATAATTGGCGAATAATACGATTCATAATGCACTAAACGGTTATTCACTTAATGCACTCTTATAGAGTTCTTGCTAAATCACAGATACGAAAGAAACATTAACAGTTAATAAACAGCATTTACTAAAATAATTGAAGCGACAGAAATACGAATTTAAACATGAAAATACTATATATATATATATATATATATATATATATATATATATATATATATATATATATATATATATATATATATATATATATAGACACATACACACACACACGAGCGAAAAAATTAGAGTAATATAATAATTTTGAATATATATAACCTTTCCCACACATAACCACCCACACACAACCACACCCCACACACACAACCACACACACACATGAGCGGTCGTTGTCAAAATGGTGTTGTCTGTAACTCCTTTTAGACACACACACACACACACACACACACACACACACACACAACCACACACACATACGAGCGGTCACCGTAAAGTCATCTTTGAAGGTATTTTAGATTAACATATGATTTGTATTGATTGTCATACAGTGGAAAGTTCAGTACAACCTCTCAAGTTATATATATATATATATATATATATATATATATATATATATATATATATATATATATATATATATATATATATATATATATAACTTACAATGCATATAAACGAATAAATTACGTACCTCTACAGCTAGAAATATGTAGGTCTCAAAGTAGAACTCCGATTGACAAAACGGTCCGTAATGTAAGGAATTTACACGATAAACGAAACTCGAGTAAATTTACTTAATAAAGAAATAAATTTATACCATACCTTCCCTTGTGCATAACATAATTGTTGTTGTTGTTATAGAGTTTAACGGATTCACCGAGGTATCAGATGCTAATCAGGTGAAAACGCCGGACTAAAATCTGCATGCTTTCATCAAATTGGCCGTGAACTTTACTTGGCTACCGTGGTCAATTTTATTAGAGACATTTTTGTGATGTGTTGGAGTAATCAAATGTTGATTGTTATATTAATATTTTAAAAATTCTATTATTATTATTATTATTATTATTATTATTATTATTATTATTATTATTATTATTATTATTATTATTATTATTATTATTATTATTAAATTGTTTTGCATGCAGAAAAAAGATAGGATGTTTTTAAGTACTAACGAAAAAAGATAAAAGAATATGATGAACGTTTAAAAATTTTTGATAAGTGTGAGACAAATTTTAATTATGCCGCATAAATAGTTTCAGAATTAAAACTAGAATACAATTCATAAAAGAATGTCTAACATTGAAACTACTGAGTGCATTACAAACAGATTTATTATGAAATTGGACAAAGTGATGAAAGTTTGTTTTTAAACTTAAGTTATCATAGAACATGAAATATTGTGATTGATTTGTTGCAAAAACGAAGAATATTCAAAAAGATATTAAAGGCCATTTAACTAATTGACCATCGACATACTAATAGACTATTTCGACTGCTTACTATACTTTGAACTATCTTAGCTTTAGCCCATTTTATGCTCCGCAATTATCCAAAAAACCTCTCATGTCATTTTATGGTATTTCAGGCATCAGTATACAATTAATAACAATTGGACCTCAAATTGCACCCTATAGAACACCAGCACTACACACTTTCTGACAGCTGTCACATGTCTTATTTACAAGGAAATTTCAAAAGACTTTATGTATGAAGTTGAAATAGTAGTGGCATGCAAAATAAAATGTAAATATAAAAGTTTGACAAAAACATCGACCCTTTCAGGCATCAGTACACAATTAATAAAATCCGGTTCAGTACCCACGAATGTAGTCTCAGTCTATTTTTAGATCACTTTTTCCTGTCTAAGTTTGGTGGTGATACAAGAGTTAGATTTTGGCATTTTTGGTAAGGATTTAAAGGCAATTGTTTATTCTTTAGAATGTGAGCTTATGGTTTGGTTGTCTGTGTGTATTTCGGCGACAGTGCACATTGAGTAATAAGGTCATGGTGATGATCCGGAAGTGAAATCTGTGTTCCGTTGCATCGTGTTTTGTTTACAATTCAGCCTCTCAAAAAAAAAATGCAGGTCAACCCTTGACTGACAAGAACTTCACCGTAAAGTCATCTTTGAAGGTATTTTAGATTAACATATGATTTGTATTGATTGTCACACAGTGGAAAGTTCAGTACTGAGAAACAAATGTAGAGACTATATAGTAAAATTAATTGCGTTCTATGTCCATAACGGTACCAATTGTACAACCCACAGGTGGGCGGAGCTTAATGTGTAGGGCATTGCTTTCAGAAAAAAAAAAACAACAAAACTAGCTGAGATTGGTGCATTATGTAAGAGTTGTATTTTCTGTTAGGCTTTAAAAAGTTGAGCCTGTTGGCAACATGTGAGATTATGTTAATTCATATCTAGATCACATTTTGTATTTTCTAAGATTTTTTTTTTTTTTTGGTACACATGACTGAAAATGTGTCCGGGATAACTAGATAACTCTTACCACGGTCTAGTTCTAGCAGAGTTATCTCTCTTAAATGCGATGGAGTACCTATTTTCGTTGTTATCAAATTAACAATTTAACATTGTTCTCTGTGACATTTGTCAAATGCATGCTGAGGTAGGATAGAAAGCATACTTATTTCGCAAAACATTAGCATTGAAGTCAATGGAAAAACATTTGGTACCGTGAAACCTTATACTCCAGCCAATCAAACACTGGTGGGCACATGTACATAACATGGCGTACAATGTTGTTTAGAAGTATCAGAATAAAATAAATTAAGAAATGCCCGCTACTTGTATCGTCAGAGGTTGTAAAAGTCGTTCCAATCAAGGGTGTGGCATTAGATTCCATCGTCTGCCATGGAGAGATGATTTATTGTGCAAACAGTGGCTCATACGAGCAGGAAAATCGGAACATGAATTGACCGGAAAACGAATGTCTCACTTCAAGAATGCAAGAATGTGTTCGCTGCATTTTAGTGCTGATGGTAAAGGGACTTCTGCAGCTTTACCGTCGAAAAATATTCCAGGTTTGTTATAATGCGTATTAATACAAAAAATTCCTTATATTGGTTAACGAATCTAGATTTATGTAATGCAGTGTTAAGGTAAAAAAAAATAAATAGTAAATAAAATATGTCCTACGGAAATTAAGATTGTTAAATAATTTAGTATCGTTAAATATTTCCATGTCGTGATTTTATTCATTACTAAATAACAACGTCGCATTCAAAGTTTCTGATATCCATGTTAGTAAATTATATAATTAAGTAATTATTGAAGTTGTCTATTTTTAAATTATTAATATTTGAAACATGATAAATTGAAATCCCCTCCTAGGCATAATCTTATCTTCAACCTACAGTTATATGTTTAGTTTTTAAACTATATAGCGTGTATAGTATTCTTATGGTTTTATTTTAAAATTCAGACTTTGAAAGACAAGAGGCTGTTGCAGGTCTACTGCAGCTCACTGTGCCATACATGAAGTTAAACCAGAGAAATGTTGATGGTTTGTGTTCTTACATTTGTCATTAGATGGTTCACACCTTGTAAATGTATAATTTGAGTTGATTTCTCACAAATTTGACTGTTCATCTCAATTAATCAGGTTTTTTTTTGTTTGTGTGGTCTGACACCACTGTCTGGTCTTCATCTTTGATTACCAGTAAATTGTTTCAATAACAGCATTGAATACATTATTTGACTACTATGAATAATGCAACATATCCTATGTCTTTACTTTTGCATATAATATAAACAAAGTGCAAGTAAATGTTGCAATGCGTAATGCAGTTGCAATCTCTACAAAAATTGAAGTTAAAATTTTAACACAAGTATCTCTTTTTCTCTATGCATTTTACATTGAATAATTATATTATACAGTTCATCAAATCAAACCAGATACCAGCAAAGAGAATACTGGAAATATACCAAAGACTGCAGAGGATCCTAATCCAATTACTGAACCTGAAACAGTTGCATGCTGCAAAACCAGCATGGAGGATACAGCAAATGTACTCAAGACTGTGGAGGATATCATTCCAATGATCACACCTCAAACAACTGCAAATGATGGTAACCTTAATGTTAATTTTTCTACTTGTTATACATAAATGACATACTAATTTAAAATTTTTAATGTATATTTATATCTTTTGCATATATATATTTTTTAGTGACAATGTTGACCAGTCTCCCACTTTATCCATGTATAGATGTCTTCACATTCCAGTGAATGATGGACAAATGCTAAAGAATTTTAACCATATTTTATCTATTGAACACACATGCTTTGACATTACACAATCAATACTTTTGAGGTGAACACTGTCTCTTCTTGCAAAATAGTAAATTTATATGGCTTTTTTTTTCTTATTGAATAGACTTGTAACTGTTGTCAACCTATTATAGTAATAATATTAATAATAATAATAATAATAATAATAATAATAATAATAATAATAATAATAATAATAATAAATTCATCACTATACAGCATTTTCACAATAGCTGGTACTTTTATAAAATTTTGTCAACCATATATTTGTCGTCAAAAAAGGCCTAGAGTTTTGGCAATATTCATGTCTACTCATTTTTGATTCGACTCAAATCTCTGACAATGAAAACTTCCTGACTCTGGATGAAGCAAGGCCAAATCACAATACTTAGGAAATGACCCACATACATACAGCTGCAACTGAATTTGGTGATGCCAAGCATGATTAGATATAAATGCAAAACCTTAGACTGAAGTTCCATGTTGGTTTATTTTCAATGATTTTAATGGGTACCCAGAATCTTTAGCACTGTCACCAACAGTCTTGTGGCTCCATTTTACTGCTACTTTAGATTCCACAACAAGAGAGTTATTTTCTTCAACTCCACCATCAGGTGGTGCTGCAATAAACCCATGATCCTTATCTATCATTAAACCCAACTTTTAAATAGAAATGTTTGAACCTTCTTTAACTTTCTCAGCAACATACTGATTGATAACCATCGGCTCCATATCTAATCCATATTTCATTGCTGCTGTTGAAAAAGAAGATGGCTCTAATATTGCACTATTATTGTGTTGGGATTGGACTTCATGTATAATAAAGTTACAAATACAACTAACAATAGAACCAGTAATCCTCAATTGTCTCAAAGTAAACCAATCAGACAACCTGCTTTGTAGAAGACTATTTTCTTGATTAAGTAGTTGTTCATCCTGAGTGACTTTTAAACAATTCTTTGTTTTTTTGTTGATATAACAGAATGAGATAAATCTGTGAAATTTCTTTTTACTTTTTCCACATAATCATATAATGGATTTACAGAGACCAGTGTTTCAATTGGATCATGCCGACTTGCCACTGTATTTATTAACAGCTGTTTACTGGGTTAGATTCTTTACTCCATTGCTCAAATTTACAGAGGAATGATTCTGCAAAAGCTCTCTCAATGCCACAAACTTTATTAAGCTTATAATCCTCCGGTTCTCCTTTTAATGGTTGGTTCTGGGTTTTTTTTCTTTCATTGTGTTTTCTGGCCCTTCAGTGTATATTTCAGCTCCACATTGGATCACCAATGTTCACTCAAGCTTTATTTTTATTTAATGCACGTCTTATCTTCTCAGATCTGATTTAAAATGCAAGCCCTTTTCTCTTCATCAATTTATGTGCCTCATGCGAATTTTTGTTAGCAGAAGATTATTCACTAAGTGGTCGAATGTATGACACCATTACTTTTGGAGCACTCTAGAGACAGATCTGAATTAAGAGAGATTTGGTTGATTGAACTTAGTGGTGGTACCTCTTATTTCTAAACTAAATAACTTTATAGTTTCTCAAATCAAGCATCTTGATTATTTCAATGAATTGTTAATGTCAGATACCTTCCTTCCAAGCTGAAATGTTTAATGAACTTCGGTATTGTGGCTTTAAAAGATTATTTTAATCGATTATTTTGAGCAGAAAGAAAAGTATTGTGTTGATTGTGATTCTGTACCTTTATTTATAAATTTTATAAATTTATGAAGCAAATTGTGAAGCTCAAAACAAGAATTAATATGCTTTAATGAAATGAGCTAGTGATCATTAAGTTATTTTCTACCTTCTTAAAATCAAATGTTATCCATCAGAATATTGACACATACCTTAACAAGATTTTTAAGGAAGCTCAGTTGTTAGAGTGCCGGAATGGCCATCAAAAGTTCTTCAAACCATGTATGGGATCAGACTATTTCGTCTATCATTGTATGTCCTTGGACAAGGTACCTTATATTTATTGGTTTAGGGACTAAATAACCTTGTAATGCAATGATGCCCTTAGATCAAATCCAGACTAAATCAAAAGCGCTCTTTAAAATGTATGTTGTACAATTCAACAAAAGCATGGGCTGTTAACTACATTACTGCATATAGTAAACAGCCGTATTCAAGAGCTTTCTCTTCAAGAGAACAAAAAATAGACTTAATTGATTTCATAAATAATGGAAAAAATGAACTCCATTATACTCTACGCCAACAAAATGAGTCATATGTACATATGAATATCCATAGTATCTTCGTGATAATTTCCTTTTGACATTATTACAAGTCTTGTGAGATATATATCAGAATCACAAAACTAGGAAAGATTTATATTTATCAGATAACATGTGCAAAATGGTGATTGCATTAACGTCTAGTCCATAATTGTTTCCTCAGGAAACTAGTAATTATGGATCCAAACATTTTCTTGGCTTTTAATTAGCGGCATTTGAATATCCCTGAAAGGAATTATTAGCTAATCTAGCAGTCTTGGAAAACCTGTAATGCAGATGATATAGAAAAACACAGTGTTAGTGGTGACAATGGTAATTTCTTTGCCATAATCAAAGGATAACTCTCACTGACACAGTTCATAAACTATGCAATTAAAGGTAATATATGTTGATCTGTTTTAAATTTTAGTTTGAGGATTATATTGTAGGTTGTCTTCCTTTTGATGAAAGGGAAATGTAGCATTCGATGATGATGATGAGACATGGTGCTAATCTGTCGGAAAATTACAGTCACGTCCACTCAAGACGTTGATACTTCCAAATTAGTTTATGCAATATATAATCAGAGTTGTATATTAATTCCAGGTAAAGTTCATAATAGGATCCCTTTGCTATCGTAGTATGTAACACCTTCTGTCATACTTCTATGGTTATACAGAACATCGTCCTGTTCTCTGTGAAGAAACCCACTGGTTTCACTGGTCCCTCACATCAAAAGTAAAGGCTAAATGATTGTACTAACAATGACATCTATTAACATATTAGTGCTTCACATTTCCATTTCACACTAGTTTATGAATAACCAGACATTAGTGTTACAACATCGTGTTCTTTTAAGTAACAGTAAATTGCAAAAACCAACAAGTTTCATTTAATTCAAAGAAAACATTTACTTCCCTAGAATAAACAAAAAACATTTTAAAAGAAATTATCATATTGTGAATTAAATCACAAATAGTCAAAACTGCTCTATCACAAATCCAAATGTATTAAGTTCCAGATTTAACTCTAGTAGTGTTACAAATAAATTCAAACAGTGAATGTGTTGACACGTGCCTAGAATGTGACTGTATTACAATATATTTGATATATCACAATATAATCCCAAATGTCCTTGACTGATTTAACTATAACTTCAAATGAAGGATTCAGTCCAAGAATATTAATGAGTACTATGTGGTCAAAGTGAATAATAAATTGAACAAATAAATCAACCCAGATTAAAAATTGAATGTATTAATAAGCCTCATTCAACTTTGGATGTTAAGGCCAGAATGAGTAATCCTTAAGTAACCACATTTATATACACTCTACTTGGCCTAGGCCATAATTGCCATTTTCTGGAAATAATCTGTCAACTTAATGGAATTAAGTCCCTTTTAGTATTAATATCTGAATTTACCTATCAAAAGATAAAATAAAAACTTATAATATCTGATGAAAATCTAAAAATCAAAAGATGTAAGTTACTGGTATAACCCAATGAAATGAAGTGAATTGTTTATGGAAATGGTAAAAATTATATTTTAAGATCAACCATTCTGACATGAAATTATAGTCTTTTGAGACAAGTTATCTCTCAACAGAGATTGCCACATAATAAAACTGATATATGCACTAAAAAACATGGTCTTAAATGACAGATGGTCTCTGCAAACTTGTCCCTCAATTCATTTTACTGAACCAACCAGAGAGAGAGAGAGAGAGAGAGAGAGAGAGAGAGAGAGAGAGAGAGAGAGAGGGTGGTTTATAAAGTTCAAAGTCAGTATGGTGCAGAAAGAACAAAGTTGTAATGTGATTCATTAAAAAAAGAGTAGTACTTGTAATACTTGAAAGGAGTTGCTATTTATTCTGCTGGAAAAGGTTACTTTTGCAAAGTACAAGTGGCACCAATTAATGCTAGCAAACCATGAGACGGAATTACATTCAAAATTGAACAACAAATTTCTCATAATTAATGTGTCATCTCTCTCTCTCTCATATATCATACCCCAAACAGATAACAACAAAATACACACACAGGAAGCAAATGACTTTAGATGTAAAAAATGGAAATGTATGCTCTTATAACATTTAGCAAATGAAACAAAGCAGAAGCAATGAACCATTGAATTGTGGGTTATTAGAAATTTTCTTCAAAATAAAAACTGCTTAAAACAACTGGTTTGTGTGTGCAAGTGTAACTCACTGGTATTAATCCACCAAAATGAGAAAGAAGTACCCTATATAATTGCTTCTATGTCCAGTCCAAATACAAGCTTCAAAGACCCTGAGTCTGTACAGCTTGTTAGGAGCAATACGTAGAACCAATACTACTAACACTGATCTTCCAGTGTTATGTGATGGCAGATCAGGTTATGTGTTGGTTGCAGAACCTACAAGCAAGTACAGTGTGTGTGTGTGTATATATATATATATATATATATATATATATATATATATATATATATATATATATATATATATATATATATATATATATATACATACACAGGGGTCAAGCTAGACTTAAATTATAGTGAGAAGTGACTTCTCTTTTGGTCAGAACAGGGAGAAGTGGAAGCTAAAATGGGAGAAGTGAGACAAAAGCAACAAATGTGAAATATATATATATATATATATATATATATATATATATATTGTGTCGAATTTTGAAAACTCTTAGAAGCTTTGGTTAAAGGAAGTGTATCAAAGTCAACTTAATTAAAGTAGAAAGGGCTAGAGATAGATGATTATTTTCATTTCATCTCTGAACGTCAAAAGGGAATTCGTTCTAGCCGACGTAACATGACCGAGTCAGATGCTATGGTACAAGAGAATGATATAGGACCCTTTCCCAAAATCGACGGGTTAAAGGTGGGAGCTGGCTATAGATGATTGTTCAAAGTAATGTTAATTACGGCATGATTAGTTGTTTAGTTGTCTTGTCAATCCAAAAATTCTACGAACAGGTTTAGGAAACAGTCTATTCCAATTGGTTAATATGGACTTATGGGCGTAACTCTGTAAGAAATTAAAGGTTTTACTTTAGGAAAATTCAGCAGTCTTTAATCTTTCGCAAGGAAAGTTAAACGATTCCGGGAAGAGCGTGTAAGACGTTATCTCGTGATTTGGCAGTAAAGCGGGAGTTTTGTCTCAGCGAGTAGGCAAACTCTACATTCTGAATTCGTAAAAAGTACGTTTTCATTATAGAGTAAGGGGCCAGATAGTTGTCTCAGTTAGGAGACAGACTATACGTGAGGTTCGTGGAAACGAATAAAGAAACGGCAAAAGGAAACAGCTTTCCTGGATTCACATGAGAAATCCCTGAACAATCACAGGACCAGAACAAGTTCTACACAGAAATCTAAGTCCAGAGACGGTTGTTAAGTCAGAGTTCGACGGACAAGAGTCCAAGATGAAAAAGCTAGACAAAGATCGACAGAGCAGGGACGAACGGAAGTCTCGATGTCCGCATAAAATAGGTGATGAAGTCTCTCATCGTTGCACTCAAAGGTCACATCTCATTGGCAATGAAGAAAGTATATTAACGTTGAAAGTAATTTTACATTTAAAGAAATTTGTATTGTCTTTTTATTTGAATACATGTTAGTATACCATTTTCCTTCTTTTGTAACCAAGTCATTGATTTATTTTCATTTTAAATTCTGTTGATAAACTGATAAAATTTTATATTTGTTCATTGAAAGGGGGCTCGTCGTGTTTATTTTATTCAATATACTTGTTCAGTGATCCGCATTCTTCTTTCTATCTATCCACACTGGGTAAACTACACCGCGGAGGTCATTCCCTAGCAACGAACCGTAGTGAAAGAGGTTGGTGTGGTTTGCACGCCGCCAATTTGTCACATAAGTGGGAGCCTCGTTCCGGGATATTTGAACAGTGGATAAAAGCAGATCTGAACATATATTGAAAGAAATAAAACACCGTATCAGTGATAGATTTGTATATTTTAAATAAGTAACCACGAGTGTGAATTGAGTCAACACCTATTCTTATATGTTTAAAATTATGCATGATTTGTGAACTTCTTAAATGTTGCATGACCTTGTAAGAAATTAAGATTCCGTACCTGAAATTGCTGAAGCGTGGTTGTTTGTCTGTATCTAAGTAACCCAGAAATATTTTGTCTTAGTACTTTTGCGAGAAGGGATCATTAAGGAAGTATTCCCAGGGTAATTTGCATATGTGTTGCAGACGATACGAATTTAGGGAGAATTTATAGTTTGGGACTGCCCGAAAGCCGTTTAAATTACTTGTGTGATTTTTAAGTCTGTAGGTAAGACTTTACTGAGTTAGAATATTCGTTGATATTCATAGGGAAGTTGTTTTCTTGAAGGCAGACTGCAGGCTGAAAGAGAAAAAGAACTTGAGTTAGCTAGACTGCAAGCCGAAAGTGAGAAATTGAAGGCCGAGGAAAGGAATAAAGAGATAAAGAGAGAGAACATGCGTTAGCCATGGAAAGACTAAGGATCGAAGTGGAGTCTAGGAGGGGCGAAGAACTGAACGTACAGTTAGGACCCTCGAGCAGAAGAACTGAGGATAGACGTACCGTCCAGATAACCATGCCTATGTTTAACGACAAGGATGAAATTATTGATAACTTTTTAACCCAGTTTGAAAAGTTAGCTTTAATACATCAAATACCCAAAGAACAGTGGGCTATTAATATTTCGGCATTTTTGCATGGCGCTGCCAAGGAGGTTTATCATAATTTGGCACCCGCTGAAATAGATGATTATGAAGCTCTCAAGAAAGCGTTACTACGGCACTATGAGCTGACAGCTGAAAGTTTCCATAAACGTTTCAGAGAGTCATCTAAAAAAACCACAGAGACTCACGCGCAATTTCATAATCGTGTACGCGTACTTTTCGATAAGTGGATAAAAATGTCCGGAGCCGAACTTACATACGAAGGCATACTGGAAGAAATTCTAAAGGAACATGTCCTCAGCACATAATGTAAAGACCTAATAGTATTTTTAGCGGAGCGTGATTTCGCGACCTTAGAAGATATTAGTGTAATGGCCGAGCGATATGAAGCTGCACACTCTCGTCCAACCACATGGAGTGGCAGGGATCGAACCAGCGTCCCAGAGTTCAGGAGAGGTAATGGTTTAACACCTATCAGGCGGAATGGTCAAAATGGTGGGAAGCAGGGGCTGACAATCCCAGCCGTGATCAGTCCCGGGGCTCAGGTAAGTCCCAAGGGATGGACAAGATAACCTCTGGTAAGAAAGAGGAAGTTGTGTGTTATGGCTGCAACAAACCCGGCCATATTCTTAAAAACTGTAGAAGATACCGTTCCACTGTAAATGTAGTGACCCTAGACACAAGTAAACAGAGTAATCTATTGGAGTGGTCCAATAGAGCAACAGCTACGGTAAATGGCGTAGAGGTTACTGTGTTGTACGACACCGGCTGTAGTTATCCAGCTTTGGTGGACAGCAAGTTTGTTAAACCTGCTGATTATATAGGTGAGATTGTAGAGGTACAATTTGCAAATAAGAGTAGAGATTCCCTTCCAGTTGTTTATATCAATCTTCATTCGCCCTATGTGAAAGGACGAATTCAAGCAGCGTGCTTGTCAGGGTTGTCGCATGATGTTATTTTAGGATGTAGGTATGTATTGCCACAACCTAATCCTATGACGTGTACACCTGTACACGTGGGGTCTGTAGAGACTAGGTCTATGAGACGAAGGTCAGGGCCGAAACCTTTGAAACCCTCGACTTCGCCCATAGATAATTTACTAATTGGCGAATTAAGGAGACTTAAAGAGGAAGAATCTACCCTTAATAAGATACGCGGATATGCAAAGGACAAGTCAGTGCGTAACTTACCCGACGGTGAGGTAGATCGCACTGAAGCGAGGTATCTTGTACCGATACGCTCGAAAGGGGGCCGAGAGGTATAAGCAGGTAATTGTACCACGGTCTAAGCGGGATGAAGTACTTAGGCTTGCACATGAAGGTTTACTTGGTAGTCACATGGGTGCGGCTAAGACGCGAGATAGGTTAGTTAGGGAGTTCTATTGGCCAGGTATGTATGGTGATGTAAGGAGGTTTTGTCTGTCATGTGACAAGTGTCAGCGAGTGGCACCTAAGACCTCACATCGCCCAGTGCCGCTAGGAACTACCCCTCTGATTGATGAACCTTTCTCACGGGTGGCTATGGAATTGATAGGTCCGATAAAGCTCGCAGCGGAAAGTGGCAATCGTTATGTGCTAACGATTGTCGATTATGCTACCCGATACCCGGAGGCCGTTGCTTTAAGGAACATCGATTCAGTTACGGTAGCCGAAGCGTTGTTAAGGGTCTGGTCTAGAATTGGTGTACCAGACGAAATACTAACTGACCAAGGGACGCAGTTTGTTAGCCAGGTGATGGAGGAAGTAAACCGGTTACTTTCTATCAGGCACCTGACTACTACCCTTTATCACCCACAGTGTAACGATCTTGTGGAGCGTTTCAATGGGACATTGAAACAAGCTCTAAAAAAGTTATGCGAAAATCGACCTAGGGATTGGGATCGATACCTTCCCGCGATACTTTTTGCGTACCGCGAAGTACCCCAAGCTAGTCTTGGATTTTCGCCGTTCGAGCTAGTTTATGGGAGGACAGTGAGAGGACCCATGGCTGTATTGAAGCAGTTGTGGACGGATGAGAAAGAACCCGAAGAGGTAAGAACAACATATCAGTACGTTGTTGACCTCCGTAATAAACTGGAGGAAGTTTGTAACTTGGCCCAGAAAAATCTCTGTGATGCAAGGGGACGTCAGGCCAAGTACTACAACAAGAAGGCGAAAGAACTTAAGTTTGAGGTAGGCGACAAGGTGTTGTTGTTGTTGCCATTAGAACATAACAAACTCCAAGTGTCTTGGAGAGGACCGTTCGTTGTAACGGAGAAGAAGGGTGGACAGAATTATCGCATCATGGTGGGCGATAAAGAGAAGCTGTACCACGTTAACCTACTTAAACGCTACCGAGAAAGAGAGTCACCTACTGAGTTCGTGGTTGCTACAGTTGTGACGGAAGAACCCGATGACAATGGAGGAGTGGCGGAAGTACTTCCTAGTTGTCCGTTGACGGGGAAGGAAACTTACGTAGACGTCGTCCTTGACGTAACGTTAACGTCAGACCAAAGTGGCGAGGTGGAGGAGATACTTCACGATTACGAAGACATTCTGACGGAGGAACCAGGTATGACGGATTTGGAGGAGTTCAGTCTGAAGCTATTAGATGAAACACCAGTAAAATTGAGACCCTATCCACTTCCGCATGTGAAGTTAGAAACCGTGAGGAAAGAAATTCGAACTATGCTGCAATTAGGGGTCATTGAACCAGCGGAATCGGCGTATAGTTCACCGGTTGTTTTGGTACAGAAGAAGGATGGCGATCACCGTTTTTGTATTGATTACAGGAAGTTGAATAGGATCACAGAATTTCAAGTAGAGATGTTACCAGATCCTGAGAATATATTTGCCGGAGTGACGAACGCAAAATACTTCTCAAAACTAGACCTGTCGAAAGGTTATTGGCAAATTCATGTACGCAAAGAAGACCGTCCGAAACTTGCTTTCGCAACACCAGATGGAACATACCAATGGGTAGTTATGCCGTTCGAACTCCAGAACGCACCCAGTGTCTTCACCCGAATGATGAGGTAACTTTTAGAACCTCTAAGAAAGAGCGGAGTCTCTAATTTTATGGACGATTTATTGTTAGCGACTGCTACTTGGGAGGAACACGTAATTCTGTTGAGAAAGGTTTTGGAACGACTCAAACAGGCAGGGCTCACCGCCCGACCCTCCAAATGCCATATTGGATTTCGTAAATTGACGTATCTAGGACACACCCTTAGTGAAGATACATTAATCTCAGACAGTACGAAGGTTGAGCAGCTTCTGAATGCCGCACGTCCAAAAACATAAACGGAAGTTCGTTCATTTCTAGGTCTTGCAGGTTATTATCGGAAATGTGTTGCCAATTTCAGTGCTGTTGCTAACCCTTTGACCGACTTGACGAGAAAGAAATCTCCGACTAAAGTTGTTTGGACAGACGCTTGTGAGAGGGCCTTTCAAACGTTGAAAGATAGACTGACGTCAGACGCCATTGTTAAGCTATCAGACGTGACAAAGGACTTTGTGTTACGTACAGACGCTTCTGATAGAGGTCTTGGTGCAGTTTTACTGCAAGAACATGATGGGGACTTATTTCCTGTGGCATACGCGAGTAGGAAACTTAATACCGCTGAGTGTAATTATTCAGTCACTGAGAAGGAATGCTTTGCGATTGTCTTTGGGATTCATAAGTTTCAGCGTTATCTGTATGGGCGAAAGTTTATTCTAGAAACCTATCATCAACCTTTAGCGTATCTTGCACAGGCTAAATTGACTAATGGGCGTTTAATGAGGTGGTCATTGTTTCTACAACAATATCAAGTCCAGCTACGTTACATTCGTGGAAACTCAAATTTGGGGGCAGATTGCATGAGTCGGTTACTTGAGTCTGAGGTGAAGGGGTCACTTCAGGACATGTAAACATTAAATCAAACTGTAACTTCAAAATTCGATGAGCAGAATCCCAGATTTTACTCTAAAAGGGGCCTATGTGATGTGTCAAATTTTGAAAACTCTTAGAAGCTTTGGTTAAAGGAAGTGTATCAAAGTCAACTTAATTAAAGTAGAAAGGGCTAGAGATAGATGATTATTTTCATTTCATCTCTGAACGTTAAAAGGGAATTCGTTCTAGCCGACGTAACATGACCGAGTCAGATGCTATGGTAAAAGAGAATGACATAAGACCCTTTCCCAAAATCGACGGGTTAAAGGGCGGGAGCTGGCTATAGATGATTGTTCAAAGTAATGTTAATTACGGCATGATTAGTTGTTTAGTTGTCTTGTCAATCCAAAATTTCTACGGAACAGGTTTAGGAAACAGTCTATTCCGATTGGTTAATATGGACTTATGGGCGTAACTCTGAAAGAAATTAAAGGTTTTACTTTAGGAAAATTCAGCAGTCTTTAATCTTTCGCGAGGAAAGTTAAACGATTCCGGGAAGAGCGTGTAAGACGTTATCTCGTGATTTGGCAGTAAAGCGGGAGTTTTGTCTCAGCGAGTAGGCAAACTCTACATTCTGAATTCGTAAAAAGTACGTTTTCATTATAGAGTAAGGGGCCAGATAGTTGTCTCAGTTAGGAGACAGACTATACGTGAGGTTCGTGGAAACGAAAAAAGAAAAGGCAAAAGGAAACAGCTTTCCTGGATTCACATGAGAAATCCCTGAACAATCACAGGACCAGAACAAGTTCTATGCAGAAATCTAAGTCCAGAGACGGTTGTTAAGTCAGAGTTCGACGGACAAGAGTCCAAGATGAAAAAGCTAGACAAAGATCGACAGAGCAGGGACGAACGGAAGTCTTGATGTTCGCATAAAATAGGTGATGAAGTCTCTCATCGTTGCACTCAAAGGTCACATCTCATTGGCAATGAAGAAAGTATATTAACGTTGAAAGTAATTTTACATTTAAAGAAATTTGTATTGTCTTTTTATTTGAATACATATTAGTACCATTTTTCTTTCTTTTGTAACCAAGTCATTGATTTCTTTTCATTTTAAATTCTGTTGATAAACTGATTAAATTTTATATTTGTTCATTGAAAGGGGGCACATCGTGTTTATTTTATTCAATATACTTGTTCAGTGATCTGCATTCTTCTTTCTGTCTATCCACACTGGGTAAACTACACTGTGGTCATTCCCTAGCAACGAACCGTAGTGAAAGAGGTTGGTGTGGTTTGCACACCGCCAATCTGCCATATATATATATATATATATATATATATATATATATATATATATATATATATATATAGCTGTATTATCTTATTTATCTGCATTATCTTATTTATGTGCTCCATTTCTCAGTATGCTTTTAACAGTTTTAAACAATGCCTTATTTTCAAGTTTAAAAATGTGTCATATGTTTATTATCAACCCATTCTGTACATGTATACAAATTATTTTATTCATACATATTCTATTCATACTTGTGGTGTATGTGTTTGGATTGAGATACAGGCAAATTGGCGATATGACTTAAAAAGCACAGCAGAAGCTATACAATGTAATTAATTTTAATTGAAATCATTTACAAGGTTAGAGTCTAGTAATTTCAAGTTGGTAAAAATGCTTAATAAACTCCCGCTTAATTATTTTATTTTATACAAGTTTTGTGTAAAATTGCAGTCAATAAAGATTTCTAGCATTATTTGAAACAACCCCTAAATTATTACATAGGAATAAATAAACAAGTGACTTCAAAACATACTCGTCCTGATTTCCTTGTTCGCAATAAAACATTACTGTAAATATTTATAAGCAATACACAGAAGCACTAAAGTAAATATATAACTAAACTGGATCGTTTTTTTCCCCAAAAACCGAAACATCCAAGAACATGTATTGTACCAAGCAAAAGCGTCTATTTTTAGAAAGAGGGTTTTTCTATAAATATAACTATTTACTTTCTAGCTTTGTTGCCACCAATTCATTAATAGAACTGTGTATTTATGGTTAAATTTTGAATTATTTGTCTACCTACTGGCATTAACAATATAAATCGGTTAAATAGTATTTGCTACTATATATATATATTTTTTGTAATTTTGCGAAAATTAATTATGGTAGGTCAGGAAACAAACTTGACCTCGCAGAAGTTTCGAATTCCACAAGAGATTGTCAGGTGTTTTTTGACCTACATTATTAAATATTTAGGCTAAATCTACTATAAAATATTTAATTTTTGTTTTCATTATATTATATATTTTGCTGAATCCATTTGCCCAATTATTTACGAATAGACAGTTTAATGATGTGGTATATCATATACGTAGCGATGTCTGCCATTACAAATTTATTTACTGTTTCAAACTGATTTTATAAAAAAAAATATGCAAATACGGTCGATAAAATATCCATTTATAAAAACAATACATTAGAAAACACTCTTTACCGATCACATTTTTTATAAGCAAATTACTATTTATATATTGTTGCATTTCACCTTGGATTACAACAGTTCCAGAACTTGCTAGCTACTGCGAGGGGGCATCTCAAAAGTCATATTATACAGCCATTTTACGTCCGAAAAATCGAGGGTGAAGTCATTTTTGCTTTTCTAACAGAATAAGGCGAAGTTTACAGTTCTCAGGCAACTTTTGCGCCTACTTCGCCTGGTAGCGTGCCCCCTATATATATATATGCAATAAACTGACGACGAACAGTGCAAAACTATTAACTAACTAACCTGAGTGCTTTCAACTCTGATTGAGTCTTTTTCAAAGGCAAATACAAAACAAACAAATAAACACAAAAACATGTTTTCAAAACTCTACATGGTTGTCTCTACAGGAGTTAAACCCATAGATACATTATCTCAAACAGCCGGTATAGACTTGTTGCAAATACTGAAAAATGTTGCAGTTTATTGCATCAATCTTAATCAATCCGACACACATGATCCCTTGTTGGATCCAATGTGCTTGAAAGGGTTGTTATTCCCCATATGATTTGTTTTGTATGGTATTAACTATTTTCCTGAAGATTTTGGAAAAATTAAGTCAGAAGGCAAGAAGGATCGTTAAATATAGAACTTGCAAGAACATATCTTTATCTTCATCTTTTTGTGAAACCACACTATAACATGCTTCATTATGAAACAGATTCAGATATAGAACTGTCATGGCTTGGCTCACAATATTTTACAATAATTTCACCAATTTGCTGAAATACCCAAAAAATTGGGTGCCAAAATAAATATTAATCTATTTAATAATTTGGAAATATGTGATGCACATATTTTTAAAAAGAATTTTATCACTGGTTGTTGCTTAATTTTGAAAGATGTTTAACTCCTTGAAATCTGATAATTGATAATTTATGTAATTATTATTGAACCATCAAGTACATGTATTAAGCTATTAGGTTTTCATTGTGTTTATCTTTAAGTCATTGTGTACAGTCTCCACTAAATCCAAGGTAAACAACATCCACCAGATGCTTGCTCAGTCATTTGTTATACACATCTAAGCACCAAACAATACAGTGGCCTAAAATTACTTCTCCCCTGAATTTATCAAACAATTAATTTAATTTACCCACCTATTTAAGGTGAAAATGATAGGCCACCTTTTTAATCAACTGTCACTCTCCTATCAAAACATGCTTATCATCTGATTATCATTTGTCAGGGGCAGTTTTGATCACTACTACATACAGATAAATGTAATCCTCAAGTTACCCATACAACTGTGCTGTTCCCAAGCACTGACTGGAACAGAATGATTTAAGCCATACAGATAGAGCAATTTTCAATTATAACCAAACATACTAATCCCTGCTTTTGTTCTGCAGTAGTCCAGGTCCCAGTTATAAACACAAGATTCAGTGACAATAATGGTCTGTTTAGTTGAGAATGATAACTGTTTTTAAGGAATTCACTCCTTAGAAATGAAATTCAATGGAACACTCCCAAACTTGGTTGAGGTAGCAGAATTGTTCATCAATACCCTTTACCGCTGGTCTAACTTTCAGTTAAAGTATTTTTCAAGCATAAATTCAAGTTTCTTTTCAGAAGGGACCAATATCTGATTTTTGAATTCTATTGTTGGTCAAGAATGAGACCTGTGGACAAATTCTGCAAATCTGAAAATGTTTTAAAAGTTAATATGAGGGTATTAGCAAAAAATTAAATATTTGGATTAGAATGAAATCCAGCAGAACACTAAAATTATACTTTGTACACACTTTTGATCAAATTACTACCATGGAAACCAACAAATTGGCTGGTGAGTACATGTACTGTAACTATTTACACTTTAGTTCTCAATTTATTTACACATGAATATGTATGAATGTTTATGTGCCCCAAAACATAGATACCAAATATGTAACAATTTAAATATTTTAAGTATTTTTGAGAGTACTCTTGTAACATTTTCTTAATTTACTTGTTAGGACATTGCATGATATATTGCATAGGGGATCTTTGTGGACCCTGACCATTGTGTTATATCAGGGTTTCACTGTACAAATAAAAACATTTGTGTAGGTTTTGGAAAGTAAGCTCTTCACCTTTGGAAACAGGAATAGTATGTACCAAGATGTTACTTACAATTATATAAATATTGATGTAATATAAAGCAGTAGGAAAGCTTTATCAATGGTCCCTCATGTATCTCAACAATTAAATTTATCTCTATGTTTTACTACTTAGTTTAACATTCTTCTGAGTGATTTTTGCTTTAGTAGTTTTGGATGAACTAAATATTAAATAATTTTGTCAGAACTATATTATGGCTCTTGTATCTCTCAATGTAAAATGTATGACAGTAATCAGCTATATATATCATTACAACTATTAAGTGGATTTTAATACAATTTCATTATCTATTTCCTTTGATTATCTATTTCCTTTCATGAATTTGCTGCTAATCCCTATCTCATGGGGAGATCACTCTGCCCAAACTGCTATCTAGGTGGGCTGCAGAACACTTTTATCTCTCTTTAGTTATAAGTGTTATTGGGGAGTGCTTGATAAGTTCTAAGTTATTATGATGGGATAATATATTTAAAGAAGAAATTAGGGTTTATTTTCATTTAACAGCCTTATCATGAAAACAAAATTTATCAACAATCCATAACATAATTTATTAGAAAATATAATTATGCAATCACAAAATTTATTATGACAATGGAACATTGCTGCACAAATATTTTTAACAAATTTAAATTGTTTCAAACTTTGAAACTTTATTGAACTGTGAGAAAATTGGTAGAATTATGATTCATTATGCTTGACATTTTATAAATTTTTAGAAAATTAGTCTTACATACAATTGGCTAAAAGATAAAGTTATAGATAAAAGCAAAAATAACTCAAGCCTTAAATCAGCCACCCTTCTAACACTACAGTATTTTTATAAAGTAAAATGAAATACCATCAATAAATAATGGATGTATTTTTGAATAAAACCCAATAAGTTTATATAATTTAGTCATTCAGTATATGTATGTATATATATATATATATATATATATATATATATATATATATATATATATATATATATATATATATATATATATATATATATATATATTCTCTTTGACAGCTATGCTATGAATAAAACAGAGCTCTTGAGTTTAAACAACTGTTTCTATAAAAAGTGAAAAAAGCAACAAATAAAGAAATGAAACAAATTATAATTTTTTCTTAAAAACATCATTATGAACTATTGCACATAAAGCAAAATAACTACACATCTGGGCACACTTGTTTACTAACTACTCTCCAGTATAATTGCAACTACATACAAATTTCACATACCACATTGCTATCTATTTCAATTCATTTGAACATGAATTCAGAACTTGCTGGTCATAATACAACAGCATGTAATTCTTGTAATTGGTCAGCACATCACACACACACACACAAACACACACACATACACAGTAGAACCTGTCTTGAAAGACCACACCTTCAGTCACAAAATATGGTCATGCATGACAGGGCATAACACTATATAATCAATAAATCTGTGCAATGAGAATATGGTCTCTCTAGACAGATGGTCTCACATAGCAGTCATCTTTCAAGACAGGTTTTACTGTGTACATAATTATATTATATAGCATGGACAATGTCAGGTATACCAGATAAATTGTAGGGAAATTACAATAACATAGACCCAGACCCAAATAAACATATTTACTTTTATTAATAATGATCCTTATATTAACCAATACATATAATATTTTAGCCATGTATTAGTTATTTACAGAACTTTAAAAAATTCAGAAATTCAGATCAAGTAGAAAAAACCTTAATTTTGGACAAAGTCCAAAATACAATGTTACATTAAAGTCCAACATACAATATTACATTACAATACTAACAAACAATGCAAATTAAATATACATAACAACTGTTCCTCCCTTCAAAGGCTGGCTGACTGTAGCTAGTTCCAGTAGCATGACTACTGAACAGACCTACAAGTAGATCTCCACTTCACATTTCTGGTAGCAGAATGATGCTGCCTTCCATGCATATGTCAGAAATTTAAAAGGGTCAAAACAGGGACTGCTGCAGAAAATGAGTGTTCTGAAGGATTTAATTATATGAGAGAAAAGAAGAGGGATTTTACTTACCATCAGAATAAATAGGTCAGCCAAAAAAAATACATGTATATTAATTTCTAGCAAGCTACTGATAGTCTGACTCAATATTGTCCAAACAATCCGTTATGAGATCGTGTTTTGTCTGGTTGATCTCTGTTACCAGAAATGTCAACATAAAAACAAATCTCACAGCATACAGTACTCAGGCCAGATGTCATGATATAACAATTTACCATTAAAATAGTTTGTCAATATGAATAAAGGATTTGTTTATGTAAAAACAAATAGGGTCCAGTGCATCTTTTATCAAGTTTGTGGTTTCCTTTTATGGTGCCTCTGAATTACTTCACTCCAAATCCAAAATTGCATATACAAGATTGTGTATATAAATTTAAACAGACAAAATGTCGCAAAAAGAAATACAATTGTCAGATGACATATTGTGTCGCTAATAAGGAAAACAAAATCACGAATTGCGACATTGGTGAAGACCAGTATAATCTTGGAATAAAGATTTTACTCATCATTCTTTGTATTTGTAAGAGTGTTTTCCTGTATAAGAAAAATAAATATACATGGAATTGAAAGAGCCATGGCATGATCATCTTGTATTAGAATTCATTCATGATCTCTTCCCCAAAATGAAAATCATTTTATATATTATTTTTTGTACTTTTAAGAAATTTTTTGTGTACAAGAAAAATACATGTATATGAAATTTTGGGAGCGAATCCATGATTGTGGCGTACCCAAATTTGTGTTATAATGGAGTATGCTATAGCAGTGTCAAAATGTGTGTGTGTGTGTGTTTTCATAAATTTTTATTTTATTTTATAATTTTTTCCCATTTAAATCCTCTATTTAAAGCAGAGCATAAGGTTGTCTGTTATCAGGCACAGCACAAAGCTTAATATTTATCAACAGTCAGTTCAACACACTACTCTTCATCACTCTCTGATCATGACCTCAAGTCCAGTATTTCGCACCATCATCTTTCAGATTCTGAAGAATATTAACTTTGGCAGATACAGGACTTTGAATCAGAAGCTTTTTTCAGTATGTACCAGTACTTTTGTGCATTTTGGTTACTGTAACACAAGCTGACCCTTAGCTACTTTGCTTTTGAAGACATCAATTATAGACATAATCTTCCAGATTGTGTCTACATGTCTGCAGAAATCTGGAGCCTCTCATGAGTTGTCTGCAAAGCAATATACTTACAAATACATTTTGATGTAAAATGCTATATTGTGTACCATTTCAGTGACATGATGTCATTCCAATCTATACAAACCTAGCGTACATGTCTATAGCCTAGCATGTGTGTCTAAGTCTGACCACTTTCAAGATTCTCATACATGGTAATATCCATATGATGACACAATAACATTTGTCCATAATAGTGTCAATTTGTCCTTTAATTCCTTTTGTGTACTTTTGGTAAGTCATATTTCCTGATAGTTACAAGCCTATCTCTGCATTAGATGGTTGCCTCCCTCCTCTCTAATGACAATGATGCAAAGTTGGACAGCAGGGAGTTCACTTGGTCCATTTCATCCCGTGTTGATGTCCTCTGGAGGTGCTGACAAAGGTCATCCAGCTGTTCTGCCTCATCCTTCACTCCTCGTAATGTCAGATATGTCTTCATCATCTCAGCAATCTGTTTATAAATGTAAATTGAGGATCTTCCATAAGTGTTCCTTTAATACCAAGAATCTCAAAAAAGTTATTTTTTATCATTTGCAAGTTTGATCGGTTTAATATTGTTATTATGAATCACATTTGATAAAGTTTTAATGACCTGAAAAACAAATGTCAAAACTCTATGAAATGAGTGACATAATACTTAAATAAATCACAACAGAAACAAGACTCCCTTCAAGGGTCTGATACTCAAATGGCTGAACAAAATTTCCAGGAAACTAAGATAAAACTGTTCCTTCTGTCGATTTCTTCATAAGTGCTAAGTACAAAAATTATCTATCAAAATCTCCAACATCAAAATTTGGCAACATAAATATTTTCTTGCTTGTCAGAAATAACATGTTCACAAGATACAACACGTACAATACATGATTATTTGTTGTGCTCTTTGATCCTGAACCCGGTATCATGGATGTAAAATAAATGATTGTGTCTCAGACAATGTGAAAATATACCCACTAACCTTTGGTTGAATCTTTATTTAAATATCCTTTTAAATAACCTGAAAAACAATTAATGACAAAATATGCTAGTTTTTTTACTGCCATAATATAAAAGTTATCTATGTGGTATCATTCAAGGAATTCAGAGTCAGTTAGAAAGAATAAACAAGATACAAAAGACAGATGCTCGCCTAATTCTGGATGCTTCTTTAGACACACCTTCTAGTATTCTTTTCCAGGAGATGAAATGGCTTCAAATAAACGACAATAGAATTTCAATCGTCATTAAATGTTTACAAATGAATAAATTGTAATTTCCTGAATATACGAGAAGATTATTTGATGAAATCATAGACCATATGTCTGTTGGTCCACTTCCCATGACTACTTGAAATTTCCACAACCCAATACTGATCAATTTTGATGCAGTTTCAAAATATTCATGAACAAAGATATGAAATTCTTTGCCCACATCAGTTAGATCAGCAATGTATGTTGAAAGATTTAAACAAAAATATTCCAACTATTTAAGCTTGATTTTGATTGAATTCTACATGTCATTATATTTGTGTAAATTCCCGTCTCTATTCTATATTGCCTTTGTATATGCTAATCAATGGATCTTTTTTCAGTATGATTGACATGTTCAGAGTAATGTAAATTTACTTGATTGTTCATTTTTTAAATATTGTGAAATTGATTCTCCTACACATTTTTGTAAGTGAAATACATGAATGTAGATTTTTAGAAAGTAGCCGAGGGTCTCAAGGACGACTAGATTTATATGTATTTAAACTTAGATACCCTTCTTTAATAAATTATTATTATTATTATTATTATTATTATTATTATTATTATTATTATTATTTTTCAGAATGGCTGTCAAGGCAGTGATTTTAATGGTTAGACCAGCAACATTTTAATATGGGAATAACTGTACAATATGCTGCAAGAAAGATTTTTTTGCTGTAATGTTAGTATGGCCTTCTGTTGAGGAGAAGTAGCTGTTTATGAGATAAAATTATGTAGGTCAAATTAAGACCAAGTACATATAGTGAGATGTGTTATGGGGATGTGACCATTCCATCAAGGCAAGCAGTGAAAGTAAGATTTTGATGATGGTCACCACTGTTTGTTCAGGACCAATAATGATATATGAAGTTTCTCACTGAAAACTCCACATCTATTGAACTATATACTAAGAAGTAGATGTAACAATTGGCAATTGATAACCAATATTTACACTTAGACTCCCACATAACAAGTCTTTAAGTGAAAATACCAAGTCACTACAATTACAAATACTGGAGTAGTAGTAATAAGAAAAAAAAAAAAGTCACCATGCCAATGAAACTGAAGGTTTAATTAGCACCATTTTTAACCCTAAATAGCCATTATAAGAAAGTCTATGGGATATCTAAGGGCAACATTTTAATTTGGGACCAAAAAACATTTTAAAAAAATCTTGTGTTGAAAAAAATCGTCTATTTAGGAGGAGTAACATTAAAAGCTTTTCAAGATTGATGTCATGGGGGACATTATGAATATCAGATTTTCATTTTTCATTAGGACCAACTAGACATCATAAAAAGTGTTTAAGTAAAAACCCATGTCAATATGACCATCCATTAAAGAAGCATAGCAATGACAAGCTTTTCAAGATGGCAACCATGGCAGCCAAACTGGATTCAGATAAATACCATTGCCATTAAGGACCAAAAACATAGGAACTAATTTACCATGTTTACATTGCTGTTGATTAAAAGACAACAAGCACTAACAAAATTCTAAATATGGCCACTATGGTAGAAATACTGGATGCCAGATTTGCATCATTTTCATTTGGGACCAGCTAGACAAGAGAGCAGTATTTGTAATGTAAACCCCATGTAGATATGATCATCAATACAAGATTAGTGATAACAAGAGTTCAAGATGGCCTCAGTGGTGGCCATATTGGATGTCATATTGGCACATTTTTAACCTAAGGTTAACTAGACATCAAAAGAAGTCTTTTGGTAAAGTTGATATGACAATCCAGCATGGTGAAGTAGCAACAACAATATTTTCAAAATGGATGGCACACCATTTTCATTTAGTATCCCCACATACCTTGGGGTGAATGTATGTGTACAATTTTATGGCAATTATCCATGTGGTTTAGGATGAGCAGTGATAGCAAAATTTTACTGACTGTTTGATGGAGGAATGACTGGACAAATAACACAGAGACACAATAATCAATTGAATAAGGTCTTTTGTTCTAAAACCTTTCTACTTATGTTCTGTGAATAAAGATGTTATCATGTTGTGTGATGACACAACTTAATAAATAAAAAAAAATATAGAACTGGTTCATGACATGTGATATCAGTGACCACCATGATTAACAAGGGTCACAAGAAAAAGTAGCAGTGTGAATTGAAACAAAATTACTGTGTAACCTCTCCTTTTTACTGGAGAAACTTCTATTACTGTCTAACAATTTTAAATGTGCTAAAAATTCAAAACTTTAAATTTATATAGTAAATGTGAATCTTTGTTTTGCATACAAGTCTTTTGAAAATGCATAGTAATCTGAATACTAGTGCTAATAGTACTCTAAGACCAAAAGTATAAGGCATAATTATTATGACAGTAGAATGATGTTTTACATTTGTTCTGACTACTTTAGAAGTCCGTATCTCATGAATTATGACATGTCATTTAGGTAATTCTTTGAAATCCATCAATACCTGTATCAAGATCATATACTTGTGAAATAGCAAAGATGCTGATGTGAGTTGGCTGTTGCAATGTGTATATCAAGTACTTTTGATAGTTAAAATACTGATGTGAGTTGGTTGTTACAATGTGTATATCAGGTATTCTTGATAGCAAAGATGCTGATGTGAGTTCACTGTTACAATGTGTATATCAAGTACATTTGAGTTAAAATACTGATGTGAGTTGGTTGTTACAGTGTGTATATCAGGTACTCTTGACACCTAAATTATTGATGTGATGTGGTTGTTAAAATGTGTATATCAAGTACTTTGGATAGTTAAAATACTGATATGATATGGCTGTTACAATGTGTATACAACAGGGTACTCTTGATAGCAAAGATGCTGATGTGAGTTGGCTGTTACAATGTGTATATCAAGTACTTTTGATAGTTAAAATACTGATGTGAGTTGGTTGTTACTCTTGACACCTAAGTTGTTGATGTGGGTTGGCTGTTATCAGGTGTATATCAAGTACAATTGAAACTAAACATGCTGATGGGAGGTGGTTTTTGATGACAATGAAACTGGATAATCCCAATTGTGGCAGCTAGTGACTTTACTTGGGACTGTAGATGTGTATGGCAAATGATTCAGCATTGCACTCTCAGGCCCAAATATAACAAGTGACTATGCAATATGATTTGATTATCGGATAATCCATGTTTGCAATTATCAGACTAATCAAGCAGTACCTGAAATACCTCTCCCTTCAACTGCTCATTGCTATATGACTTGTCCTCTGCCAGCATTCTTAACCGGGACTTGGCCAGGGACAGCGGGGTGCGTCCACTAGTGTCCACTGACTTCAGGTCTGTTCCTGTTGGAAAATGTAACTGGATTTCAGTTACTGTTTATGTTTATTACATCTATATAAATAATTTCCATTCATGTATCATAATGAAACGAAAATGATACAAATAAGTCCATTCATGCATACATGCCAACTCCAGGCAAGGAAAAAGCAGATAAAGAGTAATCCACATATAATAATAAAATTCAATGTGCATATATATACAAAATGATTTATTTACCCCTCTAGTTTTTAACATCAATTACTGCTTCAAATTTTCATAGTTTGAGCTTTAAAAAGCAGCAAACAACCTGATATGTACAATGATGGAGACATTTTTCACAAAAGAGAATACAATTGAAAACCCCAGACTAATGCCAATGTATGCTTATTCAAAACATTATCAAACAATTAGAAAATGTTTTATTGGCTGTTAATTCTGGTAATGAAAGAAGAGCAATCTGACCTAGCCCATTTTCATTGTCAAAGTCTCTTACATAGACCGAGTACAAGTATTTGTCATCATAATCACTAAAATGCCCGATTTTCATGGCTTCTGCAATTTTAAGTGATGTACCTTCTGCTCAACACTTAACAATATTACATGATTTTGTTCTTCCACATACATATTTTCCACAATTTTGGCATCAGGAAGCATACATTTGAAAAAAGGACTAAAGTTGTATTCTACCACTAGTTGTAGTCAGTGTTCTATTTTGAACTCTGTAAATAACGCCCCTGCATTTATATAATTCATTTCCACAATTTAATTTCTGCTGTAAAAAAGAAGTTACCTTAGTATTGGAGTTAGCAAAATGAGCTAATTCAAGTCATATTTGTTTAACACTATAACCAATATTAAAACCTTTCCACACAGCCTGCAATGAGCGTGAAACTACCATAGAATGGAACACTATATTGTGTAATTCATGTATTCATCTCCTTAAGTTGTTTTTTTTCCTAATCCATATGTGAAATCATTTGAGAAACATGTTTGCTGTAACATAACCATTGACTAAAATAAATCGGACTTGACTTTTACCCCCAATGGTTTTGTATCTCATATGATTTATAACAAAGAATATGTGAACAAAGATTAAAAATTGGAAAACCAGTCTGTTTCCTACTAAGCCAGACAGCTGCTATAAATAGAAATCGAAGTCAAATGTTTGGAAATACAAACCAGCATGTTTCTTGGAAATAGGGCAGCTGCTATAAATAGAACATAATACTTTCAGGAAAGTAACTGCTAGTCTACTGACAAGTGTACTTTTATGTCATGGTTAACAGAAGTAGTCTTTTCTAAAATAACTTCTGTGCGATTAGTGGGATGTTAATAAAAATGAGAAAACATGTATTTTTTTGGGAGGGGGATATACCGAAAATGCGTAATCCAAATACATTTTACGCATAGGTGCAATTTAGTGAAAAAAGCATAATGGTTGGCATGTATGTTAATGTATTAAGATGAAAAGAAAATGATACAAATAAGTTCATTCATGTATAATTGTAAAGAAAAAATACATTTAGTTCAATGATGACATGTTGCTCAAGAGACAGAATATTTTATTGACAGAATGACACAAATCTTACATTTAGACACTGTTTATTGAACAAGAGTGACTGTAAATTATTACAGAATTGACTAAATTATCTGTGTATTGGTTCTGTGCAAATTGATTTCATTTAATGTCAATCCTACAATTCCACTTTGCCTCTCCTTAGCATAACAGGGATAATTAAATAACAGACAAACAATGAGACCCCTTTTGGAAGGATGTTCACAGCATAACAGGGATAATTAAATAATAGACAAACAATGAGACCCTTTTGGAAAGGATGTTCACAGCATAACAGGGATAATTAAATAACAGACAAAGAATGAGACCCCTTTTGGAAAGGATGTTCACAGCAAAACAAAGTCGAATTTAGTGTTATTATGAACAAGATAAGTGACTAAAACTTATTTAAGGTGTACAATTTTGTATTTACAAATGTGAAAAACATTCTCCTTTGACATTTAGATCAAAAATAAATTAGTGGCAAATTACTGCTCTTTTAAGAGGATATCATGTTGAGAAATTACTTAATGAACAGTCATTCTGATTATCTGACCCCATCCTACAGTTTTTTTTACCAAGATTTTTAAGAGGCTGCAAAATGTTTTTAATAGCCAAGGGAAAATACTATTGTGCAATAGGATTTTAAGAAAAAGTAGCTGGAAAAATATTTTTAAAAAAGAGCAGCAAATTCTGCTATCATCTTGCTTGTAACAAGTGAGATGAACATTGTAGTTTGTTTTTGACAGGAACTGTCTAATGTGGACACAAGCTGATCTATACTAACCTGCCTTGAGAAGCAGTGATACTACAGGGACTATATTGTTAAGTTGATCTATACTAACCTGCCTTGAGAAGCAGTGTTACTACTGGGACCTGACATGTGCAGGCTGCTGTAATTAAAAAACAAAAATAATTTAAACTGAACATATCTATTCCATTTTTCTATCTCACAAAGTAATAGGGAAATTCATCAACAATAAAATTGTACAAGCAAGCACAACTGTATAGATATCTATGAAACATGGAGGTCAAAAATGCAAGAAAAAGCAACTTAAATTTAAAAGTTAGATATCACTCAAGTTAAAGAAGTGATGCTTTGAATTAAAAAAGATATAACAAAGCTGAAAGAAAAGTTAAAGAACAATTAGGATATGTACACTGTATATAAATACAACTAGCTTGTACAAAACCTTATGTGCATCTTGCTGTCTTGTACAGCTTTATAAGTGTTAATTTATTTTTAAAGATTTTGTTTGTTAAGGGTCATTTGATTATAATTAAAGAAAATAATTATCACTTACCTAGATGAAGGGGAGTGTTTCCCAGGACATCCTTTTGATTTGGGTCTGCTCCTTTGTCCAGTAACACCTTTACTGAAATAGAAAAGTAAATAGTAACTGTTCTGTATAAACCAGTTTATATTTCTTGGTGGTTCATAGAACAACACTAAAATACAAAAAGCTCCATGAACAGTATATTGTTACCTTCACTCAAGCATTTCTTATAATAACATGCATCCTGTCTTTAACAGTCCTCTATGTAAGAACTAGTATGTCATGGTTGTTTCTTTCTTATCTGACCTATCATGACCATGACCTTTTACCTCTAGAGCCCAGAATTATTATTTAAGTGCAAGCTAACTACAAAGTTTGGTCAAGGAACTTGGTCAGGAAAAAACTTATTTTGCAAAATGCATTAATGTTTTAGTCACAAAGACCTTAACCTTTGAACTATTGTCCATAACATCAATAGGCCTCTTTTAGACCTTAAGTTTGGTCAAGGTATACGGCCTAGAACTAAAGTTATTATGCAAAAACGACTTTAATTCTTTTTGCCACTGTCCATAAAATTTGACCTCAAATTAAATGGCTTTTTCTTACCCATCATTCAAGTTGTCCATAACTTCGATGATTGTACATGATGCGAAATTTAGGTTATTGTGCAGGAAAGAAAAAGTTATTGAACAGATGTGAATTGGCTATTTTACATGGAGTAATAGGTTTTGTGGATTTTGTTGATGCTACAAAACACTAAACCAAAGACGCCAGTAACCAACTATCATTCTGAGAAAACAACAGTACCCCTTGCCCAATGGATGAATTTAAATATGCACAACAATTCCATTTTTCACAAAATCACACATAGCTGATACCCATGAAAATAAATGAAAGAGGTACTAATGCATTATATTCAGCTTTGTCCCTTTAAAATTTGTGTGTGTCACCCAAATTTGGAGGGTGGGGGACAGTGTCCCAGGCCCTTGGAATCCAAGGTGCAACATTGAGCACACGCACAGGTGCAAACCACACAGAGTTTACGCAACTAAATCTTGTGAAAGATTTGTTGCTCACTCTCTTAATATATACACATCTGCTGTCATAATCATTTTCCCTTGCCAAACTTTTCCTGCTGTCAGAATCATTTTCCCTTACCTAGCTTTTCCCTGCTGTCAGTATCTTTTTCCCTTTCAGAGCTATGCTTTTTGATGTGGTGCCTTCAGGATTTAGACTGAATATTCCATGTTCATTTACCTATGTGAGCCTTCAGGATTTAGACTGAATATTCCATGTTCATTTACCTATGTAAACCTTCAGAACTTATACAAAATGTCCCATGACCATTTACCTATGTGGGCCTTCAGGATTTAGATTAAATGTCCCATGTCCATTTACCTATGTGGGCCTTCAGGATTTAGACTAAATGTTCCATGTCCATTTACCTATGTGGGCCTTCAGGATTTAGACTGAATGTCCCATGTCCATTTACCTATGTGGGCCTTCAGGATTTAGACTGAATATTCCATGTTCATTTACCTATGTAAACCTTCAGGACTTATACAAAATGTCCCATGACCATTTACCTATGTGGGCCTTCAGGATTTAGACTGAATATTCCATGTACATTTACCCATGTAAACCTTCAGGACTTATACAAAATGTCCCATGACCATTTACATATGTGGGCCTTCAGGATTTAGACTGAATATTCCATGTCCATTTACCTATGTGAGCCTGCAGGATTTAGACTAAATGTTCCATGTCCATTTACCTATGTGGGCCTTCAGGATTTAGACTAAATGTTCCATGTCCATTTACCTATGTGGGACTTCAGGACTTAGACTAAATGTTCCATGTCCATTTACCTATGTGGGCCTTCAGGACTTTGACTAAATGTTCCATGTCCATTTACCTATGTGGGCCTTCAGGATTTAGACTGAATATTCCATGTCCATTTACCTATGTGGTACCTTCAGGATTTAGAGTAAATGTTCCATGTCCATTTACCTATGTGGGCCTTCAGGATTTAGAGTAAATGTTCCATGTCCATTTACCTATGTGGGCCTTCAGGACTTAGACTAAATGTTCCATGTCCATTTACCTATGTGGGCCTTCAGGACTTTGACTAAATGTTCCATGTCCATTTACCTATGTGGGCCTTCAGGACTTAGACTAAATGTTCCATGTCCATTTACCTATGTGGGCCTTCAGGACTTTGACTAAATGTTCCATGTCCATTTACCTATGTGGGCCTTCAGGATTTAGACTGAATATTCCATGTCCATTTACCTATGTGGTACCTTCAGGATTTAGACTAAATGTTCCATGTCCATTTACCTATGTGGGCCTTCAGGACTTAGACTAAATGTTCCATGACCATTTACCTATGTGGGCCTTCAGGACTTTGACTAAATGTTCCATGTCCATTTACCTATGTGGGCTTTCCAAATTTAGACTGAATATTCCATGTCCATTTACCTATGTGGGCCTTCAGGATTTAGACTGAATGTCCCATGACCATTTACCTATGTGGGCCTTCAGGACTTAGACTAAATGTTCCATGTCCATTTACATATGTGTTCTTTCAAGATTTAGACTGAATATTCCATGTCCATTTACCTATGTGGGCCTTCAGGACTTAGACTAGATGTTCCATGTTCATTTACCAATTTGGGCCTTCCAGATTTAGACAATATTCCATGTCCATTTACCTATGTGGGCCTTTTGGATTTAGACCAAATGTTCCATGTCCATTTACCTATGTGAGCCTTCAGGACTTAGACTAAATTTTCCATGTCCATTTACCTATGTGGGCCTTAAGGACTTAGACTAAATGTTCCATGTCCATTTACATATGTATGCTTTCCAGATTTAGACTAAATATTCCATGTCCATTTACCTATGTGGTGCCTTAAGGATTTAGACTAAATGTTCCATGTCCATTTACCTATGTGGGCCTTCAGGACTTAGACTAAATGTTCCATGTCCATTTACATATGTGGGCTTAACAGATTTAGACTGAATGTCCCATGTCCATTTACCTATGTGGGCCTTCAGGACTTAGACTAAATGTTCCATGTTCATTTACATATGTGGGCTTTCCAGATTTAGACTGAATGTCCCATGTCCATTTACCTATGTGGGCCTTTTGGATTTAGACTAAATGTTCCATGTCCATTTACCTATGTGGGCCTTTTGGATTTTGACCAAATGTTCCATGTCCATTTACCTATGTGGGCCTTCAGGACTTAGACTAAATGTTCCATGTCCATTTACATATGTGGGCTTTCCAGATTTATACTGAATATTCCATGTCCATTTACCTATGTGGGCCTTCAGGATTTAGACTGAATATTCCATGTCCATTTACCTATGTGGTGCCTTCAGGATTTAGACTAAATGTTCCATGTTCATTTACATATGTGGGCCTTCAGGATTTAGACTGAATGTCCCATGTCCATTTACCTATGTGGGCCTTCAGGACTTAGACTAAATGTTCCATGTCCATTTACATATGTGGGCTTTCCAGATTTAGACTGAATGTCCCATGTCCATTTACCTATGTGGGCCTTTTGGATTTAGACTAAATGTTCCATGCCCATTTACCTATGTGGGCCTTTTGGATTTTAACCAAATGTTCCATGTCCATTTACCTATGTGGGCCTTCAGGACTTAGACTAAATGTTCCATGTCCATTTACATATGTGGGCTTTCCAGATTTATACTGAATATTCCATGTCCATTTACCTATGTGGGCCTTCAGGATTTAGACTGAATATTCCATGTCCATTTACCTATGTGGTGCCTTCAGGATTTAGACTAAATGTTCCATGTCCATTTACATATGTGGGCCTTCAGGATTTAGACTAAATGTTCCATGTCCATTTACATATGTGGGCCTTCAGGATTTAGACTAAATGTTCCATGTCCATTTACATATGTGGGCTTTCCAGATTTAGACTGAATGTCCCATGTCCATTTACCTATGTGGGCCTTCAGGACTTAGACTAAATGTTCCATGTTCATTTACCAATGTGGGCCTTCCAGATTTAGACAATATTCCATGTCCATTTACCTGTGTGGGCCTTTTGGATTTAGACCAAATGTTCCATGTCCATTTACCTATGTGGGCCTTCAGGACTTAGACAAAATGTTCCATGTCCATTTACCTATGTCCTGAAAACCCTGGAATGTATCAATATGAGCAGCAGATTTAGATGGACTATTTTATGTCACTTATCTTCAGACTGTAAGCCCAGAATGGCAGTTATGTAAAGGGAAGCATAGAAAGGCTGTTTCATCAACTTACCTATAACCTGAAAACCCTGAGAGGCAGCAATGTGTAGTGCAGTTCTTTTCTTCTCATCATAGGCACAAGGATCAACACCACTGTCAAGAAGTTCAACCACTGGAAGGGAATAAGATACTAAGGCATAACACAAATGAGACTGATATTAAGGGGATAACATGAATGAGACTGATTTTAAAGGGATAACAAGAATGAGACTGATATTAAGGGATAACAAGAATGAGACTGATATTAAGGGGATAACACGAATGAGACTGATATTAAGGGGATAACAAGAATGAGACTGATATTAAGGGGATAACACAAATGAGACTGATATTAAGGGGATAACATGAATGAGACTGATATTAAGGGGATAACAAGAATGAGACTGATACTGAGGGGATAACAATAATTAGATTAATACTGAGATGATAACAAGAATTAGTCTGATACTAAGGGGATAACAAGAATTTGACTTACACAAGGGGATAACAAGAATTAGACTAATGCTAATGGGATAACAGTCATGTATTAGATTGTTTGGTTTTATGGCTGGAAATATTCATTTTAATGTCTTCACTGGAATGGTGCCAGTGAAAGTGAATAAAAGTAGACACTAAAACCAACCACAAAGATTGGCATATCCTCATATACAAAACCACTGGGGCCAATTTAAGTACATTTAACAAGAAACTGTTGAAAGTATTATTTCCTGTGGTGCAACATTTCATGCAGTGTCTTGACAGAATAATAGTTGGTGTATTTATATTTTTAGCACTCAAGTATGTATTTCCACAGCATTGAAATTACGCCAGATAAATGAGATAGCAACTTATATTTGTTGATGTGATGAAATTACTTCTGAATAATCCACAAATGCATATTTATATTATATACAACAGACCACTTTGTGTTAACACTGACTGCATTCAAGAGTACAATTCTTGTCACAAGTACAAGTTCTCTCCCTGGAATGAACTCTCTAGCAATGCAAAATGAAGGTCATGATGACCAAGATGTGCCCTGCACCTGATCCAATAGAGTAGCATGAAATGGACCAAAAGGATTAATAAAATTCACTGATGCCTCACGGGTGGCCTTTTGTAGTTATTTTTTAAAAATCTTGTCATTGATGAGAGTGGTTAGAACAGATGACAAGTCTATTTCTATCTGTAGAAATTCAACCAAAATGTCAACATATAAAATGGTACCACCCTACTATTTAGATACCTTTCAAAGATAAAAAGGCAATCAAGTTGATATGTGTATTGATATATTCATCTTGTTGTTAGCTGTGTATCATGAATTGAATTGATATCATTTCACTTGTAGTATTTATCCCTGTACACTTGTAGTATTTATCCCTATACACTTGTAATATTTATCCCTGTACACTTGTAGTATTTATCCCTGTACACTTGTAGTATTTATCCCTGTACACTTATAATATTTATCCCTGTACACTTGTAGTATTTATCCCTGTACACTTGTAGTATTTATCCCTGTATACTTATAATATTTATCCCTGTACACTGGCAGGTTTATTACTGCACTACACCTGTACTTCAGAATATATGCATTTGACACTATTCCCAATGAAAAAAGTTATAAAATATACATTTTAAAAAGCATGAACAAAGAAAAATAAATTGCATTAATGGTCTACAATAATGGACTGCCTTTTTCTGAATGATGCATATCTGGTTGTTAGCTATAATATTTGGTTGAGGCTGGGCACAAGGGCAGTGGGGCTAAGTGTCATCAAAAATACAATTACTACTTTAATATACAATTGGTGCATACAATCACACCTATATTACACTTGAATTATGGGATTAAAACTTTATCCAGAAAATTTTATATATTCATTTTATTTCAATATATTTATAATTTACACACTTCCATACATAAATAAAACTGGAAATATTAAAATACACAATTTATAAAGAGGGTTATGATTAAAGAGCCACAGAGCAATGTAGCTCTTTGGTTTAAACACACTATCAACTGCATCAAATTATTATCTTGTGCTTTTTGTTCTGACAACATAAGAATTAAAGTTTTAATATTACCTGGTAACTGTAACAGAAAAAAAAAGAATTAAAGTTTTAACAACACCTTGATAAATTATTACAAGTAAATAAGATTTAATGTTTTGATGATAATGATACATATACTAGGGGAGATATTATAATGAAGAAAGAATTAAGGTTTGAATAATAATTCTTTGATAAATCATTAGAGAAGAAAGAATTGCTTAATGGTACATACCTAGCTGATAGTCATTCTGACTTGTGGCATTCCTTAGACGTCTCTCTTCTAACACAAAAAGAAAAATTGTTATTTAAAAAAAAATTCTTTCCTTAAGCAATACTTATAATCATTTGTGATAATTTCACTTCAGCAACAATAGAAAATAGTGAATTGGGATATTCAGGGCTGATAACATTAACTATGCAAATTCTATCAGGAACTACATAACTTGTGCATGGGTTTAATTTTTGTGCATTTTGTTTGAACCAATAGTAAAACTTGATAATATGGTACCATCAACACTGAATATTCTGGTGAAACATAATTACAAATATATTCTTATCTGACCCAGGAAATGGAAGGGAATCTGCAATGACATTATACCATTACTTTCAACCAGAATCTTTTTACAAAAGAACACCACCAGAATAAATGTAACTAAGTTGAATTAAATTAATACTGGAGAATAGGCATTCCTCTTAGTGGAGAAACTGTATACATAGTAAAAGCCGACATGCAGTATTGTGAAAGATTTACAAAAGTGCAATCAACTCAGCTTATTGCAACTGCCTTTTAACATACAAATTTTTCTGTATGGCATTATGCAAGCCAAATATGTACAGGAACCCACTTAAAGGCACACATATATAAAGATGACATTAATGAGAAAGGTCTGAGCTGGATTATTGGGATTAAACTTTATTAAACATCAGTGGTATAATGCGGATAATCCATATTCAGCATGAGACAAGGATAATCCCAGTGGGAGATTTAATATTTGGATAATGTGTTGTCATGATACACTTTTATGCAGAATATATTCTGTACATACTTGCTTAAAAGTTTTAGTCCAACTGCAAACATCGAAAACACTGATCTGCTGCCCCAGAATGCACTGGCAGATCAGGTTGATGTTTGTTCTACTGGTTACTCCTAATAAACTGCACAGACCCCAGTCTGTGGGCACATTCTGCAACAGCAGAGCTGGGTCTCTGCAGTTTGCAGTTGGACTCATCTAATAAATGGTGCAAGTCTGGTCCAATTGCAAACAACACTGACCCTGATGTAGCATCTCATAATGCACTGGCAGATACGATCGATGTTGTTTGTTCTACTAATTACTCTTAACAAATGGCACAGACTGAGATCAATTAGGATAATATGCAATGGCAGATCTGGGTCTGTACAGTTTGCAGTTGGACTTGACTTGTGTATATATACTTGTGGAAAAGTGTGATTCAACTGCAAACAACACAGGCCCTGATGTATCATCTCATTATTTGCTGGCAGATCAGATCGATGTTGCTTGTTCTACTGATTACACCTAACAAACTGCACAGACCCAGCCCTGATGACACATTATGAGCCTGTACAGTTTGCAATTGTATTTGACTTGTCTATATATACTTGTTCGAGAGACTGATCCAACTGTAAAAATCACTGAGCCAAAACTGCCATTTAATAATGCTCCAACAGATCTGAGTCTATGCAGTTTGATAGGAGTAGAACAAACATCACAGACACAGACCTGGTAGTGCATTAAGCAATGACAGATTAGAATCTGTTATTTGCAGCTTGACACAAATTATAAGAGAGTATACATTAATAGCATACCCAGTGGAAACTACATTGGTTCGAATGGTCAGAACTTCTATAGAAACGGCACTCATATAATTTAAAAAGTGTCATCTGTATAATGTTTTACTGCATTTAACATCAAACATGTTATTCATTTCAAAGTATAAGTTTCACTGTAATTAGTAAGGAGTAATTAATAAATCTACTTGTATGTCTTTTGTAACTGCTCACCAATTATGTTTCTGCAGGTGGTGCGACCATAATGGAATTCTTGCATACGCTGCTGGCGATGTCGAGAGGAAATTTTAACTTTATTTATGTGTTCTGACTGGTCATACTTGGCTTCATATCCTTGAGCAAATGGAACCAAACAGATGAAGTCCAGGACACCTGGTCCCTTGGGGCTCCATGATCTAATGTTGAAGTTTGGTGCCTTGTACTCCCCCTGAACAAAGAAAAAAAGATGATCACAAACTTCTACACTTTTAATAATGCATGAAAATTTAAGTTTTATGCATTGATCCAAATCAGGTTTTGACTAATCTGTAAAAACCCTGATATGCTGCTTTTAAGGTCTGTTGCCTCATGTTAAAGAGAAACCTTAAACAAAACCAAACTAACATCAACTTCATTTATTTCAAATTAATGAGTTTTCAGTTGTATCAAGTCCAAATATCATGTCAGTGACAAACATTTCTTGTCAATATTAAGCTAAATACTTCATTGAAATGGATGGCTTTTAACAAGAATGGATTAAGTACTGATGTCAGCAATCTGATGAAATGAATGGCATTTAACAGGAATAGATAGAGTAATCATGCAATCTGAATGCATTTAAATGAACAACTTTTAACAAGAACAGATTGAGTGTGTGTGATTTAGATTTTTTACGTAGCTTTAAAATAATTTGTCATATCACTATGATGTCTGAAGTGTGACAGTTTATAATGATGTCTAGCACTGGGGAATTATGCCACAGACATGTAGCATGATGTCCCACAGAGTCACATTATCCTGACACCAGTCTGACCAATCCTAACACAAACCTCTTAATTCTGACTGCAAGTGAGGCAGCTGCTAGTACCATTTTTGTAAGTCTCTGGTATGACTAGGCCAAGGTTTGAATCTACGACCTCCAGCATCCAAGGCAGAGAGTCTAACACCTGTGCCACCACAGCAGTAACAAACTGATACAATCAGTATACTACTTTGAAATGAATGACTTTTAACAGGAACAGATTGAGTACTGAAGCAACCTGAATACTACTATGAAATGAATGGCTTTGACAAGAACAGATTAAGTACTCATGCAATCTGAATACTACTGTACTACTGAATACTACTGTACATTGAAATAAATGGCTTTTAACAAGAACAGATTAAGAACTCGTGTAATCTGAATACTACTGTACTACTGAATACTACTGTACATTGAAATAAATGGCTTTTAACAAGAACAGATTAAGTACTCATGCAATCTGAATACTACTGTACTACTGAATACTACTGTACATTGAAATAAATGGCTTTTAACAAGAACAGATTAAGTACTCATGCAATCTGAATACTACTGTACTACTGAATACTACTGTACATTGAAATGAATGGCTTTGACAAGAACAGATTAAGTACTCATGCAATCTGAATACTACTGTACTACTGAATACTACTGTACATTGAAATAAATGGCTTTTAACAAGAACAGATTAAGAACTCATGTAATCTGAATACTAATGTACACTGAAATAAATGACTTTTAACAAGAACAGTCTGAGTTCTGATGTAATCTGAATACTATATTGAAATAAATGGCTTTTAACAAGAATGGATTCAGTAATATTACATTGAAATGACTGATACTGATATTAGTAACCTACTGATGTCCACAATCTGATAACTACACTGAAATGAATGGCTTTCAACAAGAACTGATTTGAAGACTGAAGTCAGCTGGATACATCTAATGTTATGTTAATCTATATTATGTAGTTAACTTTTGTCAGTGATTGTTGATTGTAATGACCATTTACAAACAACATATTACTGATAATTTTTGTCCATGATTGAAGATTATATTTCAAAATAATTATCATTTGTGAGCAACATATTTACTAAGATCTGAGTTCATGACATTTGTTTTTTTTCCCTTTCCCCCACAAAAAAATTGTCTACCTGATGTTTGTCAGGTTGATTCGCTAAAATTTAAATAAAACCTATCATTGCTTACAGTTTGGGGTATTTTCCATTCAGATAATTAAGTTTTTTCAGATATAGGTTAAGTGGGAATGTATATAAGGTTATTTATGTCAAAATTATTCATCCCTAATTTAACATTGTCTAGTGGAGTCAGTTGTGTTCAGTTGTAATTTGAGAGGATTTTTAAAAGTCAAAATATTGAAATGCATTTGTAATTTAAAAAAAAACAAACATTTATAATTTAAGAAAAATGAACCATCTGCAAAACAAGCAAAGCACAGCTGATGAAAAACAAAGTTTCTGGAACTCATAGCAATACAGATGCATAAAGATAATTTTTATTGCAGAGAAAAATTCAACAGCATCTTCAGGGAACTTGAACAACAGTACCATCTGGGATCGAATGAATGCAGAAATGAACATGAATGGCATTCATATTAACTTCAACCCACCATGAATTACTGAGCAGCAAAGCTGCATCCAATTAAGAAAATATTCCACTAATTGATTTTAAAAACAGAAACCTGGTATATGTATCTTTCTATTTAACATCCGTGTGATTGTGCTTATGAAGTATGGGCACATGTATGTGCATGTGTGTACTAAAAACACTTAACCATGCTAAGTCTACCATCTGGACTGTGAGCAGACTATATGTTTCGGATAAAACTGCTATATGATTTTGCTTTTCATCAAATTTACATTTCCAGTAATTTCATATATGCTTAAATGAAAAGATAAATTATTCTCAAATGGTTCTACTGTTCGTATAATTCTGGCACACCAGCTCAACTTATGACACCTAAAAACACTTTTTGAGTATTTCCCAAACCGCCCCCCCCCCCGTCTGGAGAAAAAGACAGTAGAGCATTGACAAATTTACACTGAATACTTTTTTTCTTCCCTTTATAAAGACAAAGTGTCGACTTGAGCCATGGTAAGGATGTGTCACCAATGCTAAATACATTATGAAAACGGTGATATAATATATCACCATACTTTATATGGCATGGCATTTAAGAATGATTAATAAGTGACTACGTATGGGCAGCAAATGCGTTTGTTCCAATTAATGTAATTTGCAAAAAGAAAAAATGTATGTGATACTGGATGCAAGCACTGTACATTGTGGATGAATGTCAAGTAATTCAGCTAGACTATTATTTGTAACATTGCAATTATCTAAAACCTTACATCAAAATGGACCCGTTCTTCTTCTGAAGAGTCAACTACGCTGTCGCTCTCACTTTCCGCACCCTTGTCCTCCATTACAAGGCCGCTTCTGACATTTTAGAAGGCAACGGTTAATTTTCGGGATGCCTCACTTATAGCTGTAATAAAAAGCGGTCTAGTGTGTTGATAACAAAAATTTTTTTTTTGCTTTTTATTTTTTTAAATTACCGGCTATTTCTTGGTGTCAAATTTGATTTTAACTTTGTTTTAATCTAAATCTAATTTCTATGATACGTGTGTGAGTTCTATAAAATTATATCATAGAATAAAAAAAAGCAACAAGCAAATAAATAAATAAATAAATAATTTATTACCATTTTACTGTATGTACTTGAATAATCAATTACAGCTAGTTCCACACAGGCCAATGTCATTAAACGTAGCTCAAAGACCATAATTTGTTTTAAATACTTCATCTGAAATAAAATAGGTACTTTTAGCTATATTTAATGCTGCTAACCTGAAAATTTACATAGCTACAGATAAGATAAAATTTGTGATGCTGTGTGGAACATACAAGAGGTACATTTAGTATGTACATAATGTACCATCAGTCAGACTTGTAGATAAAAGACTGAAACACTTTAACACATGATATAGAATATTTTAATCAATATGTTTAAATATCTAGTTAAGTTATTTGACAGAGCATACTATAGTAATAATTGAAAAAAAATCAACATACAATGTTGCTTTTGTTTATAAAGAAAAGGTAAAATAAACAATCAAACATATCTCAGTACTCTAATCTCAGAGATCAGTCTAATTCAAAAATAGAAGCAACCATTTGTATATGCTACTGTGTTGATTGTGTTAATGTTTTTTTTTTTATATATTTTATATCATAATATTTTCCAGTATGATACTTTTGTGAAAGGGAAAAAGAGGAACTTTAAGCTCTGGAGTTTTATTGGATGCAATGCCATACTTACTTAAGTAATTGTCTATGCAAATTTTCAAATTAGCTATTTCAAATTCTTTCTAGAACTGATTCTGCTCATTGTAATTACAATGACTTATATTGTCAAAAAGTAACTGAGTTAAAATGGCTTGCAAAGCATGACATGTCTTTGGTGAATAAATCTTCATATTTTTATATGAAATTCCGCACCCACCACAGACCCTGCATAACTTAATTCTGATCATTCCTTAGAATAAATCATTTCATGTTTGATGATAAGTTTGGGGAGGTTGTCTCAGAGGCAATAAGTGTGTAATATTGTCAGTGGTAATGACTTGATCAAATATTAATTGTGGCATTAGCTTGTTACATTACATTAGCTTCTTCAGTCAAAAATTATGGTGAGGCAAATTTGCAAGCATTTCTGTTGATGACAGCCATTGGTTATCTATTTATTTATTTATTTATCTATTTTTTTATTTATTGCTTCCACCTTCAAAGCATTCCTTAAAATCTGATTTTGAACTTGTCTACATTCAACATAGTCTCACTTGAGACTAGTTTTTTTTAAATATATGATTTTATTTTTTCTCCATCAAGACTTCTTTCTTCAAGGACCTAACAAATGATAATTATGTTTTAATTAGTTTAGAGTCACTTTTAGAATATTTTATAACAGTATCAGTTTTGAACAATTCAAATTATTTAAGTTTTGTATAAGATAGTAAATATATAACAGCAAAGACACCATGAATATAGGAAATTACTGATATTTTTTTTAAAAAAAAATAGCATATATATTTTGATCTCATAGCCATCTTACACTAAGAGAAGGTATCTATGTGACTGAGCCCATTCAGATGTCTGATTCGCTATGAATGAATAAAAAATATACTACTAGGTCTACTAATGTTGCTGTTAAATTATTATTATTATTATTATTATTATTATTATTATTATTATTATTATTATTATTATTATTGGTGGTGGTGGTGGTAGTAGAAGCGGTATTGGGTTTAATGAGTGCACGGATTTTCTCTATGCTCTGGCATTGAAAAAAAAAAATTTCTTTCTCTTGGTACATATTTTAGACACAGTCTTTATTTCAACAATGAGACGTTCGAGATTACGGAAGTTACATGTGGAATTGTTTACAACCACAACATGTATTTTATGTACCCTGTATTGATATTTACACCAATTGTTTTTCTTCTTCTCTACTTTGTATTTAATTATTTAATTAAAGGTGACAAAAGCGTTTGCGTTGTTGTACTGGGCGATATAGGCCGTAGTCCGCGAATGCAGTACCATGCATTATCTTTTTGGAGAGAAGGGTTCCACGTCGACCTGGTAGGATACGCAGGTACAGATAGGCTCTGTGATGCTGACCCCAACAGTGGGAATAAAGTACAAATCATAAACTTTCACGTTATCAACAGTCCACCAGCTAATCATACTTTTCCATATTAGCCATAGATTCATTATGTTCTTTTTTTGATAAATTTTGCAGCTGCACAGTGTTTAAATTCTGCTTTTCGGTTTCAGGCGGTTTGGTATGCGCGTAATGCAATTTAAGCAAAAGGTGCAATATTTTAGAATTTGATTACACATGCCTTTAAATGGCGATAATAAATAAGTCTTATTTCACTGTTCTCTGATCAATATTCATTGTAATAAATTTTTCATATAAATATTCCAGGAAGTAAATCTAACAAAAGCTTGCTAAAGTATGAAGACATTTTGAGACATTGATCAAGAATATGTAACTGAGTGTCAGCTAGATTGAATGTGATGTGTTGTGGTGTCACAATGGTGTACTTGAAAACTTTTATGTACAACCCCCTACACTGACCAATCTGGTGGCTTAAGTGATTAGAGTTTACACCTCAGATGTAGGAGGTAGTGAGTTTAAAAACTTGTTACGTCACACCAGAGACTTATAAAAATGGTATTTGCATCTGCCTTTTTTTGGTGCTCAGTATTTAGAGCTTAGTGTTAGGACTGGTTGGCCAGGTGTTAGGATAATGTGACTGGGTGGGACATGATGCTACATGTCTGTGGCACGATGCTCCAGTGCTAGACATTACTTTAAACTGCCACACTGAAGATATAGCAGTATGACTGGAAAATTGTTAAAGCTATGTTAAAAATTCAAATCAAACATACTGTAATAAACTGATATTGGTTAGATAAAACAAGATCTCAGACCCACGAGAAGCTAATGGCAGGCTTTCTCACTTACGTTAGCTGCATCTGGACTTGAACTCACACAGACAGAGGTGAGATGGCAGTGATCCGTAATGGTCAGCGCTTTAGATCACTTGGCCACTCGGGGCCCCCCTTTAGCATTGTAACACAATTTCAAATATTAAAGATATTTTGTAATTTGAAAAGAAGACAAACTGAATACATCTAATATTTTTCTATATGGAGCTATAAAAAGTAGCACTCATCTTAAATTTTTTTACACTATGATTATTTTGAACACGTAAAAGTGTTCCAGTACGTAGATAAAAATTAATTTGTCTAAAGGGATGATATTACAAATAAAAAGAAACCATTCAATACTTGAGATTTATTAAAATTCCTTTCATTTTTTTTTCTCCTGATTTATCTTAGTTTGGTGTTACCGTTTTGATTAGATTGCAGCCTTGATGTTTGATGTCTGTTTGCTGCAGTCATTATGATATAACTGTTTTAACATATATGTATTTTTTTCATCTTATATCCAATGAAACTGTTTGAAACACTTATACAGCAAAAATTGCTCATTACATTCTTGGATACAATATTTTCTCTGTTAAAGCATTAAAATTTAATTTCCCTTGGCTAGATTCCTAATGACTAAAAAGTCCAAAGGCTTTTGTTACACACTGTTTAATTGATTATAGTATTTAATTTGTGTGGTCAGTCAGGGAAAACTAACTGAATTATAATGTTTTCATCACCAGACATGCCAAAACCAGGTTAAGAATGACAGTTGTTTGAATAGCAAAGGTTTCAGATAACAAGGGTATGATAATTGCACCTCATTCATAATATACAAAATAATTAAGATTGTAATAAAGGCATATGGTAACAAAAGCATGCTAATCACACCTCATTCATAATCAGTCACTGGTTGCTGACACAGTGTAATTAAACCATGATGCAAAATGCTTTGTTTACCAAATTTAGAAATAACCTTTAACTATATCATTCTATATCTGAATAATTGAGTACAGCTTCAAGTAAATCTCTCTCATGTTCCCAGGAGTCATCTTTATTTTGAAATCAATGAACTGATGTGCTCTGATGCTAATATATTTAATGAGTCTTGACAAAAAATATTGAGAGTGAAATAAATGTATTGACAACAATCAGTATGCTTTTAATCATTAGTTTCTGAAACAATAAATCAACCCCCAAATCTATGTTCAGATGGACAATATGTAGGTCTGATGTCACTAGTTTATTAAAAGGTGTAATTTTGCTGCATACAAATCCTGCATGAAACTCAAAATGGCCACAGGACAGGGTTTTGTGATATTCCATATCGATTAACAAGTCATCAAGGATTTCATCAGGAAATATTATGTACATATTGCCAAAAGAACCCTTAAGCCAATGGTAGCTAAACAGGTGCAAGAAATGCTGGTAAGTGTATAAAATGTACACCGATGTGTGAAGACAAGATTATCTGCAGATTTTTCAAGGTTTTAATAAATAGCCAATATTGGCTTTAACCACCAGGCAATATCATAATTGGTGTGGGGCTGATTTATTAGTCTAGTGCATCACATGAGATTTCCATGGACTGTTTTGGAAAACTGCTTGATATAGCAGATTTAGTTAGCAAACAGATGTTATTACCATATTACTAACAAGCTAATATCAAGGAACAAATGGATAACATTTCCATCAATCCAGTTGACCGGCTGGATCTGTTTGTAGATTTCTTCCATGACAATGTGCAAACCTTTAGAGATCAATTTGGCAACACAATTTCAACTGACTCTTTTTGATAAAGAATTTCAAAGCAACAGCATCTAAACCTGTCTCTATATAGTTCTTATATACAGTCCTGATGAAGTGCACCCCAAAGTCATGTGAACTTGATCTGATTCTGACATCACTGCTATTTGAGTGCTTAGATTCAATATTGCCATCACTAACTGAAGTTATTATTACTTCTCTCTCATCTAGTGAATTCTGAACATTTTTCAGAACAGTTATCATAAAACCATTGTTGAAGCAACTAATGCTTTTCCTTAATATGAAAAACTACTACTGTTTCTAACCTCCCATTCATGTAAAAATAAAAATAAAAAAAAACTAGCAAAAGTTTTGTTTCATCCCAACTTGTATCTTATCTGAATTTAATTAGTAATTTTAGCAATTTACAAGGTGCAGTAGCAACACTGCTTTTCCAAAGTAAAGAGCCTTTTCTCTGCTTTGGAAAGTGGAAATATTACAGTCCTCACTCTTCTTGACATACATGCAGTACATGACCCATATAGATCATGATATATTAATTCACCATCTATAATATGTATTTAGTAGTGATAATAAAGATTTACTGTGTGTCAAGTCATACTTATTAAATGGAACACTCCTGCCCTTGCTCTGTACCCTCCACTATCTGTGTTCTTTTGAGTACCACAGCCCATCTACCTGGAACAAATTGCATCTTAAATTTAAACATATGACACCTATTAAGGCTGCAAGAACAATTTAAGACTTCACAATGTTTCCTCACCTTATAATTATTTTCAACATGCTTAGATTGTTTGTAATTTCATTGTGTTTGTAATCTGTGTGTGTGATTTGGATTTATAATATAGCTTTAATAAGTTTTCATTCATACAGCTACCTTGTATGCATTATGGCAGTTTATAGTGATGTCTAGCATTAGGACATCATACTGCAGACATGTAGCATCATGTCCCCTCCACTCACATTATCCTGACACCAGGCCAACCAGTCCTAACAATTACCTTGTAATGCTGAGTGCCAAACAAGGCGGCTGCTTGTACCATTTTTATAAGTCTTTGGTATGACTTGCCTTGGATTCAAACCTGTAACCTCCTGTATTGAAGGTTGATGCTGTAACCACTTAGGCAAATTCAAAGGTCACCAGAACATGACCCCTAAGCAGTCACTGTCAGATGTTCACCAAGGACAGTGGAGATCTGATTTTAATTAGATTGTCAATTGAAGATACTATTTGTTAAATTGGTGATTGCCAGGAAACGACTGATTTATCTGGAAGTCACAAGCATGATGATGATGATTTAGGATCACCTGTTGTACTTGGATCCAGTGAAGTTCTATATAGTATAGTGTATATTAGCTTGTACCTACATGATCAAAGTAACAGACCTGATATTTGATGAGCATTTGCATGTTACTAAGAAACATCTCAACCAAAAAAATGTCAGATTAATAAAAGAAATACAGATGAATATTGACAATTTCTTCCCGACTGGTTGAATGATACTTTTAACAGATGATACAGTTTGTTTACTCTATGTGTGTCAAGCATCATTTATATGTACATCAGTATGGATATGAACATAAACATTTTCAACAATACACTGAATTTGGATATAATGTTTATTGGTTATAACATTTTAAAAATCCATGTCTGCTGTGAATGTTATAAACAATCTTTGCCGTGTTCAGAAGCACCAGTCTCATATTGAAAAGCTGTAATAAAACAAGCCTTACATTTGGTGATGTAATATCTTTTGCAATAAAACCAATATTAATTGATAGCATCTGTTGATCTGGTAAATCTTAAGAAGAACCTGGATGTCCTTATTGTGCTCATGATGATTTGATCATCATGAGTTGGATCAACTCCATATTGACCCACTCATTTAAATTGATATAGAAGGCTCAATTGGAACACCTCCATTTTGACCCTATCATTTAAATTGATATAGATGGCACAGTTGGAACATCTCCATTTAGACCCTGTCATTTACATTGATACAGAAGCTCAGAAGTTCATACCACTTCAGTTGGTTAATTTGCATGAAGTCCACAGTTCAAGATTGTAAGCACTTTCAAGCATTTATGGCTTTATTTACTCATAATATCAGTGTACAGTTTCTCCTGTAGAGTTTAACATTTAGGGGACATCAGAAAAGATGGAATACCAAGTATACATGCTTTAAAAAACATAGATGAAAACCAGATCTAAGGATTTCAGGCAAGCCATGGAAATAAAATAAATGTCCATATTACAATAAGATGGTTTCTTTGTGATTTAACTTAAATATAATATTCCTTACAATGACTTAATAATTTAAAATCAATAATAATAATAATAATAATAATAACAGTAATAATGACCATTGTGATGATAACATTGTTATCATAAATATTCTAAGATTTATCAATCCTTTTGATAATTTTGTTAAACATGAAGTTTTAATTCGTTCCTAATTCAGGCTCTGAGGTACAGAGAGAACTGGTGAACAATGATGATGTGAGTATTTACTACTTGACAGAGCCACCAGTATTTCTCAAAAGTGAGTATGAACACACATTACCATATAACTTTAAGTAACCTGTGTTAAAACTATGTGGTCTTAAACTCGGTAACAAAGAAGCAAAACTAACAAGTTTTGTCAAATTAACAAAGAATTTATTTCTCTAAATTAAAAAGTGAAACTTTAAGAGAAACATACAAGAAACATACATTACTGTGAATTAAATATCAAATAATCCAAAATGTTCTATCAAACAAGACCAAAAAGTATAGAGTATTCTGAATGAATTCTAATGACAATAATATTGAATAGATTGATGTACCAACAATCTTTTTATATCTTAGTGATAAAATCCAGAATTTCTTTGAATGAATTCACAATAATCCCAAAACATTGATTAGTCCAAAAAGTCAGTGAGCAAAATGTCAATGATCACTTTGTAATTTCAGTAAATAATTAAGATAACTGGTTCCTCAAAAATTATATTTGAACACTATAAAAACTCAGATTATTGATTCCCAAAGACTGATATTAAAACAGGAACAAATAACTTTGTTTATCACATTCTTATATAAAAACCTAAGGGATAATAAAATAATGATGTGGGTCACAAGTTGTTTTCCAGGACATACTAGGTTTGTAAAAAATGCTAGATCTTGAACTCAGATATTAGTAAATAACTTATTTATAACTTATAAGCATGATAAAAGTCAGGCAGGCCATAACTAGTGTATCATCAGTAATGGAAAAGATCAGGCAACCATTATAAATTAAATGCGTATAACACCTGTGGGTTCGTCCAATAATTATGTCAACAAAATAGGGAGGGAAGGAGGAAAAGGGTTTGAAGAAGTTTGACAGATTTTGACATGGGATGGCATTCAAGATAAATTGATGTCAACAATGTTTTTTTTATAAAAAATTTAATAAATAAAAAAAGTGGAAATTATTGCATTGGTATGGCACACGCTCAATTGACCGTCAACAGCCCACCAGTTTAATCCTAAACCAGTTGAGCTCTTGCCAAGGAAGTCATAGTCTTGCATCATCATATTTTGTTTTTATTTAATGTAGACTTTAGACAGATTAACCATATATGATAGTAATCTGATGATTAATACCATTGTGGTTAGTCATCTGACAGATTTAATTTTAAGGGAAGCAGTTATTAAATTCAAACACTGCACTGAGCCATAGACATCTAAATAGTATAGCTATCCATGGACTTCTATTAAACAGCATCTATGTTATATGTATAGATGCTGTATAAAATGAAGTCCATGAGCAATCCCTCCAAGAATGGATAACCGAGTCTAGGAAACTTGAGAGCTTAATTATTATAGTCATCTTTAACATAATACATAAAATAAATTATGTAGCCTGTACAAGCGTACAGATTCTTAAACCAGATGCAGTAACCTTAATACCTTACAAATATTGTACACTTTGATAATTGACTCTTGTTCATTTCAGGCAAATATACTCCTCCCACCCAATTTGCATGTGCTGTAAAATAGCTGTAGCCTATATACGAAAATTAACATTGCCCCAACTCCCACCCCTTGGAAAAATGCACACACATTTAAAATATTCAATAATTTTGACACAGGTCATATAGGTCAGAATTCAAAGGATAAACATAGAACAATTATGTAGCGAATTATAAAGCACATTTACTTTTCAGTTGACTTGTCGAGTGTATTGGTTCCTCAAGAAATTAATTAATCATCCATTATGCCCATTATAACAATTGAGCAACATTTGGCTTCCCCATGGGAAGATGATAGAAGCTAGAATATAAAGTCTCAATTTTTACATGAATTCAAAGAGTTATAGTTAATTTGAAATCTATTAAACTAGTAAAAAATGTATTAAAATAGACCATTTAATTTCCATAATTTTATTTTTAACATATAAGCCAGCCATATGAAATATTGTTAGTTTGTAGGGGTGGTAAAAAATTTTTTAACATAATTTTAAAAGCGGGGGACACTGAAAGTTTTATGTTTGTTGACAAGGGGTAGGAGGGTAAAAAAATTGTTGACATAATTAATGGATGTCCCCAGTATTAAATCACCCAAATCGGGATTGATATATTCAAAGACACAGTTGAGCTGGTATTAAGGTGCAGTTAAGTGAAAGGAAGGAAGGTAACGGGGAGTTGTAACTGAGAAATTTGCCATCTTAAAATAGTGGCAGATTTAGCAAGGCCATACCTGTAAGGTCATTTAACAATATTTTAGCCAGCATTTTAATATTGTCTTACCTTTTCAAGAAAAGATAGACATTAAATTGATATCCATGCTTTTCTTTGATTACATTATTATAGTTTATTCAACTGTCTTACACATTAGCTTGAAAACTGTTCATGTAAATTCTGTCTCATCTAGTTTAAAGATGTACAATTCCTCTTTCTGAATTTCAGCTTTTCCTTACCTTCACTATGGTTTACAAGTTTTGATTATTATATTCCATCACCTCCAGTCATAGCTGTTTGAAGTGAGACAATAATTTTATTTAAAGTTCACCTGATCATTTCTTCTTTCTTTATTTCAGAGCTACCTAGGCTGCTTTGTTATGTAACCAAGGTTTTCTTCCAGTCTGTGTCATTAGGGGTCACCTTACTTTTAAATCCAAAATGTGGATATATCCTTATTCAGGTACCTTATTACAGTATTTAATGTGTTGGTTCAAATATCTTTACCAACCTAGGCAGTAAAAGTAAGTTATCCACATCAAGAAGTTGAACTATACCTGAGTAGGTCTAAATAATATTGGGGGTCTGATAAAATATCCTGATTAATTATCTGATTATGTGAACCAGTTGATGATTGATTAATAATTTGTTAATTTGCCCATATGATTTCTTGCCAAAACTGGGGCAGTTTTTCAAATAAGGTCAGTTTCTTAAATTAGCAGGAATTGTGAAGAACACATTCAACGTATTATCAATTAATTGGCATTTCACTGAAAGTGAGTAATGATTGACTAAACTAATTACTCTGTTTATTAGTAGAAACATGAATTTGTACTTCATTGGTGTATACAATCAACAAAGAAGTAGTGAGTTTTAAAATGACTGTCTTGAGAAACTAGCTAGTGCAACTATATAGATGTGTTGGGCTCCAGTGGTTTACGTGTGAAATTCTAGTGATGAAGCTTTAATTCATTTGAATTTACACATGATAGGTGATCATGGTTTCATTGGTTTAATACTGAGACAGAGTAAATGCAAATTTTACGGATGGATGAATTTGTGAGTGATGCATGCCAAATTGAATTATATTTAAAGTCTGTCATTATTAATTTGACTTCTTAAGACCTAGCATCTATGAATTCAATGAATATTAGAAGCTGTTTTGTAAATATTTCTGTAGGATACAGAAAATTATAATTCTCATGTATCATTGAAAGCTGCTTGTTCTTGAACATCCATTTCTTGCCAAATCAGTATGTACCAAAATGTGTATGTCACTATCTTGCTGACTGACTTATGTTGTGGTCAATGTGGGCCCTGCTGTTGTTAATGTTTATAGGATCTGCTGTGGTTGATCCATTGTTGATGTTTATGGACCATATTGTGGTTGATCTTTATGGACTCTGATGTGGTTGATGATGATAGACAATGCTGTGGTTGATGTTTATGGACTATACAGTATTTGATGTTTATGGACTATGCTGTAGTTGATGATTATAGACCCAGCTGTGGTTGATGTTTATGGACTACTGTCACAGTGGTTGATGTTGATGGATCCTGCTGTGGTTGATGTTTATGGACCTTGCTATGGTTGATGTTTATGGGCTGTTATGTGGTTTATGTTTATGGGCCTTGCTGAGATTGATTTTTATTGGCCCTGCTGTGTTTAATGTTTATGGGCTGTGCTGTGGTTCATGTTTATGGGCCTTGCTGAGGTTGATGTTTATTGACCCTACTGTGGTTGATGTTTATGGGCTGTACTGTGGTTCATGTTTATGGGCTTTGCTGCAGTTGATGTTTATTGGCCTTGCTCTGGTTGATGGTTATGGGCTGTACTGTGGTTCATGTTTATGGGCCTTGCTGCAGTTGATGTTTATTGGCCTTGCTGTGGTTGATGTTTATGGATACCGCTTTGGCTGAAGGTTATGTACTCAGATGTTGATATTTATTTGCCATGCTATGGTTGGTATTTATAGACCATGATGTTTATTTGTCCCTACTGTTGTTGATATTTATGGACCCTGCTGTGGTTTATGATTATGGAGCCTGCTGTTGTTGATGTTTATTTACCCTGCTTTGGTTGTTGTTTATGGACTCTGCTGTGGTTTATGATTATGGAGCCTGCTTTTGTTGATGTTTATGAACCATGCTGTAGTTGATGTTTATGGACTCTGCTGTCGTTGATGTTTATTTACCCTGCTGTGGTTGTTGTTTATGGACTCTGCTGTGGTTGATGATTATGGATCCTGCTGTTACTGATGTTTATGAGCCATGCTGTGGCTGATATTTTTGGACTGACCATGCTTTGTGTGATGTGTATAGACTCTGCAGTGGTTATAGTTCATTTGTACAGACCTTGCTATGGCTGATGTATATGGACCCTGTTCTGGTTCATGTTTATGGACCCAGATGAGGTTAATGTTATGGACCATTCTGTTTGTGAGTTATCAAAAGTGAAGCATATGTTTTTTGGAGGGAATAAAGGACACATGTCATGAATAATTTATTGTGAATAAAGGACACAAGTCATGAATAATTTATGGGGAATAAAGGACAGAAGTCATGAATAATTTATTGTGAATAAAGACACAAGTCATGAATAATTTATGGGGAATAAAGGACACAAGTCATGAATAAATTATGGGGAATAAAGGACACATGTCATGAATAATTTATGGGGAATAAAAGACACAAGACATTAATAATTTATTGTGAATAAAGGACACAAGTCATGAATAATTTATGGGGAATAAAGGACAGAAGTCATGAATAATTTATTGTGAATAAAGACACAAGTCGTGACTAATTTACTGGGAATAAAGGACACAAGTCATAAATTTATGGGGAATAAAGGACACAAGACATGAATAATTTATGGGGAATAAAGGACACAAATCATGAATAATTTATGGGGAATAAAGGACACAAGTCATGAATAGTTTATGGGAAATAAAGGACACAAGACATGAATAATTTATGGGGAATAAAGGACATATGTCATGAATAGTGTATGGGAAATAAAAGACACAAGTCATAAATAATTTATGGGGAATAAAGGACACAAGTCATGAATAATTTATTGTGAATAAAGACACAAGTCATGAATAATTTATGGAGAATAAAGGACACAAGTCATAAAAAATTTATGGGGAATAAAGGACACAAGTCATGTATAATTTATGGGGAATAAAGGACACCAGTCATGAATAATTTATTGTGAATAAAGACACAAGTCATGAATAGTTTATGGGAAATAAAGGACACAAGTCATAAAAAATTTAAGGGGAATAAAGAAGACAAGTCATGAATAATTTATTGTGAATAAAGGACACAAGTCATGAATAATTTATTGTGAATAAAGACACAAGTCATTAATAATTTACGGGGAATAAAGGACACAAGTCATAAATTTATGGGGAATAAAGGACACAAGACAAGAATAATTTATGGGGAATTAAGGACACAAATCATGAATAATTTATGGGGATTAAAGGACACAAGTCATGAATAGTTTATGGGAAATAAAGGACACAAGACATGAATAATTTATTGTGAATAAAGGACACAAGTCATGAATAATTTATTGTGAATAAAGACACAAGTCATGAATAATTTACGGGGAATAAAGGACACAAGTCATAAATTTATGGGGAATAAAGGACACAAGACAAGAATAATTTATGGGGAATTAAAGGACACAAATCATGAATAATTTATGGATATTAAAGGACACAAGTCATGAATAGTTTATGGGAAATAAAGGACACAAGACATGAATAATTTATGGGGAATAAAGGACACAAGTCATGAATAGTGTATGGGAAATAAAGGACACAAGTCATAAATAATTTATGGGGAATAAATGACACAAGTCATGAATAATTTATTGTGAATAAAGACACAAGTCATTAATAATTTACGGGGAATAAAGGACACAAGTCATAAATTTATGGGGAATAAAGGACACAAGTCATGAATAATTTATGGGGAATAAAGGACACAAGTCATAAATAATTTATGGAGAAAAAGGACAAAAATCATGAATAATTTATGGGGAATAAAGGACACATATCATGAATTATTTAGGGGGAATAAAGGACACAAGTCATAAATAAATTATGGGGAATAAAGGACATGATATATCATGATATATATTTTTTATTACAATAAATACTGTTAGTACAAGAAAATAAAATAATGCTTTATCATTGCTTATGGTCAGGGGTGGGTGACACTTCAAACATTAGCTTGGTTCAGATTTTGTTTTGACTTTAAATTTGTGTTCTAGCCAACCCATAAAAACCCACGAAAATTGGTACTCCATGAATATTAATGGAATTACAGTACCTCCTGCCTTTGTGGGACTTTACAAGTGGATTATTTAGAGTAGACAGCTGTTATTCATTCACAATTTTTTATAATCTGTATTATTCTTTCTGCTTAATCCCATATTTAATCAGTTCTGGTTACATTGGCTTTTATTTTTCAGAATCCTCCATCAATCCCTACCATCGCAGTCAGTGTCCTGGTCTGTTTGCTTCGTTGGAGTCATCTTGTAATTGATTGGCATAACTATGGCTACACAATACTTGGGCTAACACTAGGCGATCAGCATCCTCTTGTAAGATTTTCAAGATGGTGAGGAACCAATGCCATTAGAAATTATATTTAATTCAGTTGCATTTTAAAGTTTTTTTGCTTTTAAGACTCATTCAAAACTATGCATAATAGCATTTAAAGTTGTAACAACTGCCAAGAAATATAATATATATCTTTTAATCATGCTTATGATTAATTTCTTCCTCTGAGTAAATATCTTACAAGGCAAAGTCGGATTATTACATAATTTGATTTTATTTTGTCGTTTGCAGGTATGAATACTTTTTTGGCAAGTTTTCACAAGATAATATCTGTGTCACAAATGCGATGAGAGAAGATCTATCCAACAAATGGAAAATAAAGTAAGCCTTGCTCTGTATATTTTTCCAGTTATAAATGTTATTGTATATGCTTAAAATTTGAATAGGGAGAATTTGCAAATATCTATAATTAATATTAATTTGTCATTCATTTCATTTTTCAGGGAAATGCTTTTGATGCATTTTTCAAACATTAATTACTTTTAGAAAGTTGAATATTGTACTTTTTTGTCAAGTAGAATTAGGAAATTAAATCAGCTTACTGTAGGATTTTTTAACTCTTTATTGTAATCAGTCAGTTTGTCATCATTCTTTTCTTTCTACAGAGCACATGTCATGTATGATCGATCAGCAGCAATGTTTGGGGAGACTTCCCTGGAGAGTAACCATGATCTATTTAGACGGTTGTCGAAAGACTACCCAATTTTTAGACCCAGGTAATCCCATGTTTTTATGAAATTAGTTTGATGTATACAATGTGTGGTTCTTTTGATAGACAGCCTGCTGTTGTGAATTCAGCTTCTGTTTATGTGACTTGAATAGTGGTGTGAGTAGGTGTCAGGACTATTCCATTAAAAAATAAATGGGACTTAGAGAAGGTACTTTTAAAGTAGGGTACCCACCCATAGATGCAATTTCTATCATTTTAATATGTACATTGTGAAATCAAAGTACCCAGCCATACATTTTAGAAAAACTGTTTTTCCTTGGTGCCATGTATGTTTAAATGGAACAGCCTTAAGTTAAAATTTAATCTGTTTAACCAATAGTTGTATGTCATATGTTTTTAATGGGAATGTATAGAAATTGGGACAATTAAATATTTATTGTTGAATCCTATAAGATCATCTAGATTTTAATTGAATAATTTGTCAGAAACACTAAGGTACAATTTGAATTATACATCTTGGATATAAATAAGTTAAAGGAACTATGCTTGATTACAAATAAGTCAATATACAAGCTGATAAGATTGACCATATTTTAGAGAAACTTCCTTTGACAATTTCTTAGTGCTCTTTGTTTAAATGCCTCAAGTCATGCACATTTTGTTGGAAGTTGTTTTCAAATTTAAAAGACTACTGAACAAACTTGCTTATGCGTAAAATCACACTGCAGATAACAAAGATCCTTATCTGCCAAAACATAATGCAAATCAGGGTCTATGTTGTTTGTTTTGCTGATTACTCCTAACAAACTGCAGAGACCCAGATCTGCTGGTGTGTTATGTGATGCAGATCTGGGTCTGTGCAGTTTGCAGTTGGACTAGTCTTATAAAGGAGTACAGATGGTACATCTGTGATCTGATTATGATTTTATGTTATCAGAATTAGATGTCGTACTGTTCCAAGTATTCAGGGTCAAATTTAGCATTAACTGTCATTGTGTAAATGATCTTGAAACACACAGGTTTGTCACAAATTATTGTTTTTCTTTCAAGCATAGATAAGAGCTGGTCAGAGAGTTGGATTAATAAACATATAAGGCTAACTACTTTAACACAGTAGTTAAAGAATCATTCTTGTTTGCTGATCAATACAGTTTGAATGCAAATGATATGTATGTGTATGTGATCAGGTAGACTGATACAAGCCTGCATGGTTTAGTTTTTGCCAGAAATGCTGTAATACATTTACATGCAAATATTTTCCAATATTGCCAGAATTAGCTAAGGGTTGTTCCATTCAAACATACATGGTAACCAGTTTTTCAAAAATATATGCTAGGGTAATTTGATTTCACAGAGTTCATATTAAAATGCCTTCCCTGGGTCCCATGTATGTTTTAATGGAACAGCCCTAAGAATCAAGCTGTTTAGATATTTACAAGACAAATAAAGGCATAAATTATGAAGACTACAATCAAGGATTTGTGACATTTTCAATCCTTTCTATTTCAGGGAAAAAACCTCAGAATACTGTACAGTGTTTACACAGAAGTCCAATGGCGGGGAGATAACATACATCAAAGACAGGCCAGCACTCTTAGTTAGCAGCACAAGTTGGACAGGTAGGCATTATTGTAGTTGTTACTTTGAATTGCAGACAACAAGCTGTCTTTGTTTTCCTTTGGATTACTTGACAATGTGCAAAAGCATAATATTTTATAGTTCTGTTTGCAAAATATAATCTATGATAAGAAATTACTATTTTCTGTCAGGAAGATAATTTTTGTTTGGTAATTTGTAGCCAGTCAGTAAGACCCATCAGTTTTTATAAGTCAAAACTATGATTAAAACATTCATGTTTTGGCGTTTAAAAATTCAGGCTACAAATATGCCTTTTTTTTGTGAAAATGCAAAATCCTGTTAACATATCATAGTCTTGACATAAGAATCATGCCAAAATTTCATGTTTCTGTGGCATAAATAAATCTTTTTTTTGATTGCGAACGTAGGACCAGTCCAAAAGTTTAGCTAAGAGAAAGTTATGGTATCATGAGTGCCATTTTTCATTTCAGAGGATGAGGATTTTGACATTTTACTTGATGCTCTTCAAGGCAAGTAACTTATACAATTATTAATTATGAATATACTACCAAATATACTATCACACACTATGTATTATAAATATACTATCACACACTATGTATTATAAATATACTATCACACACTATGTATTATAAATATACTATCACACACTATGTATTATAAATATACTATCACACACTATGTATTATAAATATACTATCACACACTATGTATTATGAATATACTATCACACACTATGTATTATAAATATACTATCACACACTATGTATTATAAATATACTATCACATGCTATGTATTATGAATACACTATCACATGCTATGTATTATAAATATACTATCACATGCTATGTATTATGAATATACTATCACACACTATGTATTATGAATACACTATCACATGCTATGTATTATGAATACACTATCACATGCTATGTATTATGAATACACTATCACATGCTCTGTATTATGAATACACTATCACATGCTATGTATTATGAATACACTATCACATGCTATGTATTATGAATACACTATCACATGCTATGTATTATAAATATACTATCACATGCTATGTATTATGAATACACTATCACATGCTATGTATTATGAATACACTATCACATGCTATGTATTATGAATACACTATCACATGCTATGTATTATAAATATACTATCACATGCTATGTATTATGAATACACTATCACATGCTATGTATTATGAATATACTATCACACACTATGTATTATAAATATACTATCACACACTATGTATTATAAATATACTATCACACACTATGTATTATAAATATACTATCACACACTATGTATTATAAATATACTATCACATGCTATGTATTATGAATATACTATCACATGCTATGTATTATAAATATACTATCTCATGCTATGTATTATAAATATACTATCTCATGCTATGTATTATAAATATACTATCTCATGCTATGTATTATAAATATACTATCACACACTATGTATTATGAATATACTATCTCATGCTATGTATTATAAATATACTATCTCATGCTATGTATTATAAATATACTATCTCATGCTATGTATTATAAATATACTATCACACACTATGTATTATAAATATACTATCTCATGCTATGTATTATAAATATACTAGCACTTACTGTATATTATGAATATAATACAACATACTGTTTATTATGAAGAAAACTAACAAATATGTTGTATTGTCAATATGGTAGCACATACTGTTTATTATGAATATACTAGCACATAATGTTAGTTAACTCATTGAACCCTGCCGATTTGTGTAAGCCTCAAAAGGTACTATCCTTCTTCCAAGTTCTGTAGTGTCAAGATCATTTAAGATACACTAAAGTGGTAGTATTAAAGAAAAGTAGACAGATGTAGCTCTACAATGGTAACATATAATCTGGACTTTCTAACTGCATTGCATTATACAGAGGGAAAAACCTATATTTGGAGATCCAATTTTTTTATACCCAAAAGTTGCTAATGATCAAAATCTGATTTTGTGTCTGGATTTTAGACTGCACAAAGAGGGATAAAATGGGATTAGGATTAAAAAGGGTCCAGGACACGAAAATGATTGGTCCAATAAGCAAAAAAAACCCTGCAACTTACCCATCTACACATGTGCAAACAAAATATCCAATCAAAAACAACATTTTATACACATCAAAGCTGGAGGCTAAAGTAAAATCTCTTGCCAACTGATTTATTTGGATGCATTCAAAAGTAGTGCCCAAAATGTTTTTCTTACTCGCATTTCATGCAAAAATGACACAAATTTCCAGGGGTTAATTAGTTAATTGCTTCAAACATCAGAATTTGTCATCTTGACTGTACCGGTAATATCTGAACATATTTTACAATGCCATCAATTGGACGTTAAAACGTATAGTCTTTATGGTTTCAGTGAGGAGTTTTTAAAAACATTTTTACCATGAGTCCTTGTATGTCTGTATGTCCATTTTCTCCTTAATTTGTGTGTTTTCAAAGATCATAATTTGTCCAATTTCACCTTTGTGTGTATTTTCAAAGATCATAATTTGTCCGATTTTGCCTTTGTGTGTATTTTCATAGATTATTTATCCAATTTCACCTTTGTATTTATTTTCATAAATTATCATATATCCAATTTCACCTTTGTATTTTCATAGATCGTTATTTATCCAATTTCACTTTTTTTGTGTATTTTCAAAGATTATTTGTCCATTTTCCCTTTTGTTTGTATTTTCATAGATCGTTATTTATCCAATTTCCCTTTTTTGTGTATTTTCATAGATTATTTGTCCAATTTCCCTTTGTATTTTCATAGATCGTTATTTATCCAATTTCCCTTTTTTGTGTATTTTCATAGATACTTTGTCCAATTTCCCTTTGTATTTTCATAGATCGTTATTTATCCAATTTCACTTTTTTGTGTATTTTCATAGATTATTTGTCCAATTTCCCTTTTTTGTGTATTTTCATAGATTATTTGTCCAATTTCCCTTTGTATTTTCATAGATCGTTATTTATCCAATTTCACTTTTTTGTGTATTTTCATAGATTATTTGTCCAATTTCCCTTTGTATTTTCATAGATCGTTATTTATCCAATTTCACTTTTTTGTGTATTTTCATAGATTATTTGTCCAATTTCCCTTTTTTGTGTATTTTCATAGATTATTTGTCCAATTTCCCTTTGTATTTTCATAGATCGTTATTTATCCAATTTCACTTTTTTGTGTATTTTCAAAGATTATTTGTCCAATTTCCCTTTTTTGTGTTTTCATAGATTATTTGTCCAATTTCCCTTTTTTGTGTATTTTCATAGATTATTTGTCCAATTTCCCTTTTTTGTGTATTTTCATAGATTATTTGTCCAATTTCCCTTTGTATTTTCATAGATCGTTATTTATCCAATTTCACTTTTTTATGTATTTTCATAGATTATTTGTCCAATTTCCCTTTTTTGTGTATTTTCATAGATTATTTGTCCAATTTCCCTTTGTATTTTCATAGATCGTTATTTATCCAATTTCACTTTTTTGTGTATTTTCAAAGATTATTTGTCCAATTTCCCTTTTTGTGTTTTCATAGATTATTTGTCCAATTTCCCTTTTTTGTGTATTTTCATAGATTATTTGTCCAATTTCCCTTTTTTGTGTATTTTCATAGATTATTTGTCCAATTTCCCTTTGTATTTTCATAGATCGTTATTTATCCAATTTCCCTTTTTTGTGTATTTTCATAGATTATTTGTCCAATTTCCCTTTGTATTTTCATAGATCGTTATTTATCCAATTTCACTTTTTTGTGTATTTTCATAGATTATTTGTCCAATTTCCCTTTTTTGTGTATTTTCATAGATTATTTGTCCAATTTCCCTTTGTATTTTCATAGATCGTTATTTATCCAATTTCACTTTTTTGTGTATTTTCATAGATTATTTGTCCAATTTCCCTTTGTATTTTCATAGATCGTTATTTATCCAATTTCACTTTTTTGTGTATTTTCATAGATTATTTGTCCAATTTCCCTTTTTTGTGTATTTTCATAGATTATTTGTCCAATTTCCCTTTGTATTTTCATAGATCGTTATTTATCCAATTTCACTTTTTTGTGTATTTTCATAGATTATTTGTCCAATTTCCCTTTGTATTTTCATAAATCGTTATTTATCCAATTTCACTTTTTTGTGTATTTTCATAGATTATTTGTCCAATTTCCCTTTTTTGTGTATTTTCATAGATTATTTGTCCAATTTCCCTTTGTATTTTCATAGATCGTTATTTATCCAATTTCCCTTTTTTGTGTATTTTCAAAGATTATTTGTCCAATTTCCCTTTTTTGTGTTTTCATAGATTATTTGTCCAATTTCCCTTTTTTGTGTGTTTTCATAGATTATTTGTCCAATTTCCCTTTTTTGTGTATTTTCATAGATTATTTGTCCAATTTCTCTTTATATTTTCATAGATCGTTATTTATCCAATTTCACTTTTTTGTGTATTTTCATAGATTATTTGTCCAATTTCCCTTTTTTGTGTATTTTCATAGATTATTTGTCCAATTTCCCTTTGTATTTTCATAGATCGTTATTTATCCAATTTCACTTTTTTGTGTATTTTCATAGATTATTTGTCCAATTTCCCTTTGTATTTTCATAGATCGTTATTTATCCAATTTCCCTTTTTTGTGTATTTTCATAGATTATTTGTCCAATTTCCCTTTTTTGTGTATTTTCATAGATTATTTGTCCAATTTCCCTTTTTGTGTATTTTCATAGATTATTTGTCCAATTTCCGTTTGTATTTTCATAGATCGTTATTTATCCAATTTCACTTTTTTGTGTATTTTCAAAGATTATTTGTCCAATTTCCCTTTTTTGTGTTTTTATAGATTATTTGTCCAATTTCCCTTTTTTGTGTGTTTTCATATATTTTTTTGTCCGATTTCCCTTTTTTGTGTATTTTCATAGATTATTTGTCCAATTTCCCTTTATATTTTCATAGATCGTTATTTATCCAATTTCACTTTTTTGTGTATTTTCATAGATTATATTGTCCAATTTCCCTTTTTTGTGTATTTTCATAGATTATTTGTCCAATTTCCCTTTGTATTTTCATAGATCGTTATTTATCCAATTTCACTTTTTTGTGTATTTTCATAGATTATTTGTCCATTTTCCCTTTGTATTTTAATAGATCGTTATTTATCCAATTTCCCTTTTTTGTGTATTTTCATAGATTATTTGTCCAATTTCCCTTTTTTGTGTATTTTCATAGATTATTTGTCCAATTTCCCTTTGTATTTTCATAGATCGTTATTTATCCAATTTCACTTTTTTTGTGTATTTTCATAGATTATTTGTCCATTTTCCCTTTGTATTTTCATAGATCGTTATTTATCCAATTTCACTTTTTTGTGTATTTTCATAGATTATTTGTCCAATTTCCCTTTTTTGTGTATTTTCATAGATTATTTGTCCAATTTATCTTTGTATTTTCATAGATCGTTATTTATCCAATTTCCCTTTTTTGTGTATTTTCATAGATTATTTGTCCAATTTCCCTTTGTATTTTCATAGATCGTTATTTATCCAATTTCACTTTTTTGTGTATTTTCATAGATTATTTGTCCAATTTACCTTTTTGTGTATTTTCATAGATTATTTGTCCAATTTCCCTTTGTATTTTCATAGATCGTTATTTATCCAATTTCACTTTTTTGTGTATTTTCATAGATTATTTGTCCAATTTCCCTTTTTTGTGTATTTTCATAGATTATTTGTCCAATTTCCCTTTGTATTTTCATAGATCGTTATTTATCCAATTTCACTTTTTTGTGTATTTTCATAGATTATTTGTCCAATTTCCCTTTGTATTTTCATAGATCGTTATTTATCCAATTTCACATTTTTTGTGTATTTTCATAGATTTGTCCAATTTCCCTTTTTTGTATATTTTCATAGATTATTTGTCCAATTTCCCTTTGTATTTTCATAGATCGTTATTTATCCAATTTCCCTTTTTTGTGTATTTTCATAGATTATTTGTCCAATTTCCCTTTGTATTTTCATAGATCGTTATTTATCCAATTTCACTTTTTTGTGTATTTTCATAGATTATTTGTCCAATTTCCCTTTTTTGTGTATTTTCATAGATTATTTGTCCAATTTCCCTTTGTATTTTCATAGATCGTTATTTATCCAATTTCACTTTTTTGTGTATTTTCATAGATTATTTGTCCAATTTCCCTTTGTATTTTCATAGATCGTTATTTATCCAATTTCACTTTTTTGTGTATTTTCATAGATTATTTGTCCAATTTCCCTTTTTTGTGTATTTTCATAGATTATTTGTCCAATTTCCCTTTGTATTTTCATAGATCGTTATTTATCCAATTTCACTTTTTTGTGTATTTTCAAAGATTATTTGTCCAATTTCCCTTTTTTGTGTTTTCATAGATTATTTGTCCAATTTCCCTTTTTTGTGTGTTTTCATAGATTATTTGTCCAATTTCCCTTTGTATTTTCATAGATCGTTATTTGTCCAATTTCCCTTTTTTGTGTATTTTCATAGATTATTTGTCCAATTTCCCTTTGTATTTTCATAGATCGTTATTTATCCAATTTCCCTTTTTTGTGTATTTTCATAGATTATTTGTCCAATTTCCCTTTGTATTTTCATAGATCGTTATTTGTCCAATTTCCCTTTTTTGTGTATTTTCAAAGATTATTTGTCCAATTTCCCTTTTGTTTGTGTTTTCATAGATCCTCATCTGTCCAGTTTCACTTTTGCATGTGTTTTCATAAATCATCATTTAATTTTGATTCATAAAACTAATTCTTATGAATACCGATTAAGTTGTTCACCTATTAAGTTGTTCTATGATTACAATAGCAGCCATTAACAAAATAATATTTAAATAATATTACAGTCTGATATTACAAAATGTAAGACATTTGTATTTGCATCTTAACGAAAAATATAAAAACTTCAAAACTTTATACTTTATATTTATTTTTTTAAATTTATATTTGACTGTATGGCTCATTCATTGATAGGGATGTGGTTTTTATTCAAACTCGATGCCCAGAAATATGCACTAAAATATGCATGCATATATGTAGGTAATACCTTGCCAGTTTACATATATAGGTAATACCTTGCCAGTTGACATATATAGGTAGTAAATTGCTAGTTTACATATATAGGTAGTATATTGCCAGTTGACATATATAGGTAGTATATTGCCAGATTACATATATAAGTAGTATATTGCCATTTTACATACTTTATACAGGTAGTGTTATGACAGTTTACATATATAGGTAGTATAAGAATAATAAATTAAGTGTAACCTTTTTTGTCTCAAGGTGCTAAAGCCAATTTTTTTATTATTATGTTTATCACATGATGTATAGTTGGTTAGAATTGCTAAGCACTTAAAGACAACATGGGTAGATTCACCAATCCATATTATATTTGTCATATAATGCCATAAGTTACATTTAATGTCATGTTGTGTACTACAAGCTATTAGGCAGTTCAATGACTACGGAATCACATTGTCTACTATTGTCTGAATAAACCTCCCAGTTTGTTTGTAACCCCCACTAATTTCAATAACACTAACAGTGTTTTATATACCCATGCATCTCATCATGTGTTAAATACACAGAATTTTCCAATTTGATGAACAAAAGTCGACGACAGTACATAAATTGACACACCCCAATGTTTTGTTTTGCTGATAAACACAAAACAAAGGTTAGGTGTAACTACTTCATTGGCTAGATTACAACTCGCTCAAACATAGAAAACACTCACATATCAGTTTTTTATGCTGATGTTATCATAATTCATTGGGTTACAAATGAGTGTGGAGCCAGGAGCTAACTTTATGTGACCTGTAACTGCCACATCATTTGTAGCAACAGTGTGTTAGAACCATAAGTCACCACACATGAAAGAGGCAAAAAATAAACCTGTGATTTTACTGTGATTCTCACAACAAACTATTATTTTATGCACATCCTTGTCATGCAAAGAAGCAACAATTTCCATTCCCTCAGTTGTATGCCTTGCATTGTTCCACAATACTATCACCGTTCGAATGAAAATGGAGTCCAAGGTAAAAAACTTAAAACAGATCTGAAACAGACAAAATTATAAATTGCACCGCATTTTTAAAACCGACCGTTGATAATAGTATTGTTATTGAACCAGTGGAGCCTTCATAATCTAAAGATGAGATAACAGTTGCTTGTAAGGTAAAATGTAATTTTGTGCAGCAGTGGTTGAAAACATACAGCAGGATATGGTTTCATAAAAAGGTAAGTCGAGTGAAGAATGTGACAGTGAAGACCTCTTTATGTTTTGTCATATATGTACAGAGGCTAAAATAATCCTCAATGACCAAAAGTGCCATAAAAACAATGACTTTCAGAACAGTACACTGGGAAGGCATGCTGGGTTCTAGTAAATGAACTGTTGGTTAAAGGCAGTGGACTCGTTAGGATTTTAAACTCATTTTGGTACAAAAAGGAATCACACCAGCAAAAGTTGCCGTCCCCTCCCAGAAACTGCAAATTAGAAGAACTATTGGTTGCCACTGAGTTTAATTTTACATTCTTTATAACATTGACATAACTCTTGTTTGTCCCATGCAGTGAGACTGAATTTTGTCAATCCAAGGAAGGTTTTTATTCCAAGCACTAAGCTTGGAATCAAAAACTTTTCTTACACAAGGCTAATGTCCCATCTGAATTTTCAGTTCTAGCAACTTAGCTCTCTTCTGAATCTCATTACAATCTTCATCAATCTGCTGTTTAACTACAAAATACTATCTTAATTTGTGAATGGAATGGCATTTGTCCAAGTCTTACCATGTCTTAATTCTGAGGTCACATGCACTGCTTATTTCCCATACTCTCATTAATAAACATAATTATGAAACCTAAAGTGGTTTATTTCATGTACTTTTATAAATGACTACAAATACATCTCTGGGTATTTCTGCTTCTGAATTCAGTTACTGTAAATATCAGTATATTTTCCCACATAGCCACCAGTCAAAGCCTTTGAACATGCCGCCCAGCTAATTGCATCATGTTCTTTTGATGTACTCTGGTCTTTCAGCCACAGAATTCTGTCATTGTAAATATCAGCACATTTCTCCACTCTACCACGAATCAAGGCTTTTGAACTTTCTGCCCAGTTATTGTGTCATGTTCTTTTGATGTACTCTTATAATGACAACATTACATGAAGAGGTCTTTAAGCCACTGAATTCTGTCTTTGTAAATATCAGCACAGCTAAGTGATCAGTACATTTTCTCACTATGCAAGTTGCTGAAGCAGGACTGGCTAGTCTTTAAATTTTTGCGCCCACCTATTACATGTGTACGGAGGACTCTAGCCTAAGTGATTTTCTCTCCCAGATAAAAAAAGTGGCATCCAGATATGCATGATCAAGTATTTCCAAGACCTCTGGAAGGTTTACAACACCAGGCAGATTTTAATGCAGTTTTATGAACAAGACATAGCAGCGAAAGTGTTACTTAAGTGTGTACATTGGCTGAGCATAAGAGACATCCCTTTTTTAAAATACAGATCTCTTTTTAATTTAATACACGACTTAACTGCTAAAGAAATTGATGCCATTTTGAAGAAATCTGCCTTTCAGTGTGACTTGGGTGCTGCCTGTTCAGAGGTACTGGAAAGCCTATCAAAACATTGTTGAGGATAGTTTTATATGTGACCTGCAAAATTTGTTTTTTATGATACCAATGGCAGATAAAAATACTGATATAGCCAACAATAAACGCCTTGTCATATATGCTCAGATTATTTCTGATGATATGAAACCATCAACAAGATTTTTAACAAATATAAAATGTTCAGATGCCTTTGGCAAAGGAATTGCCTTATTGGCTTTAGCCACATTATATAACTAATATATTTGTTGTGTATTTAAACAATATAATTATTTTTAAAAAACTACTTTAGACTGATCATAAGCATGACTAGGACTCGTATGATTGGATTTTGATTCACTGAATGGTTTTTGCCTTGATGAGTCAGATGACTTACATGAAGCCATTTGTAGATAAAACACTGCACTAATTTTTAATGTGCTAAAAGTGCACAGAACCTAGTCAATTCAATCATTGATTTATAATTTCTAAACTGACTGTGACCTTAGCAGCCCTAACACTAGCATCCTCTGTGCCTTTCATGCTTAACGGATGTTCTATATTAACATAGCACCATATTGCGTACACTATAAATGAGTCTCTTTTCATTAGACAACATTGTGACATAGTTCAGTCTATTTAGTAACTGCTGAATGATTCTATAAATTACCATAATATTGAGAGTTTAGAGTATTAGCTCTGCACACATGAACATGGAAATTACACCGTTTGTTAAATCCATGGGAAAGGCAAATTTGTAATTGTCATTCATTTTCTTCGCTTAATGTGACATTGTAAATATTGGAATCAGTTGACGTAGTATTTTCCTTCAATGCACATACTGGTATAGTCATACATGCACCCCTTTGCTGAAAATGAACTTGCTCAGTAACTGGTAATGACAGCAGGAATGATGATTTCTTACACTGAAAACTTTGGTTTTGGAATGAAACACACAGATGATATTGATGTTAGGACCCCCTAGACATAATCAGGATGAAATTATAAATCAGTAAATGAACTGTTTAGGTTCTGTGCATCTTTTGTCTTATTTGTTCTTGTTTTTTAAATTTGAAGGAGGGTACAAACAAAGGGAGAGGTATATTCAGATTATACACGGTTTAAGGCAATTCAGTGACTATAGATAGAAGGTAGTTTGGTGAATATAGTGTCATATAGTCTATTAGAAAGTATAATGAACGTAGTGTCACATTGTCAACTATAAGAAATGGGCTCCAAGTGGCCGAGTGGTCTAAAGCGATATCTGTTACAGATCACTGCCATCTCTCCTCAGTCTGCATGTGTTCGAGTCTAAGATTCTGTGAATGTGGATATGTGAGAAAGCTTGTCAATAGCTTCTCATGGGTCGGTGGTTCTTTCCAGTGATTTCCTGGTTTCTTCCTCCACCATTAATACTGGCTGCCACATATAGACTATTGTGTGCTGAAAAATGACTGGTGTCACATTGTCTACTGATGGGTATAAGGCAGTTCAATGACTGGTATCACATTGTCTACTGAAGGGCATAAGGCAGTTCAATGACTATGGTGTCGCATTGTCTACTGATGGGTATAAGGCAGTTCAATGACTATGGTGTCGCATTGTCTACTAATGGGTATAAGGCAGTTCAATGACTGGTGTCGCATTGTTTACTGGTGGGCATAAGGCATTTCAGGGACTATGGTATCACATTGTCTACTGATGGCTATAAGACAGTTCAATGGCTGGTATCACATTGTCTACTAATGGGAATAAAACAGTTCAGTAAAGATGGTGTCACATTGTTTGCTAATAGGCATAAGGCAGTTCAATGACTGGTGTCACATTTTCTACTGGTAGGTATAAGGCAGTTCAATGACTGGTGTCACATTGTCTACTAATGGGTATAAGACAGTTCAGTAAAGATGATGTCACATTGTTTACTAAGGCAGTTTACTGACTGGTATCACATCTACTGATGGGTACAAGGCAGTTCAATGACTATGGTGTCAAAATTGTTTACTGATGGGCATAAGGCAGTTCAATGACTGGTGTCACATTGTCTACTGGTGGGTATAAGACAGTTCAGTAAATATGGTGTCACATTGTTTCCTAATAGGTATTAGACAATTCAATGACTGGTGTCACATTGTCTACTGGTAGGTATAAGGCAGTTCAGTGACTGGTGTCACATTGTGTACTGATGGGCATAAGGCAATTCAATGACTGGTGTCACATTGTCTACTGCTAGGTATATGGCAGTTCAATGACTGGTGTCACATTGTCTACTAATGGGTATAAGACAGTTCAGTAAAGATGGTGTTGCATTGTCTATTAATGGGTATAAGGCAGTTCACTGACTATGGTATCACATCTACTGATGAGTAGAAGGCAGTTCAATAACTGGTGTCACATTATTTATCGATGGGCATAAGGCAGTTCACTGACTATGGTGTCACATTGTCTACTGGTGGGTATATGGCAGTTCAGTGACTGGTGTCACATTGTCTACTGATTGGTATGCAGTTCAATGACTGGTGTCACATTGTTTACTAATGGGTATAAGACAGTACAATGATAGGTGTCATATTGTTTGCTAATAGGTATAAGGCATTTCAATGACTGGTGTCACATTGTCTACTGATGGGTATAAGGCAGTTCAGTGACTGGTGTCACATTGTCTACTGATTGGTATAATGCAGTTCAATGACTGGTGTCACATTGTTTACTAATGGATATAAGACAGTACAATGATAGGTGTCACATTGTTTGCTAATAGGTATAAGGCAGTTCAATGACTGGTGTCACATTGTCTACTGATAGGTATCAGGCAGTTCAAGTACTGGTGTCACATTGTCTACTAATGGGTATAAGACAGTTCAGTAAAGATGGTGTCACATTGTCTACCAATTGGTATAAGGCAGTTCAATGACTGGTATCACATCTACTGATGGGTACAAGGCAGTTCAATGACTATGGTGTCACATTGTCTATTTATGGGTACAAGGCACTTTAATGACTATGGTATCAACATCTATTGATGGGTTAAAGGCAATTCACTGACTATGGTATCACATCTACTGATGGGTACAAGGCAGTTCAGTGACTATGGTTTTACATTCTCTAATGATAGTTCTAAGGCAGTTCAGTGACAACAGTTTCACATTGTCTACTGCTGGGTGTAAGGAATTCAGTGACTTAGTTTCACATTGTAATCTGATGAGTAAAAGGTAGTTAAGTGACTGGTTTCACATTGTCTTCGGATGGATATAAGGCAGTTCAATGACTGGTTTCACATTGTCTTCAGATGGATATAAGGCAGTTCAATGACTGGTTTCACATTGTCTTCGGATGGCTATAAGGCAGTTCAATGACTGGTTTCACATTGTCTTCGGATGGATATAAGGCAGTTCAATGACTGGTTTCACATTGTCTTTGGATGGCTATAAGGCAGTTCAATGACTGGTTTCACATTGTCTTCGGATGGATATAAGGCAGTTCAATGACTGGTTTCACATTGTCTTCGGATGGATATAAGGCAGTTCAATGACTGGTTTCACATTGTCTTCGGATGGATATAAGGCAGTTCAATGACTGGTTTCACATTGTCTTCGGATGGATATAAGGCAGTTCAATGACTGGTTTCACATTGTCTTCGGATGGATATAAGGCAGTTAAATGACTGGTTTCACATTGTCTTCGGATGGATATAAGGCAGTTGAATGACTGGTTTCACATTGGCTTCGGATGGATATAAGGCAGTTAAATGACTATGGTATCATATTGTCTACTGGTGGATATAAGGCAGTTCGAAGACTGGTTTCACATTGTCTTCGGATGGATATAAGGCAGTTAAATGACTATGGTATCATATTGTCTACTGGTGGGTTTAAGGTAGTTCAAAGACTGTTGTCACATTGTCTACTGGTGGGTATAAGGCAGTTCAGTGACTGGTGTCACATTGTGTACTGATGGGCATAAGGCAGTTAAATGACTATGGTATCATATTGTCTACTGGTGGGTATAAGGTAGTTCAAAGACTGTTGTCACACTGTCTACTGGTGGGTATAAGGCAGTTCAATGACTGGTTTCACATTGTCTTCGGATGGCTATAAGGCAGTTAAATGACTGGTTTCACATTGTCTTCAGATGGATATAAGGCAGTTAAATGACTGGTTTCACATTGTCTTCGGATGGATATAAGGCAGTTAAATGACTGGTTTCACATTGTCTTCGGATGGATATAAGGCAGTTAAATGACTATGGTATCATATTGTCTACTGGTGGGTATAAGGCAGTTCAAAGACTGGTGTCACATTGTCTACTGATGGGCTTAAGGCAGTTAAATGACTATGGTATCATATTGTCTACTGGTGGGTATAAGGCAGTTCAATGACTGGTTTCACATTGTCTACTGATGGGTATAAGGCAGTTCAGTGACTGGTGTCACATTGTTTGCTAATGGGTATAAGACAGTTCAGTAAAGATGGTGTCACATTGTTTGCTAATGTGTATAAGGCAGTTTACTGGCTATGGTATCACATCTACTGATGGGTATAAGGCAGTTCAATGACTATGGTGTCACATTGTTTACTGATGGGCATAAGGCAGTTCAGACTATGGTGTCACATTGTCTACTGGTGGGTATAAGGCAATTCAGTGACTGGTGTCACATTGTCTACTGATGGGTATAAAGCAGTTTAATAACTGGTGTCACATTGTTTACTGCTAGGTATATGGCAGTTAAATGACTATGGTATCACATTGTCTACTGGTGGGTATAAGGCAGTTCAAAGACTGGTGTCACTTTGTCTACTAGTGGGTATAAGGCAGTTAAATGACTATGATATCACATTTTCTACTGGTGGGTATAAGGTAGTTTAGTGAATATAGTGTTATATTCTACTAGCGTATATAAGGCAATACATATAGTATTACATTTCTTACTCTCCTTCACACTAGTTATTTATAACAGTATAGAAATGTTTCTTCATAGGTAGAGGACTGTTATATAAATCTTGTAACAATATGGTACGTTGTCACATTGACTGTTCCAGATTATGATGCCAGAAAACAGAAGTTGAACAAGGATCTCCCTGACCTTATATGTGTGATCACAGGTTGGCTGTGTGTCATTTATGTTTATTTTATCATCCATTAACTTGTAATAAACATTGACTGATGTTATTGTAGCAACTATTTACATAACTCTAAAGAACCTTAATTTTCTTATTGATTGCCAGTACTACAATAATAATTTGCTTTTAATTTATATCACAAACATGTCAATTATGTATAGAGTTATTACTTAATACATTCAAATGCTTAGATTGTAAGTCTCTAGTCTTGTGACACTTTTTTGTTTTCCTTAACATGTTAAGTACAAATTTTCCACATACTATTATCAACTTAATTGTTATTTTTTTAAATATGTATAATTCATACAAAATAGACTTTACCTTGCACATTAAATTTTAATTATCTCAGATTTTGAATGAATGATTTTATTGTTGTTCTAACAGGTAAAGGTCCACTCAAGGATTACTATAGTCGGAAAATAGAGGCCCTCCATTTAAAACATGTTCAGTTTTGTCTTCCTTGGCTTTCTACAGAGGACTATCCTCTTTTACTGGGTAAGATTATTTAGATACATTATATGCTTGCAACCAAGTTGAATCCAAAAGCAAACAGCATAGACCCAGATCTGTCGTTGCATAATGCTTCAGAAGATATAGGTGTTAGGAGTAAATCAGTGGCATAAAAACTGAGATCCAAATCTGCTGGTAAGACTGATCATATTTAGGATGAGCCATTACTTATTTTCTTTTAATAGAATTAGTAACAGTGTTGCAATTATGTAGTTTTAAACTAACAAAAAAGCCAAAGCAACAAATTTAGAAAAATTCAACAAATTATTAATTTCCCTTTTATACAAAGTGAAAATTTAAAAGGAATTTACATCTTTATGAATTAAATCCAGGATGATTCTAAAAGTTATATCACAAGTCCAATAGAGGGTTTCAAATGAATTTATGGTGATCCAAATGAATTACATTCTTGAATGTGCTGATGTGCTATTAGTCTTGAATATACTAATATACTAATAGTCTTGCTGTATCTCAGTGATATAATCCAGAATGAACTTGAATGGATTCACAATAATTCCAAAATAGTGACTTTGTAATTTCAATTAATAACTTCCCAAATTAAAACGAAACACAACTAAAAGACTGAGTCTGCAAAAAAAATTGTTAAGATGAATGAATTGTGATGTAAACAATCTTATATAGATCCCCACTTGACCTGTGTCACAGTAACCCTATTCTGAATATACCCTGTCATCGTAATGGAGATTTCCATCAAATCTGTAAAGAAGACCAGGTTTGTTTACTTAAATTTTAGCAGCCAGCCTGTCAAAAGTCAGGTAAGCCATATCATTTCCAAGAGAAAACTATTATCCTTAACTCAAATCTAAGTAAACATGTTTACAAAAATTATCCTAAAGTTTATTCTACACTCATGGATAAAATTAAGTTATGTAATATGACCTTTATAATCTACAATCATGGACATAAATTAAACACACAGTACAGACATACATAACAATATTAAGCTTCATAACTGGATACATTTACTTTATATCTAACTTTTTTAAGGATAATCACTAAAGGTAAATTTGTGCTTACTACATATCTTGAGTATCGTTTATTCATGTTATATTATCATTATTTCTGGCTATAATTGCCTATATATTTTATTGAAACACATTTCTGAGAGTGTGAAAGAATACATATCAACAAATGAATTTCTTTGTTTCTGTATTGTTTCATTCTTTTAAATGTAAAATATCTTTCTTGCCAGAATTTAAAAATTCTTACAATTCATCAGCAGTTATTTTTAAATTATATATTCCTTGAAATGATTGTCTTTTAAAATATTTCCATTATTTGCTCTTTAGGAACATCATAAGCAAGTAGAATCAGTTAATGTATTCTATCCCAGTTTATCCAGTAAAGGACCAAAATGTCAATGTATTAACTGAAGTATAAAAGTAAATCAAAACAGAGATGAAACCTTGAATGTATGACCTATCATTTCATTATCTTTTGTTTTTATCGTGCCTTTTTGTTTGATACTACAGGATGTGCTGATCTTGGTGTTTGTTTGCACAAGTCCTCCAGTGGCCTTGACCTTCCTATGAAGGTTGTTGACATGTTTGGTTGTGGACTTCCAGTTTGTGCAATACATTTCAATTGGTAAGAATATCTAGAGTGAAAAGTTATGGTATTGCCAATGATTAGAATAGTACAGTTATAGTATTGTCAGACTAAACACTAATTACATGCCTTGGATGTTTTTTTTATTCAATACTGAACATTATAAATTTATCAGAAATTGAGGGAAATAATAATGGCAATGTAGTTGTTATTTTGTAAGAACATCATATAGTTGCTAAGTTCCAGTTCATGTTACAGTTGTTAGAACTGGTCAGATTTATTAAACTGATTTGAATTAAAAAGGAATTCCCAATACTCCATTTTCATCTTTTAATATATGAATTTTCAACTCATTATATCTCTACTTTTTGACATTTCTAAAGTTTTAGTCTGTAAACAAGTTTTTGCTTTGATTTCAGTTTTTGCTGACTATGATTTATACAAAAACATATTTTGAGATCTGTTTCTTTTTTTCAGTTTACCAGAGTTAGTGGTACATGGGGAAAATGGAATCATTTTCAAAGACAGTGGAGAGCTGTGTCAACATTTACAGGTAACATTTACCCATTTCATGTTCACACATCCTCATTCAGATAACATTGGAAACTTACAAATTCATAATAATGGCAATCAAGTCTGTCACAAAGATTGTCATAGATTCTAGATTTTTGGTGGAGTCTCTGCAGCTTGTACCCCTAAAAAAAGATCCAGATAAATACAAACACAGTATTACTCAGACTGGATAAAAATGAAGAAATTCTCTTAAAATATTTGAAATTTAAAACATCTTTCATATCTTAGTGCTGAACTTATAATTTCCCCTGACAGTGATAAGCTTACAGGAGGTTCATCCCATTCCATTCTAAAGATGTGGAATTGAACATGATGTACCTAGCTTCAGTCAAATACCTGCTGGATGAGGCTATTTTTGAGAAGGTTGATTATTGCAGGAAAGACGCAGTTTGCTAAAAGGTCACTTATTGACATATCTGAAGTTGACCAGATATTATTAAGTAGCTCACTTCCGCAGGTACAAACCGACACACTCATCGAAGAGAAAGATGAGAAACATGAGGAAAGTCCATCATTCCAGGTGGAAATGGATTTTATAGTATTGGCATGTGGTCAAATTCGGTTTGGAATTTAAATTTAAAATATGTAAAAGAACTGGATCATTTTTATGTTGTTTTTTTATTATGTGCTTTTATTAAGTTAGATATGGGTATGGGGTACTAGCTGCAGATGGTCAGGAGACAACTATAATGCAAAATACAATAATATATTTAGTTGATAATACAAAGTTCACACCATATAGTCGGGATAAAACAAGTTTAATGGGATATTAGCCACATATTGTATTTTTGTTGGCTTGTCAAATGGTGAAGATATTTTCAAAGAACAAAAAGAATACAAATTTCCAAGATATATCTCAGAATTTTCCAAAACTTAAAAATTTAAAAATATGACTTGTTTGAAACAAGTTAAAAATATAAACTGATGCAAAGAATTTGAATAATTCATGATATAAAGTATTCATACATGACATTCTTGTTTCAGGATCTTCTGCAGAATATGTCCTTCAGCCAGAGCAAATTGAAACAAATGCGACAGAATCTGAAATCCTTCCAGTCTAAAAGATGGCATGACTGCTGGAGGGAAACTGTTCTTCCTTTGTTCATAGATTCAAGTTCCAACAAAAGAGACTGAATAGAATTTTGTTCTGATCGGTAGTCAGAATGGGCATACTTTTCATTGTACATTCAGAATGAGCATACTTTTCATTGTACATTCAGAATGGGCATACTTTTCATTGTACAATCAGAATGGGCATACTTTTCATTGAACAGTCAGAATGGGCATACTTTTCATTGTACAGTCAGAATGGGCATACTTTTCATTGTACAATCAGAATGGGCATACTTTTCATTGTACAGTCAGAATGGGCATACTTTTCATTGTACATTCAGAATGGGCATACTTTTCATTGTACAATCAGAATGGGCATACTTTTCATTGTACAGTCAGAATGGGCATACTTTTCATTGTACAGTCAGAATGGGCATACTTTTCATTGTACAATCAGAATGGGCATACTTTTCATTGTACAGTCAGAATGGACATAATTTTCATTCAGACTCTTCAAACCAATAAAATGTATTATGCTAGAATAATTTCAGTCTGAAAATAAACCCAAGTGATGGATGGTTCAATGTAATTGCACAAGTATATAGAATCATGAATAACATTTAGTTCTCAACTACAATTGGTAGATATAACTAATTTCTGTTAATTAGTTGCTGCTTGATATGTTTATACAGTAACCAGAACACTCCAGTGGTCTAGTGGTAAGAGCATCTGCATTAGATGCAGAAGGCTGCAAATTCAGTTCCCAGCTGAGTCATACCAAAGACTTATAAAAAAAAGGTACAAGCAGCTGCCTTGGTTGGTGCTCAGCTTTAAGAGGTTAGTGTTAGGACTGGTTGGCCTGGTGTCAGGATGCTAAATGTATGTGGCATGATACCCAAGTGCTAGACATCACTATAAACTGTCACAATCCAGATATTGTAGCTATGTGACTGAAAAATTTTTTAAGCTAAAAATCCAAATTACACACACACACGTGTGCGTGCATCAATACAGTGACCAAAATTAACACACTGTACATATAGAAACAACAGAAATCCAAATTTGAAGCTTATGTTGCAGATAATCAAACTGAAGATATTTACACAGAAAAACTTATGGGAAAAAACATTAGTGAGAATCTAGACTGATTAAAGCAAGAGACCAGCTATGTGCTGTAGAAAGCATAATCATTTTATCTTTTACAAAGCTAAAATGTTTTATCACTTACTAGCTGAACATTTTACATAGAGTGTTTGCAGTCTTATTTTTTGTATGTGGATTTGATTGGTTCAAATAAGCCCATGGAATCCTTGTGCAGTATATTTATTATTGGTAGGCAGTGACCATAAGAATCCACTGTAATGCAGACAACCCCCATTACATTGCGGCTATGAATCTTGCACCCTACCTGAAGGACAAGAAGAGTATAGGAGTAAATAAAGTCACTTCCTTTATGAAGAAAATGTCAAAAAATGATGTCACTGAACTGACAAACCTCAGTAAGTTTCCAGTCACAAAAACAGTTGATCTTGCAATAACCAAATATCATTGTCAGCAACACCTCTAGATTTAGTACAATTTCTGCATCAAGTAATCATCCTTCACATCCAGCAATTCAAAGGAAAAAGTCTTTTCTCCTTATCTGTGTGAAGCAGCCATATTTACCAATTGGCTAAGCAAGTTTCAAAATTTCTTGTTCATTATTTGATTAATATTTTTTGATGGGCAGTGGAAATCATATATCTTTTTAGTAAAATATCAAGATTTTGAAGAAAATTGAGTAATTCATAGCCTGGCCAAAACTGTTATCAATGTATGCCTATTATGTTTCATCAGGTAAACAAAACTCCCAAGCTAATGCATCTTTATGTTCCTCCTAAGATGTATAGTATTTTTGTCCATCATGTTAGAATGGGAGATAACTCCAAAAGTTTATGCTCCATATTGAGGCTAAATTTGATTTCTATCATGGCCATGCTGTTGGGAAGGAAGGCGTTGGCACAGTCACTTTTGTTGTCACTAAGCTTGTTACATTCCATTTCAGATGGTACAAGTCTTTAGCAGAAATAAGTATTTGGAAATATAGTAATAAAACTGTAAGAAGCAGTTTAACTCATCACATTTAAAGATGATGGAAAAATTAGGCATTGAGTGCTGATTGCAAACCAAAATTGTGACAATCAAAATTTTGGAGTAGCATCTGTTATTGAACTGGAATTGCCAAGGTAACATAATTCACATCTGAATGCATAAATAAATAACTAGAATCATGATAGACAAGGCATAGACAAGGGAAAGTCAATCAAATGTTTTGTTTAAGTTGTTGTACTCTAAAGTCTGTTAGATAAGACCACTCTAACTCTATAATGTTGCTACAGCATCCCCATGCTAGAAATGTTCATTGTATCAATATACATAAGAAATATGTTAAATGGATCAATTTTTGTTAGGTGTAAGCCAAAGAATATATTTAACATGATTACATGTTTCCTGCATGAGATACTGCCATTTTATAATTATCAGCATGTATGGACATAAGGGAACAGATCAATTCCAGCTCCTCTGGTATGTCAACACAAAAGTTGTAAGTTGTTCACATTAATATCTGTATGACCGAATACATATATGAAGTAACAGACAAAGTACAAATATGAAATAATAGACAAAGTCAATATTAATGAATATTTTTTATTACTTGCAGTATAAAAAGTATACATGTCAACTGCATTATACATAATATTTATGGGATACAAATTTCTCTTTAAATATATTTGGGTATCTATAGCAGCAGTGGTTTTATAAACAACAAAAATATCATGGTAATTGCACATACATTATACAAGATTCATATTGGTCATCACATTTATTTAAAGCAAAAGAAATTTATTTAAAGCAAAAGAAATGTCATTTATCAGAAACAAAGTAATTGTCACATACAAAAGTAAATTTTGATTTTCTCAACTTACTACCTTTAAATATGGTAGTACAAATGAATGCATGCATGTGTGTGTAAGTAATTGTTACAACCAGTCCTGAAGCAAAAAATGTCCAATCTGGTAATAGTAGATCTAAGTGATAATACTCCCACAATGACTGTTCTAGTCCATATTCTGTAGGTACATTTACTGTAATAATAATCCCACAATGACTGTTCTAGTCCATATTCTGTATGAACATTTACTGTAAAAATAATCCCACAATGACTGTTCTAGTCCATATTCTGTAGGTACATTTACTGTAATAATAATCCCACAATGACTGCTAGTCCATATTCTGTAGATACATTTACTGTAATAATAATCCCACAATGACTGTTCTAGTCCATATTCTGTAGGAACATTTACTGTAATAATAATATCACAATGACAGTTCTATTCCATATTCTGTAGGTACATTTACTGTAATAATAATCCCACAATGACTGTTCTAGTCCATATTCTGTAGGTACATTTACTGTAATAATAATCCCACAATAACTGCTAGTCCATATTCTGTAGGAACATTTACTGTAATAATAATCCCACAATGACTGTTCTAGTCCATATTCTGTAGGAACATTTACTGTAATAATAATATCACAATGACAGTTCTATTCCATATTCTGTAGGAACATTTACTGTAATAATAATATCACAATGACAGTTCTATTCCATATTCTGTAGGTACATTTACTGTAATAATAATCCCACAATGACTGTTCTAGTCCATATTCTGTAGGTACATTTACTGTAATAATAATCCCACAATGACTGCTCGTCCATATTCTGTAGGAACATTTACTGTAATAATAATATCACAATGACTGTGCTAGTCCATATTCTGTAGGAACATTTACTGTAATAATAATCCCACAATGACTGCTAGTCCATATTCTGTAGGAACATTTACTGTAATAATAATCCCACAATGACTGCTAGTCCATATTCTGTAGGAACATTTACTGTAATAATAATCCCACAATGACTGCTAGTCCATATTCTGTAGATACATTTACTGTAATAATAATCCCACAATGACTGTTCTAGTCCATATTCTGTAGGAACATTTACTGTAATAATAATCCCACAATGACTGTTCTATTTCATATTCTGTAGGTACATTTACTGTAATTTTGTTCCAGTTTTCAATGTATGTGGAATCTAGTTGTCAATTATATATAATTTAGATGTAGATAATGCACATTTTTTAGAAAATACATTGCACAATTTTGTTTGCACTACTTTTATTTTAGTACACAAATTAAAAAAAAATCTAAAACCATTCCAACAATTTCCTTCGAAGACCAAAACATTAAGATTAAAGATAAAAAGTGGCTTTTTTTTCTATTTTTTAAACCTAATACAATCTCAGTGTAGGGCAAGTTTGTATTTCCAGATTCAATGATGTACCTAGTCTACAAATAACCAATGTGTCTGCATTGATGATATTAAATGCAATATGTACCTTCTCTAAAAAAATAACCAATATGTCTGCATCAAGTTACTAATTTTTTGTTGTTTTTAAGTGTCAGTCTTATTGGAAATAACATGTCCAGATAAGTTGTGAGTCAACTTAAATAAATGCTCCTTTCATATATGGATATCTTCTGAAGCAAGAGCAGCTATTAAACAGGCTGTTTGCTTGACCATGGATACATATCAACTTAATGTGTCATAGCAATGAATAATTTATCAGGATGTGAAGAAAATCTTCACCGATTTTAACAAGCATCAAGATGATGCTTTATTAATGAATTAAAAAGCTTATCAAGAAATATTCATGTCCTTTTTGCTTTCTATTTACTTTAACATATTGTTTTAGATTTGATATAAAAGGACATTTCAGGTAGTGCACCATATGAGATACTTTCTGAGCATTAATTGCTATTACCTAGTTGCAAATGTATTTTTCAAAGGGGCAAAATGAAATTGTTTGGATATGATATTGGTCATAAATCTCTGACCTAAATGAGGATAAAATATTCTGGGATAAAAGCGTAACTAATGAAACAAAAATTAGTAAAAATACACTATTTTTGGAATTAACTTCACAAATATACATGTTTAGTTGAAAGAAAGCTCACTTCTGGCAGGTGAAAAGGTGCACTAGTACAATTTCTTATCAGTGCAGTGAACAATCAACATGTTTGGAAAAGAAGAAAAAAATTATTTTAGTGAATACTAATAATGTACAAAATACAAACAGTTATTATTAACACATCTGTATTGATGTTCTCATACATGTAGTACACTTTTATTTCATCTTACCATAGACTTAAAAAAAAAATGGTAATTAAATTAACAGGAGAAATAATGAAATTCACTCCAACCCTTTTGCCCTCAGAATCATGAAATTTAATAAAATTTCAAAACTTATTTAATCTTATACTGCAAAGGCAAACAATCCCATTTCTTTATCCTGTGGTAAGTGGTCTAAAGTGCTCTCATTACATAGCACTGCCATCTCACCTCTGGGTTCAAGTCTCAGATTCAGCCAATGTGTCAAAAAATGTCAAAAATTGTGCCAGTATCTTCTCATAGGTTGGTGGTTCTTCCTCTACCATTAATACTGGCAACTACATATAGCTTATGTGCTGCAAAATGGCAATAAACCCTACAACAATAACAGCACAACAACTGTTTCTTTGTCTGAATTGTGATATATTTATATAATATTACAAAATATAGATACCAATAAAAGATAACAGGCACAAATCATTGGTACAAAAAGGTTCTGGAATGTAATAAAAAATATTTTTAAATGAAAAGCCAATATACTTTTGATTTAACAAAGTTATAAAGCATCCATAACCTTGACAAGAGTCTCGACATTAAACTTGTCACAGGCAAGTAATATAAACATTATATATAAATATATTTACAGCATTTCTATTTACAAAGAGAAAAGTTTAACTGAATATAAACTTTGAGAAATTCAACAACTCTGCAGTATTTTCAAAAACAAATGCATCTCATTATCATGCATTGATCATTTCATTTGGCAAATGCAGTACATAAATGTGTGCATATTAGTGTGTGAAAGTTGTAAATTTGTAATTATATATTAATATATTTATTGCTAAATCACCTTGAGCTGCCAGAAAATATAGACCATTATGAGATGAAAAGTGCAGAATCTTGATTTTTACTTGTTAATACAAAAAGTTTGTTGATGGAAGCAGCAGACTCGATGCAACTTATAGTTATTATGCAGTGTCAAATTTTGCATCACAAAAGACATCACTAGCTGAATAACTAGGATAGCTTTCATTCAAGGCCCAGCTCACAACTTGTAAACTGTTTCTAGGGGGAGGAGATTTTACACTTGGGCACTTGGCATGGGAGCCACATTTAGAGTAATTTTTCAGCAGGAGGAACAAATTGCTGGAACCAGAAAATAGAGATATGTTAAAAAAATGCAAATTGTTTCCATGTCAAGTGAGGCTGCAGCATAGTTATTTGTATTCTTTCAGTTGTAAGCAAGCAACCTGAAGGAAATAGTTCCAGCTTTGTTTGAAAGTATGGTAATTTGAAATCAGAAAGCGATAGTTATCATTTCCTACTTTTGGTATTTGATTGTAAAATTCTGGCTCATTCTTGAGCAGAAAATGTATAGGTATATGATAATTAATATGAACATGCAGAATATGTAAGCTTTATTTAAGAATCAAATAGAAAAGCCAGCTGAATATGCCCATTTCTATTTGTTGCAATGTTTTTGACAACATTCTCTCTTATCAATAATTAGCTTAATCATGTGACCACAAATTTAATTTTATACTTGTAATGAATATAAATATATCTTATACTTGCTTATAAACTGGAGCAAACTACAGTTTTCAGATCTGACAATCCACTAGCAGATCTGGGTTTAAGCAGTTTTGAAGGACTAATAAGTGTTGAAAACTGCATATACCATGATCTGCTGGTATATTATGTGACAGCAGATCAGGGTCTATATTGCTTGCAGCTTGCCTCAACTTGTAATCTAGTACATATGGTAGCTATATATTTGCCATTCTTTGTGTACTGTTTCACACACATGTACTTGCAGATCTTATACACAAACATATGCAGACTTGTGTAACACATTGTAACAGAAATAAATTCACTTTTTTTTCTAAAGAGGAAGAATCCCTCAAGAGCCATTTCTTCAATCAGAGTTCCAATGGCAAATGGGACCCCACGTTAACAAGTCACTTTAAAAATTATAAAACACACTAAAAACCTGCAAACTGATTGCAACATAAGATAATTTTTTTAAATAAACCATGAAAGGCCACATTTAATACTTAGGTGTTATTACAAGCATGAAAGCAAAGCCATTTGATAAATATTTAGGTGTAATGAAGGAATGACAAGTCCTTGTTGCCAGTTTGTTGTCATCCAACATCAATAAAACACTTGGTAGGAATGTTGTTGCCAGTTTGTGGTCATCCATTATCAATAAAATTTTACTGAGCAGTATGACAATTCATCCACAAAATAAACATCACTTATCACACACACACATTTATAATTTGTTCATTCTCCAATATTAACATTTCATATGGATTCAATATTGTTTATCTTCCACCATTACAAAGATTCTTGTTGAAAATGGAATATAATTGAGAAAATACACTAGTTTATTTCTATATTTGTAGATCAGTAACCAGTTTTAATGATTAGTTGTAAGAGATACAAGTGCATATATGAATTGTGTGATATGAAAAATGTTTCATTTGAAAAAGTACATTTTATTTGGTTATACTTCACACATGCTAAAAGAAATCACATTCAAAAAGAAATCCATTGTGCCATTAAAAATGATTCAACTTGTGCAACTTGGTCTGACAATCAAATGTGTTGCTGTCTGTTAACATGACGGCACTCAAAGACAGTGATAAAACGATGTAATCTTTATGGTGTGGCTTTTCTGTGTTGTGCTCTGTCTTGTCTACACTGTCTTGTCTACACCAAAGTGATCAGCTTTTACAATGAAGGACTTTAACAATTCAAAGAACTGCAACCAAATGTGTCCATACAGACAATATTAAAAAAAAAGTTCACAATCAATTACTATACAGATAAACTTCAACATCTGGCTGCCTTCCTGTTGGACTAGCCATTATAAAAGTTTTGAGAAATGGATTCTCTACACTCCTAATGAGGTGTAAACAAGAGCCATTTATGATGAGTGCAGCTTAGAGGTCCTGCTTGCTACAATTTTGAGTTAGAAAGTTGATCAACAAGGGCCATAACTCTGTCCAAAATAGAGCAGACAAAACACAGAGGTCTAAGAAACAGTGTACATATCAAAAAGCAATAGAATATGTTGAATGATTCTTAAGTTATAATAACATCCTATGAAAAGATATGAAGCTGACAGGGGGCATAACTCTTGTCTAAAATAATGAGAAAAATCTCATGATGCGTATCTAGATCTAAGAGATAATGCTCTTACCAAACTCCTTCAGTTGAAAGTCAGAACAATATTTTCTTTTAACCTCAGAGTGTATGGCTTATGGTTTTTTGATACACATGTAGCAAAGTTACTTAGTGCAGTGTGCAATAAATAGAACACCTGTTCCTTATTCTACTCCATACACAGTGCAGTCCACTACGCATAGGCCTGTTAAGCAGTGAAGTGTATATTACATTTAACAGCAATTTTAATAACTTTACCTTTTTAGTACGCAATATTATGTATGGAAAAATTTAAGAGTAAAATCTGATCATTATAGCTGTATAATTATTTTTCAGAGAAGAATTTTTTATGTGCTTTAAAATCTTGAAAAAACTCGTTCAGTCAAATCAGTGAAGCCACATGACCAACCAAAGCTGACATTTCGCCTACTTGAAATTTACAAGTTCTTTGCATCCACATCACCAAATCAGCTGAATTTGATAATTTATAAAAACTAATGGCTTCCTATGTCAGTACAGAGCCTTTACCAAGGCTAATGAAGCTTTCATAGTTGTGATTCTAATCGTGAAAACTTGGGTAAATACTGAATGAAATCTGCAACCTCCATTTTGGAGAGTGAGAATACAACCCTGCTGCTTTAAATAGTAGATTTCGATCTGACCACATCATGGTCATTAACACCGATGAATGTGATAATAGTTTTGTCTTGAAGGTGGTGCTATGAAAACCTGCACAAAATGGCTGCTGTCTACAGCAGGTGTCAAAATGTGCTCCATGAGAATGGTGTAGAGGTGTCAAAAGGCGCTTACATGTGAATCTGGTAGAGGCGTCCAAAAGCATGTCCATGCGAATGGAGTAGAGGCATCCAAAGGCGCTTGCATGAGGTAAAGGTTTAATAGTGTGTGAAACGAAACTGTCCAAAATGGAGAGAAGAGACTAAACCCATACAATTCACATGCAAGTCTAGAAGACATTGTTCATATCCAATTTTATCAGTGGTTCTTGAACAATGCTAGTTACAAGCACCATCCCAAGTGAAGACAACAGATTCAAGAACCATAACTCTCCAAAATGGAACTGACATAAAATTCTTACCATGCACATCTAGAACAATAAGACGTTTTAAGTCTATGATAGAATGTTTATATCAAACTGCATCAGTACCAGTGAAATGGTTTCTAACTTATGCCAGTTACAAGCAGCATCCCACATGGAAGTAAATGTCAAGGCTCAAAACCCTGTTTATAATGGTGCTAATGAGACAAAATGCATAAAACGCAATCCACCAAATTTAACAGAATATACTGAATGCTTCTTGAGCTGTGTCAGTCACAAGCACCATCCCATGCTCACATAAAAAGTTAATTGTCAAGGGCCATAACTCTTCAAAATGGAGTAGAGACAAAACCAATAACAAGCACATCTTGGTCTATAGGCTATGCATGCATCAAACTGAAATCAGAATATGTTGAATGGTTCCTGAGCCATGCTGGTTACAGGGATCTACTTTATCTGTAAATTAGATCTAATAAGGGCAAGAATTTTATAAATATGTGTAAATGGCATATATACATCACAGGCAATTCACATGCCAATGGCATCCATGTGTAAGGGTTACTGTGCTTTTGGTGGGCCCTAATAATCTGCATAAAAATACCTTTGACTCTTAAAGTAAAATCTGCCACTGTACAAGAAGGGAAGTGAATAAACCTTTGCAATGAACCACAGTATTAAGACTTCTATCGATTTTGTAGGCTTAGTAAAATATACATCAAAGAGCTGAAGATTTGAACATAAATTGCAAAATATTGACAACCATTTCAATTTTTATGATTTTAAGTAAATACCAACATCACTCAAAAGATGTAATCTGGACCTTAAATATTTAGGTCTTTTCATCTCTTAAAAGAGAATTGGTTAAAATTCATACCAAATGTTTTTTGCATAAAATATTGAAATGATTCTATACACAAACTGTCAATTAATACCAAGATTGGTAACCACTTCATGCACGATTGCTCCTATTATAATTGCAGTCTGAGTTATGTCCATTTACACTATATTTACAGGCAAAATGGCCAATAGAGATGAAATATAAAAATTAATTTACAATACATAACTATTCTTAGTAACTGAGTGAAGAGTAGAAATCAGGTCAAAGGCTTGTGAGATAATCCCTTTAAGTAGACAAAAAAAAGACAAGCAAAAATAAATGCTTTAAAAAAAACTTATAAAAAATCCAGTGTCCTATATCACAATGTAATCTACATGTTTTAGTCTATTTAATTCTATAATAATCATGGCATAACAAAACATTTGTGCAATATATGCAAAACCTCGTATCTACAATATTGCAATATCTGCCTGATATGTATTTTTATACATATACATGTATTTACAGAGTCATTCTTCAACTGAGATAAATCCCATCCCCAGTGATATTCTATACTGAAATCACTAACAACACTGTCAATCAATTCATCACAACTTCTAGTCAATGAACACAAATCCTTTATGTCCTTGGAGTCAGCATTTTCTCAGAGGGACGCTTTCTATGTCGATTGATGACTTGCATGTACTGGCTTATCAAATTGGAAATGTCAGCTCCCTGAAAAATAAAAACAACCATTTGGCATTATTTATAATCAGTCATGTGGATCCATGTAACAAGTCATGAGCATCATAAAGTACAACAAATCTGTACATGATGAGCACTGAAATATGGGCATATATTACATGTCTGATGATACAAGTCTAATGCTTTTGTTGAATTGTAAATATTGATGTCAACAAAAGATGGTACTATGCAGAAAATGGATGAACAGCATTGCTGCATGTGCATCTGGTACTACACTGACACTGTTTATGCATATGCTAAACTGATGAAGAGGAAGAAAGGAAACAAATTGTATGTTAAAACTATAATGTACAAAAAAGTTAAGGTGCAGCTGCCTCCAATTCCTCCAAATGTCGGTTTTTAGGTTTGTATAAAAGCATGATTATACAAGTCTGTGTAATCTGAGGCAGGTTTTGTTTCTAAGATGTGAATTTACATCACTGTAGAATTAAAAAAGACACCAATATTAATCTTGTGCATTTTGGTAAAATGAGCGACTGGTTTTGTGTCATGCCTACATAATTCATTTGTGTATTAGTCCAATAAATTAGCCCCCAAACAATGCCAAATCATGAAGGTATTCAGGCTGATTCATCCAGCTGTGTGTGTGTAATGGAGATATGCACGAGAGTATTGTTTATACATTTATAAATTAAAGTAATTTTATAATGTAAAGACTGACACATCTACAATGATAAGATCTTATAAACTGCTTTTTAAACAGTTTAATACAGAGTGCCTACACCTGCAAATCTAGTTGGAGAGTATACTAATTTTTCACATTTAATCATGCAAAAAACAATTCATTTAACACCTATTTTAATTTAATATTCATCTGAATCAATTTTTCTAGCCAACATAACCAAGACTTTATTGCCTGGTTTTAAAAAAAATATGTACAGGCAGTGATCACCAAAACAGAATGGCAATCAACAATGTGGTCTTCTACTCTGGTCAGAGAAACCAATGCAAGAATGACTTTTTTAGCCCACACATCCATGATATCTTTAACAACTAATTAAATCTGAGTAAATCAATTTATACAGCATATGAAAGCACTTGAATCCAGGTCTGAGCTATATCTTTAAATCCCCCATTTATAAAACCTAATTTGCCAATGTTTCAAAACTGACTCACCAGATCAACCTATAGTAGTAATGTATTCATTTCTAACATGTAATGATATGGAGTTTTCTATCAAATTCATAAAATATAACCAAATGTACTACTAGGAAGCTATAAAAACACCAAAAGGAAAAAAAAATGAAGTTTTCTGATACCAAGGCTTTAAACTTGGTGGAAAGCTCCATCTTGCAAACAGCAAAACATGATCAAGGACACAGGAATGTCTTTGAAAAGACAAAGCATTATTTCTTGCTCTCTGCTACCAGCTGATTACATTTCCTAGTTGAAATCAACTTTATACCATATAAACATATCCAGGAAAGAAAAAGTGATGTAACTTTCAACAGCAGAGTTACTTCCACATTTTGCATTTTTTCTTTAATATTTGCATGAAAAGAGAGCAAAAATAGAGCAATGGGTACATTGCAAACAGTTCCACTCAATCATTTCCTAAGGCTTTAAACAAAGTAACTTGTGTCGAGAACTTAAATTTGAAAAAGACTGGCATTATAGTGCATCGACTTCTCTAAATGATGTTGATATTTTAAAATCCAAATTTAAGGTCTCGTCATTACAAGCAACATATGAAATAAAAGCCTTAAAAATGATTGACAAGGGCCATAACTCTGACAAAAGTGGATGAGACAGATTTGGGTTAATAAAAAATGTTCACAACAGGAATTAATTTGATAGGACAAGACTAAATCCATAAAAGAGACATACAGATTTATCAAACATTGTTTGAGCTAAGCTGTTAGGCTAAGCCAAAAGCAATATCCTATGTTAAGAAATTAATTTAATTGTCAAGGGCCATAACATAATATACTCAAAGAATAGAGCTAAATGCAGCAACTTAGTATTAGAGTTCAAAAGCTCTAGTGTTACACAAACATTTAGAACTATTTAAATTTTAATCAAGAAAACAACCATGAATAAACAAACATGAAAATGTTAACAATATTGGAAAGGAAAAGCTGAATGGAAAAAGGCCCATCTACACTACAAGCCAAATAAATATACCAAATATCTTTGAGATATTTTAAAAGGTATCAGAGTTATGCTCTGGAAACAAAATAGTAAATAGTGGATGGATGGATCGCTTGACAAATGGATACATTGATATATAGGAACCATTTCTCAAATACATGTGCCAAATTTCATTTGTAAATCTTTAATGACTTTGGTTAGGGAGTGGAACGTTTAATTGATATATCAATGCATCAATACATTTTCCATATTGATACAATATTTGAAGAATTGACACAAAACAATAATTAACAAGTTACTTTAATCTTCATCAGTCTGGAATAATTATTAGCTGCTTGCCTTTTTATTGTTTAAGCTGGAAATTTATCCAGACAGTTGTCACAGGAATATGCACTCATTTCTGTCAAATTAACACAAAAAAAACTATTGTCAACACCAACTTGCCTTCAACAATCCTGTCAACATGTTCAGCCACTGATAAAATAATTGAACATGAAGAACACATTCCAGACTAACTAGCTTATTCATTGCCAAACAATATAAACATTGTATCCAAACTCAATCCAAGCAGATGCAAAGCAATAGATAAGCTTCTCACAAAATTGGCTATTAAATGATCCATATAGGAATTAAGTTATATATGGGTTTGGAATCTCTCTTTTTACCTTGATATTTGTAATCAGCAACTGACCATGCTAATGGAATTAAAAAACTGCACAGAATTAATAAAGTAGTAGATTCCAAGTTAAAATCACCTTGTTAATTTTTAGAAAGCAAGTGGGTGTAGTTTTATAATTACCTTTTTCTCCACTATCACACTCTGGCTTGTTCTAGATAAGATTTTCCTAGAATAACTTAAAAAGCCACTGTCTTTTTTTTTCAGTTTTGAAAATAAGATAGTAATGCCTTTCAAATTCAAATGAAGGCATAACAAAATGTTATGTGGCCGAGTGGCCGTGTGGTCTAAAGCGCTGTCCGTTACAGATCACTGCCATCTCACCTCTGTCGAGTCTATGATTCGGCGAATGTGGATATGTGAAAAAGCTTGCCAGTAGCTTCTCGTGGGTCGGTGGTTCTTTCCGGTGATTTCCCGGTTTCTTCCTCCACCATTAATACTGGCCGCCATGAATAGTCTATCGTGTGCTGAAAAATGGCGTTAAGCACAACAACAACAACAACAACAAAATGTTTTAAAAGCATTCACACAATAAAAAACAAAGAGCATGGTAACCCAAATGAGTTCTGCATCTGATCAAATGATGCAGTCTGCAAAATGTTTGAATCAAGACCACTGACAACTAACAGGTAGTCTGTTAAGAAGTAAACTTTTTTTTATCTTATCAAGGATGAGAATGGCACACAGACATTAAAAGTCTGTCTGTAACCTGCACAGTGGAAATACAACCAATGCCAACATGCATAAAATGGCACCACCATACCAATGACAGACCTTCAAATAAAAAAACCAAATTGATAACTGTATCGATATGTATCTTGTTGTAGACTCTGCATCATGAATTGTATTGATACACTACAGAGGGGTATCATTTCACCCCTAATTTGGGAGTTACTGTCCAGAAACAAAATTTTAATTGATGGAATTATGAATGGAAAGAACCCATTTCTATATCCCTGTACCAAATTTGCTAAGGAACTTTGGAATTAAAATTAATTTTTGCTCTGCCATCAGAATCCTATACTCAAGTTGGCTCTCTAATAGTTCTGGACATATCTAAATTGTTTGACAAAGGCAAAGTTTGTGTTTATTTACCTGGTCAGTTTCAATTCTGACAATCTTCTGCACCATCAAGTTGCCCAACTTCATGTCCAGGTAGTTCTGATTACTGTCACTACGGTAACGCCGTGTGGACAGTACCTCGGTAAATGTGTAGGCTAGGAATGTATCCTGCAATAAGGACAACTCAATTGCTCAGAATCATATAAATGATTGCAAATTTGGAACATCTACAATATTGGAGACAAAATTTAAACTTGGTTTAAATATATCAGAATACTTTACATTCCTTCTATATTGTATAAAATGTCTGCAAGAGCAAATATTGCTAAATTTGAAGAAAAATCCCATACTTATTAGAATGTTATTTACTATTTTAGGAGCTACCTTAAACTCTAACTTATTATTCGAGCCTAACTGCAAACTGCACAGACCCCGATCTGCCATTGCATAATGTGCCAGCAGATCTGGGTCTGAGCATTTTGTTAATCAGTGGAACAGATCCTGATCTCCATTATGCAATGGTAGATCATATTCTATGATGTCTGTAAGTTAGTATACATGGTAATCAACAACTAATGTAGTCATGCATGCAAAATGATATGCCACAAAAATGTTGCATTTTATGAACTTCTTGAGATAAAGTAAAGTGTTTTGATGAATGAATGAATGAATGTTGGACATATTGGACACCTACATGTGTTGTGGGATCCAGCAAAAGAACTCCAGTCTTGTTGACTGCTAGTATACAGTGACCAAATGGGGGTTGTGTCAAGACTTTCTGCAAAGGAAAAGTATAAAATAAAATACCATTTAACCTATTTACTCAGAGGCTGATTGAATAAAAAGAAACTGCTACTGTATTGCCTGATTATATGCAATATTTTGGTTCAATATGCTACAACACACAAATAAACACAATGAAAGGGGAGCAATTTGCTGATGTATACTATCTTTATAATTCAAGTCAAACAGCAAACAACAAAGACACTGATCTGCCATAGCACAATGTGATTGCAGTCCAGGGTCTATGTTGTTTGTTCTACTGATTAATCCTAACTGCACAGATCCAGATCTGTTGGCACTTTATGCAACAGCAGATCTGGGCCTGTGCAGTGTTTGGTTTAACTTGACTATGTACATATGTACATGTACAGATGGTATACCCTACCTTTCCTTCATCACATCTCTACTTTCAAGACGTTTTACATTCTAGTAAAAATAAAATAAAGGCCAACAACTCTTAAAAATTGTGCTAGGACAATGACTATGCATATTCCATAATGCTGACCATAATATGTACTAAGTTTCAAATTAATCCATAAAAAGAAATGCAAGACAATTTGCATTCACATGATTCTGTCTTCTACTGTATTCAGCTGCAGGACAAAATGACCAATAACAAAAATTGAGACAGCACAAGAATTTGTTCTATATACACATCTTCAGATGATGACATAATATGTACAATGTTTCACAGTGATCCATCAAAAACTGAGGTACCAGTTGCATTCACAAGCATTGTCATACACTTCATGACAAAATAATTCAATGTTTGGGAAGGGAAATAATCTGTACCAAACAGTGATAGCATATTAACAAGATTATGAAATACACCACACCAGGCTCCAATTAAACAATGGCAATAACTCCTTAAAAAAATTTTAAAAACAAGTTTTGCATCTTTAATTGGTAAATATGGAATGCAAGTTTCATGTCTTTACTTCTCCAAGACAAATTTTTCTTTGTGACCAACATCTATCATGAATATTATACTAACACTATTGTTATAAAATACAGGCTTTATTTTGTGCAAACACTTTCTTTTTTTGTATCACTTTTGCTGCCATCACATAAAACTGATTCACCAGATAAACAAACTTAAGTTTATACAGGTACTTACCTTCACCCTAAAGAATGTGGATCCAAACAGTGGCCATCTTGATAGGATCTCTGCAAAACAATGGCAATCCTATTACATTTCAGAAATTGCTTTTTTACCAGTGATCAATTTTCAGTTGCTTAAACTATTAGGTTTGCTATTTACAATTTGATTGATAAAAAAATCAAACCAAGAAAAACAATAAAGCTTGCAGCAGATATAAAACTTTCTATCTCAATAATATTTTAATCATTTTCTTCTTACTGATTATAAAATTTATTAAAGTTGATTTACCTGGGTGTTCCTTAACCAGGATGATGAAACATTAAGATTCAGATAATAGTGTGACCAAATACTTCACTGACATGTTCATGTTCCTAACCATTGAGATCCATCAATTATCTTGAAGGGTAATGACATCCTTCATTTGGTACCTAGGTTGATTTACTTGCTGGAGTACACAAACTAATCAATAGCATTATTACATTATGCCTTATTATTCACCAATAAAATCAACTCTTACCAACAAATCTGGCCATGCTCTCGATTGATGACATTCTGCCAATGTTGCCCATTTGATCATGTACCCTGTTGAGCCACTGCTGGGGGCGATAATCTGGCATCTTTCTGACTAGGTCGGGCAACAGGTGTTCCAGGTCTTTACTGGAAAAAAGAACAAAGTCATTTGATTATGACAAATATTTAAAAATGTACAGTCCCAATGCTTGATGACTTACGTTTGTGATATGAAACCCTGTTGATGATAGCTTGTGACTTTAGTCAACTGTCATTGCTGCTCAGCATTGTGCTCTGTCTTATATTGTATGAGTATTAGACTTAAATTTCTATAATGACTTTTACTGCCATTGTATTATTAAGATGGGATTCTATATGTTATTCAGTTTTTATCATACTGAAGATATTATGACTCACAAAATTACTATGTCAGGGTGGCTCTGTTTAGCATGCCACACAATGCTATGTCAGGGTGGCTCTGTTTAGCATGCCATACTTTGTGTGTGTTGTGTGTTTAAAAATGTTTGGCTTCATCTACATTAGAGTTGTGTACCTTGCAGATGTGAAGATCACATGACAAAAGCTTGGTATCAATATGTCTCTCAAACTGTGAAAATCATAGTCCCAAAGCTCAATAACAACATGTTAGTCATATAAATGAGACAAAAAGTTGCATACATTTATTCCATTTGCAACTGCATCATTAGAAGTGTGATCGTTTTCATCCTCATTGTGGCTTCTAAAGCTTAATAAAATACCTTCTCAGGACTTACTTTGTTGGCATGACAACTTGATCAGCAGCTCTGTGAAGAAGGGCAGCCAGAAGAGAAATATCCATCTGGAATTTTAATAAATCTTGTTTCCTTATGGAGCTAACAAATCAATGAGCAACATGTACTAAAATGTGGCTACAGTGCAATATTATCTTAGATCATCACTGCAAAAAATTGCATTACAGGAGAAAAATAATGAACCAAATTTGAGTTCCTACACAGATTAAATAGCATCAGCTACAACATATTATGGTACAGTTATTCACATAAGATTTATCTTCCTTGTTACAAACTATAACTGCAACATTTTAACATAAAAGCTCAAAAACAAGTGATTATTTCTTGTGTATTTTTAAGTCTTAGCAATTTTCCATATAGTATGTTATGATTTCTGTTGCCTATTATTCAAAAATGTTCATTGTAAATTTTTAAAATATTTAATTTCTGTCGGCCATGTGTGGTAATACCATGTGAAAAATTAAAGTTTAGTATAATTTAAATAAAATCTTGTTGATAAAAGCTGATAACAGTACACCAAAGACATGTAATTTTAGTGTCAGTCAAAATTAATGAATTCAGTCATTTTCCACAAAAATATTAAAGAACTTTAAATCCCAATTAAAAGATAATTTTAAACATTTTTTTCTCTTCTTAGACATCATATGCTCACAAATATGAACAGATTATGTTCTAAATAGACATGACAACTTGCTGTCCAAGACTGGGACACTAAAACAGTCTATGCATCATACACATCTTTATCTGTATTTCAAGTGGCAGTGACTGAATATACACCATACTCCCCCAAACCTGCTTACAATATTATATTTAGTAATCTCTTTTCTTTAAAAGTTAACAATTATAAAAACGAGTACTGTAAATAGTACATGCATGTCTGCCATGGCAATTTACTTTGGGAAAACTGGTTTTCTTTTAGTAGATTCTGTGATCTCAAAATAGCAAAGGTCTTTGGTCATTTTAAGGAAAGCATATTTCCCTATGACCTTGGAATGACCCCATATTTAATAGGATACTCTTACCACAAATGGTGGCCTTTGACAATCTTTGGACAGGTTAAATGCAAAATAAAATCTTTTATTCATTCAGACCTTTTATCACTTTGACCCCAAAACCAAAAGACTTATTATTTACCAAAATTAATAATCTTTGATGAAGGTACATAGTTGAGAACTGAATTTATTATGCTGAAATTTTTTATCATTGTTTTAGCCCAGTAATCTTGACATTTGACTTTTTGGCTCTAAATCAGAATCATTTTACTTATCATAGGGCAAGTCATCTACAAAGTTTACTCAAGCTTTGTCATGCAGAACTATTATTATTGTCTGGATACCTTCTTTCAGTCATGGTGACATTGACCTTAAACCTTTGATCTCAAAACAGCTTTTTCCCTACCTGAAATACAAGCCATCTACAAAGTTGGTTGAAGCAGATGGTCTAAAACCAAATGTATAGGTAAGTTGTGTGAAGAAAAAAATGCATGGACAGATGTTTTTGAATGTACACATGAATTAAAGGATGAAGTCATAAAAATATACAGTAAGCCTTTAGGTAGACTTGTAAAAATAATACCTCATATTGTTTTGTCAAGACACCATCTCTCATTGTGACCAGCAAACCTTCCTTGTAATCTGGTATACACTGGAATGAAAACAGTATTACTCAAAAGTATCAACATTTAATTCCAGCTAAAAAAAAATTTATAACTGAAGAATTGTGTTCCCCATAGTACAATCATACATACATATATCTAATTAGCATATGTGTTTACAGATCCAAACTGCATAGACCAGATCTGCTATTGTATAATGTGCTGGCAGACCTGGGTCAATGTTAGTTGCCACTGGACCAGACTTTTTATATATGGTACATCAAATACACTGTGTGCGTTTGTTATAGAAATACAATGTCAACTGTCAAGAAAACTCTTCACTGCCATTTGTGTCAGTAATATACCTCAAAACATTTCTTTTATTACTTTTATTTACAGAAAGATTAGTATTTACAGATAAACAGGTAATTGAGAAGTGGAATAAATGATTCACCGATCTCCATCAAAGAATCTTGCAATGGTATAAGAATTATATTCAATATGCTTTTTAAAAGCATTTGATCAAACCAATTTTTGTCACTGAATATCTACACATGTTTATTGGAATATCAGCACATTCCAAGCTGATTAGATGACAAGTTCTAAAATGTACAAATAAAAATTTGAAAACCTGTATGAAGATAAACCCTTTCAAATAAACATAGTCCTACAAGAAAAAACATAGCAGGCAAAAATGCTGTTTTAAAGAGAAATAAAAAAGTTGCGTATGCATATGGTTTAATGGCTCAGCAGCATGATCCTGGCTATACAGTGTCAATTAAAAAGTTGTAAAAATTAAATGATAAACAATTACAATCTTTTCAAAAATAAATCTTTATAAAGAAACAAATGAAGTCCTGAAAAATCAAAGATAAAAGGTAAAGACCTTAATACTACTATAAAATAACAAATAAAAATAAAAAATAATCTTGAGGGTCAATTAGAGGGTCAAACAATTTTATAAACTTCATTCTTTAAAAAAGTACCATTTTTTCTGATGGTACATAATAAAAAGCTTCTTAATTAAATTAAGTTGACATGAAACAAAATTCTGTATCAATTGGAAGTTGATATTCCTGAAAAGAATGAAAAATATTATTACAGTGATGTATCATTACTTCTGGTTGAAAGCTGCATTATTTCAACTCAAAATATGACCTATCAGACCCTACATCTCTAAGTCACAGAATAAACAAAGACTGAGCAATTATGCGGTTCAACAAGAAGACTTTCTGAAGGCACAATGTATTAAGCAAGCACTTTTCAACCAACTCGACACAAAAACCTACCTGGGAATAAAGTAGTTCATTGTACAATACATTATCTATGGATCTGAAGGGGAAGTACCATACAGTTCTCTGGAATACAAGGTCATATTCTTGTTTGGCCCGAAGTAGTTCAGCCGTTACATCGAGAATGTACTCATCTGACCGTAATCGTGTGAATATTCCACCTGCTATTGGAAGACATAAATAAACGGTTGTGAAATTTTGACATTTAAGTTATAAGGTGCTAAAATATTGTTTTCACATTTAGACTCAACATTACAAAAATATTATCAAGAGTCATAATTGGGAACTTTTTGCTAAGCTATTATAGACAAATTTGCTCCTTTTAAATGACATTATGGTATTTCAAATGTGTCTATTACTTTCATAGATCCCATCCCATGTAAAAGACAATTTCTTCAGCAACAATGGATAAAGCAAGTTGCTTTGAGAAAAAAAAAAGACTTTTCTACCAGGGTAAGTTGCTGTAACAGCTGTGCCCCCAAAAACATCAAATAAAAAAAAATTTAATTGTCTACTTGCCTGTCCTAAGAAACATTGTGTATTCTTCTATTTCTACTGGATCATGGATCTGTAGCCTGCCACAGACATCCTCTATAGCATCATGTACCACCTGGGAAAAGCAAATTGCAAATGAGCAGCATCTAAATGTTAAAAAATATACGACATTCCAAGTCAAATGAAATATAAATCTTTATTAAGGTAGTGCCCAATTACATCATCTGGTAGTACTATTAACATCATTGCAGCAAAATTCTTGTGTGCCATTGAGTAACATAAGAATGTTATGATAAGGTCCATTAGCATGGAAATTTGGAAAATGGAGGTACTGCATTCCAAGTGGGTTGGTAGGCTCTTTATAGATTTTTTAAAGATAAGAAAGTCCTTTTATTGAAAAACTATGCCAAACGAAGAGATCCGGTATGAGCCATCTATGTTGCTAATCACTCCACTGTTGAATAGCAAACACTGTACTATATGTAATATTTCAGTGTACATTTAAAAAAAAACTTGTAATCCAGCATCTTATATCTCAACTCTACAAAGTATTCAGCAGTCTCCAGATGCCACTGTAAACATTTATTATCATGCAGAAAATAAATTCAAACTAATGTGATTCCGATGACAAAAATGACTCCTTTTCCAACTAAAAATTGTTTACACTTTATCTTGTTGTCTGTAGAGCATTTAATAAAAAAAGGGCAGGACTTTTATAGGATCCTATATTTTTCATAGGAGACATGCAATAAATCTGATCCATAGCTTCATGATTCCATGCATAATAGTTTATCTACATGCACATGCATCATACCATTTCTTACTTCATCATGTGTAATCACACATAATGTTTATAATATACTTGTCTGTTATGATTCATTACTATGGAAAGTATTTGTGAGCTCCAAAAGATGACTGCATGTACCAAAAGTACAGGTATGGCTGTAGGGTAACCTGGGACTCATTTTCTCCAAAAGCACTCATTTTATTTCTCAAAAGAGATATGTCATGAATGATGTGGGCAAAGCTAGCCCAGAAATCAAATTAGACATGTAGGTCAAATGCATGACAAGTCTAGATTACTGACAATGCAAGTCTGTGCACAGTGGTAATAACTGCCACAGTGGAGAATGTTTGGAAAGGTAATGTGGTGCCTATTTATTGGACAGAAGAGTAAACAATAAAATCTCTGCATTTTGTGGAGTTTCAAAATGGTTAGGTCCAAGATTTTCAATGACTGGTGCTCGGAACAGATTATTTCATTGTTTAAAAGATTATATAACCAGTATAATCTTTTGTAAAACTACACAAACAGTCATGAAGTTTCTCCACAGGTATCTTATTCTTTGCTTAAACTAAAAGGAGGAAGGGGTGGGGGATAAACATGAAATAAATTTAAAAAATGTTTACCTTTGTAGAACAAACAAAAATGTAATCTGCCAATTGACATCATTTATAATAACTGCCTCATAATGTATAGAGATTATAATTAGTTTTAGCACTCATTTTTCCTTTTGAATTGTTTGCTTATTTTATAATTTTTTTTACCCATCAACATTTCAATGAAAATCTTAAAATTTTATTGTTTAATGCTGGCAGTGAAGATTCTCAAAAACTGAATAATGGTAAACTACTTTAATTTACAGCATTATGTTTGTGACTTTAAAACAAACATCAAAACAGTTAAGGTTTTTCCTTCTGTTTCTGCAAATATTTGTTACAATTTTTATTTGACACATGTCTTGCCATCTTAAAATGCAGCCAAGAATTAAAAAAGTCCTCCCTCCATTATATCTGATCTGCAAATACAACATAAATACTTACCATGCATGGTCGCACATGAAGCATGCCTTCTCTCTCGGATCCACTGTAGATGAAGGAGAACCTCTTGGAAATTCTTCCATCCTGGTGCCAAGAATAAAAAAAAGTTATTTTGTTATTTCTGACAATAATTAGCAGAAACTGACACAAAATAGCACTCAGGAAAGGTTGTCATTCAATAATAAAAACATTATAATAGTTTTAACTTTACCATGAACACTTCTCCAGATTCATACCGAATCAGTCATCTAAGCTGTATAATACAGGAGTCTAACCTGTGAAGACTGACGGAGGTATATCATGTTGTGGCATATGGGCAGTAAATGGTCCAAATAACACAGTAACAACAAAGGTAGTAAATGATCCAAAAATAACAAGAACCACATAGACAGTAAAAGGCCCAAAGAACAGTAAACCTACAGACATATGGCAAAAAGAACACTATAACCACATAGACCATAAATGATCCAAAGAACACTAACCACATAAGCAGTAAATGGTCCAAAGAACACTAACCACATAGACAGTAAATGGTCCAAACACTGTAACCACATAGGCAGTAAATGGTCCAAACAATGTAACCACATAGGCAGTAAATGGTCCAAAGAACACTGTAACCACATAGGCAGTAAATGATCCAAAGAACACTGTAACCACCTAAGCAGTAAATGGTCCAAAAAACACTGTAACCATATAAGCAGTAAATGGTCCAAAGAACACTGTAACCTCATAGGCAGTAAATGGTCCAAAAGAACACTGTAACCACATAGGCAGTAAATGGTCCAAAGAACACTAACCACATAGGCCATTAATATTTCAAAGAACAGAGTGACCATATAGGCAGTAAATGGTATAAAGAACACAGAAACCACAATAGGAAGTACATAGTCTAAAGAACACTGTAACCACATAGTAGGTAAATAGTCAAAAGGACACTAATTATATAGGTAGTAATGGTCCAAAGAATATAGTAACCATGCAGATAGTAAATGGTCCAAGAAACACAGAAACCTAATTGGCAGCAAATGGTCCAAAGAACACAGTAACTTGCTGAAACTTATAGGAGTAGCAGCTGCATAAGGTCAATGCATCATTTGTCTATAATAAGAACTTCACTATAAAGTTCACTCTTTACACCACATGCTACATCTCCTAATTTGGCAGGATTTATTAGTTTTAAAATATGTAATCTAATAAACAAACAATGCTAATTTTTTATAATTTAATTGATTATACAAGTTTAATACACAGTGCATAAGTTTAATATACAGTGCATCCTTCTCTAGCCCCTTGCTGTGCACCTCTTTGTCTACTATGGTTTTCTGCCCAGGCATGCTGTCATTGCAGCCACCATATGCTAAAAAGCTAGTAACTAAATTTAGATATGTTGTCATCTTGAACCAATCAGGTCAGTTAGAGCATATGACTAAACCTGTAGTGCTTGTCATTTATGTTCACATCCTTTGCTACACTGTTATTTCACATGTATAATGGGCATGTGAATTTCTAACTGGTTATCAAATACATACCTCTAATATTGATACCTTTTAGGCAGATCAGGATTATGCAGTTCAAAACCTAGTTCATGCATTTGCATTCTCAATCAGTATTATCTTTATTAATCCTTACATTTCCTTAAATTAGGGGCCTTCATTAGTCACATTGTTCCATAGTCATCACAGGGCTTCCTTCACTTTATTTGGGCCATTGCCAAGTTTCGTGTTTCATGTATTCACAACTTTACTTTTGACCCCAAATTTGTGTCAGTACTTACATATACTCATCTATTATGCCCATATCCTTCATAACCACTTGCTATGTATGTATGGATCGAGTATCGGCTAATGTTTGTTATCATAGCAATCCTCAGGATCAGTTATCAGTGTCCCTATATATCCCACATCAGTCCCTTGTGGTTCCACATACAGTTATCTCTTCACAACCCTAAAAACTCCTCCCAAATCTACCTTCCTGAGGCATTCCAATATAAAACATCCAGAGCTCGGCTGATGCAGTGTGCTATGACCAGATTTGCCCCTATTATGCCAAAGATTATTTATATCTAAAATTTAGTTTATATTGTGTTAGCAGCTGCCTAAAAGGTTGATAATAAAAACTTCATTAGACAGTTCACACTCTTTACAATACATGCTAAATCTCTTAACTTAGTGGGATTTATCAGTTTTAAAATATGTAATCTAACAAAAATACAATGCTAATTTCTTATAATTTAATTGATTAAATGAAGTTTAATTCATTCATCTTGAACTTTTTTGAGAGCAATCACTGATCTAACAGGATTCCTACCATCCCTATCTACAACATTCTTGGCATTTGTCAAACACATTTACTTTTTATTCCCCTTTATCATAAGATTCTCATATGTGTGTGAAACACTTGCACAGTAAAGTTTTAAAAATGATTTAAAGTAATTGCATAACCAGTTAAATTTATACTATCACATTTATTCCCAATATATTTGACAGCCAATTATCAATCATGACTGAAATAGCATCAACATTTCACACTTCCTTGTACGATTTCACCAATACAGTGGCATTTAAATATTGAATGCATAATGTGTGAATTGTTTTTCTGCCACTAATACTGTGCACTGCTTTTCTGGGACCCTGCTATTTGCTGAATTCTTGACAGCTATAGAAATCAAACTCAGGACTGTTGTGGTGCAAACAATTTAATATTTAAATGTACAGGTAAAATGAAAGCATACATGACAGCTGTGGCACCTTACCAGAAAACTGCCTCTCAAATTCAGGTCATTAAGTGCACGTTATTCCAAGTGTAATAATGACAGACAATTACTCTTTAAATGAAAAGTCTGGGAAAAAATCTACATGAGAGAAAATTAAGTACTTTTGCTCTTTACAGGCATGAAATACACTAAATATTTGTTTCATCAAGTAGAACAACTAAAAACTTGCAAGATGTCTTGGTTTTCTTTTTCTTTTTAAGAATCCTTTCACTCAGCAAACACAAAATTCATCACTTACAGCCACAGCACTAAGTTCCTCTGCTAAAGGCACATTTTTCCTGCCTCCATATTTAAATGTTTTACGGAGGTTTTGCAGACAGATGGCAGCAGCTCCACTATGTGTCCTGGATGGGTCTGAGGCTGTGGTTTCCAGATATTTGAACAAATATGGACGCAACACCTCTGAACAATCACAATATGCTCCTACTATAGAGAAGAGTCTCCATCCCATAATAGAACTCTTTGGTTTCATGCTTCTGTTACTTGTTGTCTGCTTGGCCAGTTGGCAATACACCTCATCTCTAATCTCCGGGTATTTGTGACACATCTGAAATACCATTTAAAGTAACATTTCATCAATGTTTAAAATCAACTGATTACAGCCAAATACTACAACTTACCCTAAATAGGATAAAATTCTTTATTTTCAATGGTCAAAGTGTATTATGACAAGATAGGATGCAAGACTATACCTGGTAAATAAATTCAGTTTTGACATATTACAAATGACAATTTTTATTATATTATTCAAGTTTTTTTTAAGTTACTTAAGTTCAAGTGCAAAGAGCACAAAAAAATATATTCTATTATCAGCTGTATCTCCAGAATTTCAGCATTATTACAAAAGTGGAATTTTCACCAAACACTGAAATAATTTTTTTTAAAAACTAAATGCTTGACATCCCTGCAATATATGACCCTAACTCATTCATGGGGGGGGGGATAAAGTATGAATTGGTACAGGACTTATGCATGCCTACAAGTGTAATATTGTGCTTTTACCTTGAGGATTTTCAGTGCACAATCATTCTCTGTCTCTCCTGAACCCAGAGGGTAGTCTCCCATGTATTTCATGATATCTAAATGGACAAATGCAAATTTTGACAGCTTTTTCCATGTTATCATAAACAACCAAATCAAATGTATGATACTTTTCTCAAATTGTTGAAATGATATTCAAGTATTATAGACTACTTATCACTCAACAGGTAACAAGAACAAATATTATTTCCAAAATATATGGATACTCGTTAATAAAATTTTGTAAACCAATTACAATAATATGGAAGATAAATACTATGAATTATCAGGAAAATCTCTTTGTCTAAATGATACATTATTGTGACAATTATTTAACATTTACAAATTTTATGTAATGAATTGATCACAGTCTACTGATTACAGGTGATGTAGTAACCTTTTTTTTTACACTTCATTTCATTAAGATCACAATGATGTAAACTTAGAAAATATTTTAAACTAAAACAATTTAAATGATGGTTTGATTACTCTGGAAATATTTAATGGAATCTAGACAGTATGTTAAAAGAATTCAAAGAAGGGGAGGTAACTCACGGAGGAAGCATTCCAGAGCCATTTTGTTCATCTCATGGTTTTGAAGCTTGAGAAGGGAGGCCTGGATTGGGGACTAAAAACAGAAGCATGTACATTATTAAATGAGATATTCATAACAATTCATCTCAGCACAGCCTCATTAAGTCATAATGTGATGTATTCATAAGTAAGTACAAACTTGTTACGTCCTATTGTGGCTCCTTTCTATCAGAAGTATGAAATAAAAATTCTATCAGAAGTATGGAATGTAAATTCTATCAGAAGTATGAAATATAAATTCTATCAGAAGTATGGAATGTAAATTCTATCAGAAGTATGAAATATAAATTCTATCAGAAGTATGAAATATAAATTCTATCAGAAGTATGAAATATAAATTCTATCAGAAGTATGAAATATAAATTCTATCAGAAGTATGAAATGTAAATTCTATCAGAAGTATGGAATATAAATTCTATCAGAAGTATGGAATGTAAATTCTATCAGAAGTATGAAATGTAAATTCTATCAGAAGTATGAAATATAAATTCTATCAGAAGTATGGAATGTAAATTCTATCAGAAGTATGAAATATAAATTCTATCAGAAGTATGAAATATAAATTCTATCAGAAATATGAAATGTAAATTCTATCAGAAGTATGGAATGTAAATTCTATCAGAAGTATGGAATGTAAATTCTATCAGAAGTATGGAATATAAATTCTATCAGAAGTATGGAATGTAAATTCTATCAGAAGTATGAAATATAAATTCTATCAGAAATATGAAATGTAAATTCTATCAGAAGTATGGAATGTAAATTCTATCAGAAGTATGGAATATAAATTCTATCAGAAGTATGGAATGTAAATTCTATCAGAAGTATGGAATGTAAATTCTATCAGAAGTATGGAATGTAAATTCTATCAGAAGTATGGAATGTAAATTCTATCAGAAGTATGAAATATAAATTCTATCAGAAGTATGAAATGTAAATTCTATCAGAAGTATGGAATATAAATTCTATCAGAAGTATGGAATGTAAATTCTATCAGAAGTATGGAATGTAAATTCTATCAGAAGTATGAAATGTAAATTCTATCAGAAGTATGAAATATAAATTCTATCAGAAGTATGAAATATAAATTCTATCAGAAGTATGGAATATAAATTCTATCAGAAGTATGGAATATAAATTCTATCAGAAGTATGGAATGTAAATTCTATCAGAAGTATGGAATGTAAATTCTATTAGAAGTATGAAATGTAAATTCTATCAGAAGTATGGAATATAAATTCTATCAGAAGTATGGAATATAAATTCTATCAGCAGTATGGAATGTAAATTCTATCAGAAGTATGGAATGTAAATTCTATCAGAAGTATGGAATATAAATTCTATCAGAAGTATGGAATATAAATTCTATCAGAAGTATGAAATGTAAATTCTATCAGAAGTATGAAATATAAATTCTATCAGAAGTATGAAATATAAATTCTATCAGAAGTATGGAATGTAAATTCTATCAGAAGTATGGAATATAAATTCTATTAGAAGTATGAAATGTAAATTCTATCAGAAGTATGGAATATAAATTCTATCAGAAGTATGGAATATAAATTCTATCAGAAGTATGGAATGTAAATTCTATCAGAAGTATGGAATGTAAATTCTATCAGAAGTATGAAATGTAAATTCTATCAGAAGTATGGAATGTAAATTCTATCAGAAGTATGGAATGTAAATTCTATTAGAAGTATGAAATGTAAATTCTATCAGAAGTATGGAATATAAATTCTATCAGAAGTATGGAATATAAATTCTATCAGCAGTATGGAATGTAAATTCTATCAGAAGTATGGAATGTAAATTCTATCAGAAGTATGGAATATAAATTCTATCAGAAGTATGGAATATAAATTCTATCAGAAGTATGAAATGTAAATTCTATCAGAAGTATGGAATATAAATTCTATCAGAAGTATGGAATGTAAATTCTATCAGAAGTATGGAATGTAAATTCTATCAGAAGTATGAAATGTAAATTCTATCAGAAGTATGAAATATAAATTCTATCAGAAGTATGAAATATAAATTCTATCAGAAGTATGGAATATAAATTCTATCAGAAGTATGGAATATAAATTCTATCAGAAGTATGGAATGTAAATTCTATCAGAAGTATGGAATGTAAATTCTATTAGAAGTATGAAATGTAAATTCTATCAGAAGTATGGAATATAAATTCTATCAGAAGTATGGAATATAAATTCTATCAGCAGTATGGAATGTAAATTCTATCAGAAGTATGGAATGTAAATTCTATCAGAAGTATGGAATATAAATTCTATCAGAAGTATGGAATATAAATTCTATCAGAAGTATGAAATGTAAATTCTATCAGAAGTATGAAATATAAATTCTATCAGAAGTATGAAATATAAATTCTATCAGAAGTATGGAATGTAAATTCTATCAGAAGTATGGAATATAAATTCTATTAGAAGTATGAAATGTAAATTCTATCAGAAGTATGGAATATAAATTCTATCAGAAGTATGGAATATAAATTCTATCAGAAGTATGGAATGTAAATTCTATCAGAAGTATGGAATGTAAATTCTATCAGAAGTATGAAATGTAAATTCTATCAGAAGTATGGAATGTAAATTCTATCAGAAGTATGGAATGTAAATTCTATCAGAAGTATGGAATATAAATTCTATCAGAAGTATGGAATGTAAATTCTATCAGAAGTATGGAATATAAATTCTATCAGAAGTATGAAATGTAAATTCTATCAGAAGTATGAAATATAAATTCTATCAGAAGTATGAAATATAAATTCTATCAGAAGTATGGAATATAAATTCTATCAGAAGTATGGAATATAAATTCTATCAGAAGTATGGAATGTAAATTCTATCAGAAGTATGGAATATAAATTCTATTAGAAGTATGAAATGTAAATTCTATCAGAAGTATGGAATATAAATTCTATCAGAAGTATGGAATATAAATTCTATCAGAAGTATGGAATGTAAATTCTATCAGAAGTATGAAATGTAAATTCTATCAGAAGTATGAAATGTAAATTCTATCAGAAGTATGGAATATAAATTCTATCAGAAGTATGAAATGTAAATTCTATCAGAAGTATTGAATGTAAATTCTATCAGAAGTATGGAATGTAAATTCTATCAGAAGTATGGAATATAAATTCTATCAGAAGTATGGAATGTAAATTCTATCAGAAGTATGGAATATAAATTCTCTCAGAAGTATGAAATGTAAATTCTATCAGAAGTATGAAATGTAAATTCTATCAGAAGTATGGAATGTAAATTCTATCAGAAGTATGAAATGTAAATTCTATCAGCAGTATGGAATGTAAATTCTATCAGAAGTATGGAATATAAATTCTATCAGAAGTATGAAATGTAAATTCTATCAGAAGTATGAAATGTTAATTCTGTCAGAAGTATGGAATGTAAATTCTATCAGAAGTATGAAATGTAAATTCTATCAGAAGTATGAAATGTAAATTCTATCAGAAGTATGAAATGTAAATTCTATCAGAAGTATGGAATGTAAATTCTATCAGAAGTATGAAATGTAAATTCTATCAGAAGTATGAAATGTAAATTCTATCAGATTCTATCAGAAGTATGAAATGTAAATTCTATCAGAAGTATGAAATGTAAATTCTATCAGAAGTATGAAATGTAAATTCTATCAGAAGTATGAAATGTAAATTCTATCAGAAGTATGGAATGTAAATTCTATCAGAAGTATGAAATGTAAATTCTATCAGAAGTATGGAATGTAAATTCTATCAGAAGTATGAAATGTAAATTCTATCAGAAGTATGAAATGTAAATTCTATCAGAAGTATGAAATAAAAATTCTATCAGAAGTATGGAATGTAAATTCTATCAGAAGTATGAAATGTAAATTCTACCAGAAGTATGGAATGTAAATTCTATCAGAAGTATGAAATGTAAATTCTATCAGAAGTATGAAATGTAAATTCTACTAGAAGTATGGAATGTAAATTCTATCAGAAGTATGAAATGTAAATTCTATCAGAAGTATGGAATATAAATTCTATCAGAAGTATGGAATATAAATTCTATCAGAAGTATGGAATGTAAATTCTATCAGAAGTATGGAATATAAATTCTATCAGAAGTATGGAATATAAATTCTATCAGAAGTATGAAATATAAATTCTATTAGAAGTATGAAATGTAAATTCTATCAGAAGTATGAAATGTAACAGACTATGATAAAGTGAGCATATTCATGTTGCCATTAAGTGGTATTAAAATTATATGTATCACTTCACTATAATTTGGTATGCTTTATGGCTCTCATGAATAGAATTAATGAGAAATGTATACACTTGGCCTGAAATTTTATTATTTATTATTTGGACCTAGTAGGGATCAAATACATTGCAATCAACCTCTATATTATAACAATCTAATTGCTTCTAATTAAACAACAAAGCTCTCTGAATTTATTTAAATTCTACTGAGGGATGAAATTTTACATAGAGTACATACTCAAGCTGACAAGTTTTATGCCTTTTGTACAAGTATAACATGAATATATATTTATGGTAATGAAATGCTATATTAAATTAATGTTAATAAAATGAAGAATAACAATAAATTACTCTTATTCTGATGGAATAAGTGGAAATAAGACTCAATATATAATCACCCTTATTCTGACGGGATGGATGGAATGAAAAACAACAATGCATATGATGACTCGTATCATAATGGGGTATGTGGAAACTAAAAAGGCCTTGTGTATATAATAACATATCCTTATGAGTATGTGGAAACTAAAAAGGCCTTGTGTATATAATAACATATCCTTATGGGGTATGTGGAAACTAAAAAGGCCTTGTGTATATAATAACATATCCTTATGGGGTATGTGGAAACTAAAAAGGCCTTGTGTATATAATAACATATCCTTATGGGGTATGTGGAAACTAAAAAGGCCTTGTGTATATAATAACATATCCTTATGGGGTATGTGGAAACTAAAAAGGCCTTGTGTATATAATAACATATCCTTATGGGGTATCTGAAAACTAGAAAGGTCTGATGCAAATAATCACCCATATTTTGATGGGATATCTGGGTATTAGAAAAGGCCTGATGCAAATAATCACCTATATCCTGATGGGATGTCTGGGTATTAGAAAAGGCCTGATGTAAATAATCACCCATATACTGATGGGATGTCTGGGTATTAGAAAAGGCCTGATGCAAATAATCACCTATATCCTGATGGGATGTCTGGGTATTAGAAAAGGCCTGATGCAAATAATCACCTATATCCTGATGGGATGTCTGGGTATTAGATAAGGCCTGATACAAATAATCACCCATATCATGATGGGATGTCTGGGTATTAGAAAAGGCCTGATGCAAATAATCACCTATATCCTGATGGGATGTCTGGGTATTAGAAAAGGCCTGATGCAAATAATCACCCATATCATGATGGGATGTCTGGGTATTAGAAAAGGCCTGATGCAAATAATCACCTATATCCTGATGGGATGTCTGGGTATTAGAAAAGGCCTGATGCAAATAATCACCCATATAATGATGGGACGTCTGGGTATTAGAAAAGGCCTGATGCAAATAATCACCCATATACTGATGGGACATCTGGGTATTAGAAAAGGCTTGATGCACATGATCACCCTTATTTGATATCAGGTTATCAGAGCTTGTGCCCAATCCCATTATATCATATTGTGAAAATAAAATATGTTTAACAAGATTCTTATCCTTATGGGATGCAAGGAAACCCAAAATACTTTATGTATATAATCACCCTTATCTGAATTGGATGCATGGAACTATAGAGGCTTGATATATAATTACTCTTATCCTAATTAGTTGGGTGGAATCTAGAATGACATTCCACATATGATCACACAAATCCTTAGAGGATACAAGGAAACTAAAAAGGCTTGATGCATATAATTACATTTATCCAAATGGAATGCATGAAACCTTGAAATTCTCAATGCATATAATCACCTTTATCCTGATCGGATGAATTGAAACTAGAAAGGTTTCATGCATATAATCACCTTACCCTCATCGGATGCATGGAAACTAGAAAGATTTGATGTATATGATCACCTTTATCCTAATGGAAAGTGTGGAAACTAGAAGGGCATATTAGTGATGTAGATTATCAGACAAAATTTCTTGTGGCAACTTACTCGTGTCCACTTAACCAAATCTGCCTGCTCTTTCCATGACCAGTCATTGGAGCCTAGAAAGAGAAGCAATATAGTCCCGCTTTTGTTTGAATTGCTATGAGATTTGAAGTGAACAAGAGAGAAATCTAGAAACAAAATACATTTCAAACACTAAAAAATCATGGAATAGAGGGAATGTTTCTTATTGTCAAACTATGTCATTTAATATATACTGATTATGTATTACATTTGCTTTAAGTTATTTTAAGACTACTTTTATTCTTTGTTGTACTCTTTTTGATACATTAAAAATGATATGACAAAATTTTGTTCATCTAAAAAACAGTAAATTAATGTCCAAAATTAAATATTTTTAAATTCCTTACACATTCAGTCTGTATATGTACAGTTTACATCCTCCAAACAATATGAAAATTTTAATGTTTCAAAATCAAACAGAAGAATAAATTATATTCCATCACAGATAATCATGCTATCTTGCAGTCTATCTATATCTACAAGTCTCTAATGAAAACAAAAAGAGGTTAAAAAAACAGCATTCCAAAAAGCTCAACATTTTTTACAAAAAACACTAGACTTAATAAGGTCAAAGCAAGCATGTCAAGCCCATTATCAAAACAGGGCTGTCAAATGTAACCTTGACCTCAAGTTTAAAAGGATAATCCATTTAATCAAAGAATGAATGGTCTTGGTTTCATAATACTTCACATCAAATATCCAGAGAATCTATCATGAAGTTAAGGAAATTTAATCGGATAAAAAAATTTTAATGCAAATTTTCTATAAGACCTTGACCTCATGATAAAAGGGGTGAGCAAACATGCCACAGAATGGTCGTAGTTTCATAATGATTACATGCCAAGATTGATGAGAATCTGTAAAATGATTAAAATCTATGCAAGTTACATTTTTTAACCAAAACTATAAATACTTTGATAACATCACCAGTGTAAAAGTAACTACCCATGTCCCACTTTGCACTAATCTTGGCAAGACAATACACACTATTCTTAAGACACACTGAAAAACACTAAAGCAGTTATAAGACTGAAATTTAAAAATCAAAAATCCCTTTCTTAACATGGAGAAAAGGCAAAATAAAAAGCATCAAGGCAAGCTAAACACAATCTGTCTATACACAGACTATATAAACACAACAATCTGTATAGATAATGCAAAGAAAATATCAACATCAAAAGAGAGATGATCATTTAATATTAAGGTCTAATTTAAGGAAATCATAATTATTCAAATTACAGAGAACACAAATTATTGTTATAGCATCAATGCTCAGTTCATATTGTAGACTGTTTTCCTTTATTTTGAATGTCTTAAATATCAGAAATTAAAGTACAAAAAACTGACTATATACTGTTATGAAAATGCAATTGAAAATGAAGTATTATCCCTTCACCAAAGCCAGAAACCAGATTAGTAGGAAGTTTATTTTGCTAATCCTGCATTAAATTCTATTAAACAGTCAAAAAAAGTGGAAGACCCCCTCATCTGTGATTTTTAACATGCTTTAACATTAAGAAGTACAAGTTGACCCTTGTCACGCACACATTCACACTCCACAACCCAAGTTAACCATTAGTTCCACTAACCGTTTGACATTAAAAATAATAGACTGACACATGTCACATACATATTCACACTCCCTATGTCTAGTTTAACCATTAGTTAAATGCAGACCAGGTTCCACATTAAAAATGATGGGTCAATGCTTATTTCTACAAATTACCATGCCCACTAAATCTAACTTAAGCATTTGTTAAACAAATCTACAATAATCACATTTTTCTTACCCCCAAATTATATTGGAAATGAACTTGTTTAAAAAGAGATTAAAAAATTCTAATTAAATCATTACTCCTGACCACCAAATAGGTTAAGGAGTACATTATTTAAAATCAGTGTAGATCCGTTGTATACTAACTCCTCAAATATTTATAACAAACTTGTTCTTAATATTCATAATTCATTTGTTTTCACAATTATCTCTGTCATGTAGAGCAATACAACACTTTTGACAGGACTTAAATTCATGGATCAGGGAATGGATCCAATTGTTTACACAGAGAAATCATGGTTGATCTGTATGAAATCTTGTATCCAATTAATAAATAGAAAACTTGCAGTAATAGCAAATTTACACAAAATTTCTTCATGATGGACATTAACAAACCAGTACTACATTTGAATCTCACTTCCTCCTAATTTTTGTTTGCTAGTGTGGTAGCAAGAAAGAGCAATCAGTTGATTACATATCTCACTCTGACATCAGGTATCAATGGAGAGGTGGCATTATGGGATAGAATATAAGATAGAATAAATGCAGGACATTTACATTAGTAGAGGAAGCTTGGCTGTTAGCACACAAAATCAGGTTAGTATAAGCCACGCCCTTCACCTCCATGTCGATTTTGTTCATGCTTCTGCGCGTTGTGCAACTTCAAGCTCTCTATCTTTTTAATAGTTCCTCGTATGGAGCCATCCTCCGCCCTAAGCATCTCAAACCTTCAATACAAATGCAATTAATGAAGATAATAGTACTAAAGATAAAGTGTTTTCCAATTAATGCTTTAGGTAGACAGCCTCATGTGATTGCCCAATGGATTAACTGGTAAAATCAAGATTCCTCTGTAATTTATAGATAGCAAGTCTTTTGTAACTACTGGTTCCAAATAGTGTCAATTACATATTAAATTTTATCTGGACAATGTGCAATAAAGTGAATGGTACCATTACAAATTACCAAGTTAGCAGAAATAGCCAACTAAGCCACTGTTTTAGGTTAATCTGGAATTCCAACTTTAGATGAAATATGTTGATGTCTTTGATTGGTTAGTATCACATATATAGTAAATTCTCTTAATTTTCTTTAATGCTAGCTATTGAGTTTCTATGTTTTGATAGGTTACAAACAGTTAAACTCTTTGTCTTTGACTGGTTACTGTCATTGAGTTTCTCAGAATATGTTCTGGGAAATTTGAAACCAAAATCTACAGCAACATTAATACAGCAAAATTATCCTCAACTGCATCTTTTAACTACAAGGCATAAATAATTTCCAGTATTTCTTCTATGATTAGTCCAGGAGGGCTGCCAGGTAAAGATTTTAACAGTATGGTGGGTGGGTGGTATTAACACTGGAAAATACTTTTCTTAAAGAAAAGATTAATAAATTTTGGAAAATTGTGTAATTGTGTATATCAGTCCAGAATTACCACAAGCACCAATGATGAAATCTCTGACTATGCTGGGAAGGTATGATTCCTGTTTTCAGCTTTCATATTTTTTGTACAATCTTGATACAGGTCATAAACAGCAGTCTAGAAGTTTGGTAAAGGACATTGGGTACTGTATTTCAAATTACATTCAATGGGGTATTCTTGGGCAGAAAAACATTTCACCTCACATTTCATGTCTGCTTTATTACAAAATAAAAACAATACAAAAGGTAAAAAAAAATAGTTTGAAAATATACTAAAGAGTCAAAATGAAAATAGACAGCCAAAATGAAAGACATTAAAAATATATGGTAGCTAAATTATAAAACACATTGCACACAGAGTTGTCCTGGAGAAGCTTATGATGACTTTCAAGGCATTAAATGTATGCCAACCTATGCAAACATGTAAAATCTATTTAATTCATATGGAAACCTTTATCAAATACATTCATACCACAATCTATTTACAATACTACCCACTTATGTTGACATCATTAAATACTGATATATTTATCACATATTTTATGCTTAAGTCATGAGAAATAAAAAAATAACTGTACATGTCAACAGAATCTTTTTGTCCAGACTTAAAATAAATTCTGGTGGTTTTTTTTATCATTTATCTCCACAAGCCAGCAGTTATTTGATGTTGCCCTCTGGCTTTAATTCTGCCATTGCAGAGGGCATATGTTTGGTCTGAAGTTTATTTTCATGGCAAATTCAATACCTATCATCTGCTCTGACCATAAAAACAAGCCAGTTATAATCTTTTATAAAAACATTGCACACTTCATCAAAACAAGCCAGCTACAATGTATTATAAAACACCACACACTTCATCAAAACAAGTCAGTTACAATCTTTTATAAAAATGAAGCACCCTACATGAAAACAAGCTAGCTAAAATCTTTTATAAAAACAATGCACCCCTCATTAAATGATGTCAGTACCAAATTTTTATATTGGCAGTGAAATCCGATCAATTGTTGCATTTTTGTAGCTTATCGGAGATTGGAACAAACTCAAGTGTCATGCAAGTTTCGTTTTCTGCTGGAAAAAGTAATTTTATGATTACAATGGCTAATAATGAACGCTGCTTAAAACAAATTAAATGTACAATCTCTAGCAACTAAACATCTGGTTGTAAAGGCAATTGAAGCTGGGGCATCTTGCAAAGATGCATGTGAAAAAGTTTCACTGAGACAATATTCTGTCTGGATCACTGAAAGTTGTTAAGTCAATAAAATAAGACTACTGAAGGCAACTCACTTTCAATAGGAAGAAGCAGACAACTGATCAATTTGAAGATGTTTGAGAAGGCCACAGCAAAATGGTTTCATAAAACACGCACTGCAAATTCTACCAGCCCCATAGAGCATGATATGATTTTTGAAAAAGCCAAAGAATTCGCAAAGAAAAACTTGGTGTGGAGAACATCACTGCCACAAGTGGTTGGTTCCATCGCTTTGAAGTTTGTTCAAACATTTCTTACAAACGGATTTATGGAAACTCCAAGTCAGCAGACACATCACAGCATAAAACCTGGAAAGCCAAACTTAAATATATCATTCAGAATTCTGAGGATATATACAATGAAGATGAAACAGCTTTATTGTTTATGCACACCCCAGACAAGATTTAATGCATCAACGATCAACCATGCACTTGTGGGAAGCAGCCAAAGTCTGCAACTCTGTTCTTGTCACAATGAATATGACTGGCAATAACAAAGTGCTGCTTCTTGTATTAGCAAAATGGACACCATCTTCCTGTGGATTACCTTGCAAACATGAAAGCTTGGATGATGTCTGATATTTTTATAAAGTGGATAAGGAAACTTGACAGAGATTAAAGCAAAAGAGAGAAAAATTTAACTCTATTGTTCAGAGCATCCACATGGGCATGATCTCCAACATGTCCAGACAATTTTTCTCCCACCTAATACCACATCACTCGTACAAATAATAAATCAAGGAATCATCCAAAACCTAAAACTTATCTATTTAAAATTTCTTTCCCACAAAAAGCTAGCAGTGATTAATCAGCAAGAAGAATTTAAGGAAAATCTGCTTGGGGCTCCGCACAAATTGAGGAAAGCTTGAGGATTAGTGAAACTTAAGGCCATACAAAACTGCTTTATGCATACCTTATTTTCTGCAAATAAGGAATTTCATGGATTTTCCCCATCTCATATCCTGTGTAGTCTTGATGAAGGTTTATTTGAAGCTTTTGAAATTCTAAATGATGAGTTCATTTGATTGGCTGTTGATGCCATGGAATAGTACCAAGATTATTGCTTCTGTCGAAATAAAATTCATTTCCAAAGAAGGCAAGGAAGACAACATAGTGATGCTTTTTGATATAACAATGCCTTTTCCATGTGTTTCATACTGAGAGGCATTTTCAATGTGCAATCACCAGGTTTGACAAGATTGCTTTTACAAAATCAAGGTCATTGGCAATATCGAATGAAGCATATACAGTTGGAAAAAAGTTTCAGCATCTTATTCAGAGAGAACAATTATCAAGGCAAAAACAGAAGCAGCTTGCATAAAATTCTGAAACTATCATTATCTCCCATCTGTGCCTGTTACGCCAAAAGGATCTAATGTTAATTATCTTAAATTTTAATTCCATTGTAATATAATTTATTTAATATGCTACATGTATTACTATTCCGGAATTGTGAGTGTTTTACAAAAGTTGTATGCTTTGTTTTCATTTTGCATCCAGTAACCTCTTTCTCTTGGTAGCCTCATTAACTTTACCTTTGTTGTCTTGGGAAGCCCAAAACCTAAGCCAACTTATGTACATGCAACCACATATTACTGGCATTGTGGTTGACAGTAGACTTGTCAGTATGGCATAAAGGTAACACAAACTGAAGTTTTCAATATACAAAACTGGTTTTGTCTTTTGTAGACCTTAAACACTGATGTAAAAGTTACCTCTTACCAACTAATTTCATGTACATGTATATAATAAATTTATATTTTTATCTATCCCCTAACTATAACCCTTGTCTCGACAGCCGCTTATGTCGACAGTATTACCCCAAAACCTGCAGATGTCTAGATAAATGGGTAGTGCTGTATTAGTCTTTAAGGCGTAAGAAATTTATTATCATGGGTGTAGAATAATTTTTCTGATTTCTTTGCAAATACAGTTTTGAAATTCTCAAACCTTTTGGGCTTCACGCAAAATATTACTGAAAAAAATACTTTGGAGCAAAACCTGCTGGTCCAATTTGAAAATTGGTTGTTTAGAACCTTTAGACTGGCAGCTGTTATGAAGGCTGTGTCTAACTCAAAAGTCAAAATATATTACAAAAGCATAATTTATGCTAAATTTGTCACAATCTATTGCTCAATCTGTATTATTTGTGATGCATTTGAAAATCTTTTGTTTGTTATGTGTTTATTAAAGAAACATGTTTTTATGTAATGTTTGTACACATTAGAAAGGAATTAATTATGATGTCAGATTTGTTTGCTTTTTTTAAGTTTTCTTAAGCAGTTTTTTTTACAGTTTTTTTTACAGTTTTTTTTTCTTAAGCAGTTTTTGGTTGTTATGATTTTTAACTATATTCCCATACTTGATTATTTTTCATAATACATCCTGATAACTTGTTTCAAGACACTGTACATCCTTTAAAGTTCTCAAAGACACATCATTTTGATCTTCCCAACAAACAAAAATGTGATAACTAAACAATAAGGTTAACTAGGTTTTAGTAGAATAAATAAAATACAACAGTTTTGCAGGCATTATATATATCATGCTAATGAAAGCGGATTCAACATGGTCTGGCAAGTTATTATCACTTGCTGATGGCTATTTACCTGCTTTTTTACGCTTTTTAATTATTTCTCGTCTGAAAAGTGTTGCAAAAGGTGTATATAAGTATTGTGCATGCTCAAAGAACATTTGTAATATACTGTGAAATCATCAATTTTTCTAGTTATCAATTTTCATATTTTGTATTCTGAATGCAGATTACTACAGACTGTTCACAGGAACAAGGATAAGCCAGGCTGTTCGACAAACAAACCATAAAACACACATCATTCATTACATTGTGAATGACTGTCATGGTACCACCAGTTACACTAACATGAAAGAAAAGAAGAAATTATATATATATATATATATATATATATATTGCTAGAAAAGTTTATGTAATGACTACTAAAGCCAATTTACATAATGTATACAAGACTGGTAATGTTTGTATTCCATTATCCATTAACTGTGTGCTAAATTTTCATACAAACAAGCATGAGCTAAATATATTACCTTCAAGAACTACGACTCTGAGACTATGATGATGATTGCTATTAGAATGTAACCTGGTGAGGTATTGTCACCAACAATAATCAACACCAGATACAAAATGGTACACGCTGATCAATCAAAATAAATTCTTAGACATTAGTTTTATTTTTCATTTTTCACCATAATCCTGGTAATCAAGATGCTGCTGGTAACGAATAACTATCAAGATAAGAATAAAAACAATTTATGGATTAGTATCAAAAATTAAATTTATGGTCTTGAATTGATTGTTCAGTGTTACATGAAACACATCAAGAAAAGAGTTTGATGTTAATGGCTTTCTTGATCAAACAACAAAATTGTTTTTCCTTATCCAGATGAGCAGTCCCTCAATGACATCTTGCAACTCTCATTCAAGCTGGAAAATATTGGATGCACAAGTCTGTAAATAGATTCTATTATTTTCTTTACACTAAGGAACAAAATTTTTTGCTTGTGTTCTGGAGTAACCATCAACAATGCCTATGTTAGCCTTATAATCAATCTAAATACCAAGGGTCATCCGAATAAATTATAAGAAGGGTCTATAGGTTTCTTATAACCTAAATTATCTTGGATATGATAGTATCTTGGATGACAACATATTGATGGCAAGTTTTCCTAAATAAAATTCATGAAAGCACCAAAGCCCAGCACAAGTTTAAAATCAATTGTAGCACACAACTGGATCCAAGCAATGACCTATCTAAAATGTATTCAAATTTAAATATCTTTTAAAGAAAACTGTAATGTTGTCAGCAATGCTGGAAAATTGGCACACTGTCATGAAAGGCAATAAATATATCTGTAATGATACCAACTGAAATATTTTAGCAAGAGTCATATTAGTGAATGCCTACAATTACGTTCATAGGTAATTAGCTTGTTTTTGCATCACTTATATTTTGGGTTAATCTAAACATTTTCACTAACTAGTATCAGGTGCTATTTAAATTATTCGTTTTACTACAGAATCAATAAAATTATAAATGTATCAGTATTTTTTTGCCTTCTACCAACAAGACTATAATTAACCATAGACATTACTCTCTGCAGTTCAAAAGTTACGAGATGGACAGAAGCTTACTTTTCTAATGTTTCCCTGAAATGTAGTATGGCAAATTCAATCATAGAGAATTTCCCATCAGGCACCACTGTTCCTTGACTTGTTTCACTTCTGTTATCTGCATGACCATCCTGTAATGAGAAGATAATCAGTTCTACAATAATACATATTTCATTCTTTAATTATTTTTTATTATAGAGTCCTAAAAAGTAATGTAATAAGTTATGAAAAGGTGATTGAGAGTTGTTTCTGACCCAATAATTTCATCAAAAATTTAAAACTGAATCTATCCAACAATTACATGATCTATGATTTGCTATAATCATGCTGAAATCATAATGCCTCTGGAAACACTTGAATTTTTATTCCAAGTAGATGATGTTGAAATACAGCAAAATTCCCAAAATTTTGAAGAAAAAAAAAAATCACATTTAGCAACACTCTGAATCAAAGTTTGTATATGAGCAATGTTTTGATCAAGAATAATACTGCACTGGTATGTGGATAGTACCATCTTTAAGCTGCAACAACAGTAATCTTTTTGCTTTTATAAATTGCTGCCCCAAAACGATAAAATTATATTTATGGTAATTCTTCCTGATGACCATTTACATTGTATAGTAAAGCAATCATCCACACATTTAAGTCTGAAACATATTTAGTCCAGCATCTAAAATATACATGTGAATTTTCAAGCATTTTGTACTGTACATGTACACTATGAAACAAAAATGTAAAACAGCTAAAGTATGAACACACATTGCCAGCAACAATAGCTCATAAATTATGTGTATGTGTGTGATTTAGATTCTTAACATAGCTTTAAAAATTGCTCAATCATATTGCTACAATGTCTGTGGTCTGTAGTTTATAGTCATGTCTATTACTAGGGCATCATGCCACAGTCATGTAGCATCATGTCCCACCCAGTCACATTATCACGACACCAAGACAACCAGTCCTAATGCTAGCCTCTTAATGCTGAGCACCTCGTGAAGCAGCTGTTAGTACAATTTTCAAAAGTCTTTGGTATGAATTAGCAGGAGTTCAAACCCAAGACCTCCCACATCCAAGGCATCTGTTCTAACCACTGAGGCCACCAGATTAGTCAGCCATAAACTATGAAAATACTTTGTTTTAATGTGATTTTCTTTTAATAGAAATTAAAATGCTGTGGAGTGCTATTCCTGAACACTGGCAGTTACTATATAAATTCATCCCTATTTTGTTTCATTTCTCTTGAAATTTATAAAATTTTAAACCCATGGTTTGAAGAATGAAGATTCCTTTTCTTTGTGGTATACATTGTCCACTGTCAGGTAAACATGCTTAAATTAATCTAATATTGACTATCAACCATTACATATCCTGTTGGGCAAGTCAGCAAGTCCCATACCAAGGTTTCTGTATGTTGAAATTACCCATGGTACATATACATATTAATATATACAGAAATATATTCCCCAAAAATATTACCTGACAGTTTTTATATAAAAAACATTAAAGAACAATCAACACTGGTGCAAAATATATGACATGGATGAAATACATTGTTTTTCATAAAATCAACATATTGAAAAAATTATATAAAATCAATTTCCTAAATAATAATAATAATAATAATAATAATAATAATAATAATAATAATAATAATAATAATAATAATAATAATAATAATAATAATAATAATAATAATAATATTATTATTATTATTATTATTATTATTATTATTATTATTATTATTATTGTTATTATTATTATTATTATTTTTTTCAGAATGATTCAGTCTTGCTATTCCCAAACACTTTTTTTCACAAATGCACTTCATTTTGTTCATTTAAAATCCAAATTAACATCTTGTAAATTAACATTTATAAATTCGAATATAAAATAAAAAAGTTACATTTTTTTAAACAAAAAAGTGAAATACAAGTATGACTTTTTACAATAGAGGTATACTGCATGAGACATAGCTTTTTTACGAACAGTATAGTATTCTTTGTAACTTTTTGAAGCTCAATGCTTGTCACAAATGAATCTTTTTACAAAAATTGCACTGCTTTTCATGTATGCTCTCCAACTATATTTAGCAGAGACAAAAAAGTTTTGGAATCTGCTGCATTTCCCTTAAAAGTTTTAGATGAGCATTAATTGTATGTAAACATATCATTTACAAAATATTTGTCACGTCTGCACACAATGCATTGTCTCTCTTGCTGATTTTCATAAATAACTGATATTGCTTTAAGATAAATTAAAAGTTTGACACATTAAGTGTAATTTTCATCCACTTTTAACCACTACATATTGCAGATTGGGATCTTTGTTGTTTGCAATAGACCATTTCATGGAGACTTCGGTGAATTTCATAATTTGCTCGGAATTTTGATCATATGGCGGGTGGTCAGCTGACTGCTATATCCAATCGATAGCTGGTGGTCAAAACATGATGGATGCATCAGCATTAGCATCAACTTCAGTTTCTTTTTTAAAGTTGAAAAATGCTTATTCAACAGCGATGATGCCACAGATACTGAAAAATTTAATATTGGAACCATCCTGTCTTATTTTCTGGAAACCAGAATGGATTTTAAAGCATTACGAGAGTTGCTATGAGCTGTTTACATCTGGACATGTACATGTGAGTACTGAAATGGTGTCAATGTTAAAAATTTAATCCTTTTTTTACCATAGCACCATATTACATAAATCTAGTTTTGCTTGCCAATATAAGGAATTTTTCATAATAATAAGCAGTATAACAATCCTGGAATATTTTTTGATGGAAAAGCTGCCAAAGTTCTTTCACCCTCAGCACTAAAATGCAGCAAACACATTCTAGCATTCTTTAATTTAGACATTCATTTTCCAGTAAATTCAAGTTCTGATTTTCCTGCTTGTACGAGCCAGTTTGCACAACAAATGATCTCTCCATGGCAGACGATGGAATCAAATGCCACACCCTTGATTGGAACGAGTTTTGCAACCTCTGACGTTACAAGTAGTGGGCATTTCTTAATTTGTTTTATTCTGTTACTTCTAAACAACAATGTACACCATTTTGTTTTGTACACATGCCCACCAGCGTTTGATTGGCTGGAGAATAAAGTGACTCGGGAGGTTTTTCAGATAATAGAAAACATTTTATGTGGAGTCTGACAAAATTGTAAGTGAAGAAGTAAAAACTAATTATTACTTGTTATATAGGATTATAAAACATAACAGAACATAGCTTGGAGACATGATTTTGACAATTGATTACTAAAGATCAATAATACATGCATATTTGAAGGAAATAAATGCATCTTTATCACCCATGAAAATCTGATAATTACATGGTGATCAAAGATCACTTTTCATGTATACAGTGCCCTTAACTTACCTGTAAATCAGTAAAGTCAAAATCATCCCTTCTCATACCATGCCCTTTACTTACCAGTACCATGCCCTTTACTTACTTGTACCATGCCCTTTGATTACCAGTACCATGCCCTTTGCTTACCGGTACCATGCCCTTTACTTACCGGTACCATGCTCTTTACTTACCGGTACCATGCTCTTTACTTACCGGTACCATGCTCTTTACTTACCGGTACCATGCCCTTTACTTACCAGCACCATGCCCTTTACTAAAATCAGATCTTATCATAACATGCTCTTTACTAAAATCAGACCACTTTGGACAGGGTTCCTGCAGACTTAACAAAAACAAATTCCATGACTTTTCCAAAACTTTTCCAGGACCATTCCATAAAACTCAAGAACCGCATTATCTTGCATTGTCAAGTAAATGAACATAAAGAAAAGAATGACACTTTCAATCTAAAATAAGAAATAAATTAACAACAAATATTTTTAATATGTACATTTTAAATTTACCTGGGCTAGCACACTTTGACTTTATGTAGTAATTCATATCATAATCCAATGATCAATGTAATTTGTATTCAAAAGAAAAAAGGAAACAATTCTATATAGTCTTTGTATGTGTTCCTATTTACAATATTAACAAAACATTACTTTCCAGTTGCTTTCTTTTATTTAGTGAACTACACCGGAAATCATGTGATACTTCCATTAGGGGAACTTACTCTTATTATATGAATTGAAATCATTTATCGATTGTAATTTTATCATTTTATTTAATCGGTTCTTGGTGCTCTATGAAATTTGAAGTAATCAATTTCTTTAACTCCATTGTCACAAATTCCATGACTTTTCCAAAACTTTGCAAGGTTTTGACAAACTCCAAAACTTTTCAAGGCCCTTGAAATTTATTTTTTAAATTCCAAAATTTTTCCAGGATTCCATGACCTGCAGGAACCCTGTCTGGTGACCTAGTGGTTAGAGTGAATGCCTCAGATGCAGGAGGTCGTGGGTTCAAATGATGGCTAATGTAACTGGGTGGGACATGGTGCTAGATGTCTGTGGCATGATGCCCCAGCACTAGATATCATTGTAAACTGACACAGTGCTGACATTGTAGTGATATAACTGAACATTTTTTAAAGCTACATAAAAAAATTTCAAAACATACATATATGCACACACACACACACACACACACACACACACACACTAAAATCAGCCCTTATCATACCATGCTTTTTACATATCATTACTGGAAAGCACCTTATGAAAAGCGGTAACTTAGACCCATCATTCTGTATCTGCCAAAAAGACTGCTGAGGTACTGTTGTTGCCTGTTGTTGGGCTTAATGCCATTTTTCAGCTGAGGTACTGTTATTATGTGCATATTGGACATATGTTGTCTGCTATGTCTCTAATTTCTTATGCTGGGTTGAGAGTAAAATGCATAAGGCTTTCTTAATTTAAGTTTACATACCCTACTTGGAGGCCTTGTTATTCTCTGCACCACATGTTCTGTCAGCTGAGCCTAAAACAGTTCACAAGTAGAGCATTATCGAGACATCTAATGATAAAAATTGTACACATGTAGAAAATTATACACACAAGTAATGCTGAACACAGTACACAAGTGGAGCATTTTACAGACAAGTAATGAACACTACACACGTACAGCATTTTACTGACAAGTAATGAACATTATACAAAAGTACAGCATTATACAGACAATGAACACTGTACACATGTAGAAAATTATAACAGACAAGTATTGATGAATACTGTACACAATACAACATTATACAGACAAGTAATGATGAACACATCATACAAGTACAGCATTATAGTGACAAGTAATGATGAACACTACACAAGTACAGCATCATACAGATGAGTAATGATGGATACTGTACACATGCAGAGCATAATGCAGACAATGAACAATACACATTTAAAGCATTATATAGACAAGCTATGATGTTAAAAAAGCATGCCCTTACCAATCTTGCAGTTTAAGACAAGCTGACAATTTAATGAGTAAATGTAGACAATGCAATTTGTTTTGTGGATAATATATTCTTATGCCATTTTTTAACAAATAAAAATAATTGTTGGTTTTACAGCAATTTTGCTGCTTTTGTAAAATATCTGACTTGATACAAACCATTTTCCTTTCTTTTCAGAGATACACACAAGTTTTTACATCAAAATCCTGGTATACACTCAAATTTTATCTAGTTCACTTATCATGATGATGATAATAACAACAATAACAATGAATTTGGTGTGACTAACTTTGTGTGACTTATGTGCTTATAACTTAGTCTGATATGTTATACTTCATATGTTTGTTATTTCTTTGTAACAGTTTCTTTATACTGATTACTTTTTGTGAAATGTTCAATATGCTCATTTATCAATCAATGTGTAATTCCATAGTCATTTTATCAATCGATGTATAATTTCATAGTCATTTTATCAATCAATGTGTAATTCCATAGTCATTTTATCAATCACTGTGTAAATCCATAGTCATTTTATCAACTGATGTGTAATTCCATAGTCATTTTATCAATCAATGTGTAATTCCATAGTCATTTTATCAATTGATGTGTAATTCCATAGTCATTTTATCAATTGATGTGTAATTCCATAGTCATTTTATCAATCAATGTGTAATTCCATAGTCATTTTATCAATCAATGTGTAATTCCATAGTCATTTTATCAATCAATATGTAATTCCATAGTCATTTTATCAATCAATGTGTAATTCCATAGTCATTTTATCAATCAATGTGTAATTCCATAGTCATTTTATCAATCAATGTGTAATTCCATAGTCATTTTATCAATTGATGTATAATTCCATAGTCTTACCCGCATACTAGGGGTTCTCTCCACTTCATGCCTGTGCAGTGGTTTCACATACTCAGCTGGGAAGTAACCAACATTGCCATTCAGAGAACCATATAACCAGCCTGGATTAAACAGAAATGAAACACCATTAATAATTAGCAAACAGCTAGAAAAAAAAAAGACTAATTTGGGAAGTCTTAAGAAGAGATGTTCTTTATCAAAGTTTTTGGTAATAGTATAAATAGTATAAATTTTTAAGGGCTTTGATACGTGTACATAAAGGACTATTTTTGTACAGCATGCCCTTCATTTAACCAGAAGTAAAATCATAATAACATTGACTTTAATCTAGTATTAGTAAATGCATCCATCCATCCATTTGGCCATCCAGACATTACATGGATGTCATGTGATCACTATTTCAAGCCTGCATCAAGGTAAAGTTCAACTATTAATATAAAACACATTAATACAGTTCAGTTTAGTAGTTTCTATTCTTGTGTTTTTGCTAATGTTATCTATGATAGATTAAGTTTAGCTTGCATATCTCAACAGTAGAACTGCAAATAGATAGTGCAGATAGAACTTTTATTCAATGAGATATGCTATGTATATAATTAAATGGGGGAAACAAATGTCCACAAAGTACTATTTTGCACAATCCCAGACACCATGATGGTTTATTGGGTAATGTGTCCACAAGGGTTTGAGTCCCACTACTGAAGTTTCCCAGGTCAGCCATCTCGTCTTCCTCTACTATTATCCTATTCAAAATGGCACAGCTATTCTATCCTGATATTATGAAAGCATTACAAAAATTATATCATGTCATCTGATATTTTTTCTGTTATGTTTCAGAATTGAAGGACAGTGGGTACAGCCAATTGTGTGTACTTCAGTGTATCAACCTACTTTATTGTGTTGGACTACATTATTCTTTTCTTCTTTTAACTTATATATGCAAAACAGTTCTTTTGTTTACAGAATGACAATGGTGAGTGGCCATTTCTATTTAAATTTGGAAACAATGAACTCCACTTTATTTATGGGAAAAGATCAAAACTTTTCTTTGATAAAACAATGTCAATTTTTACCATTTTTCTAATACATGTACTGTGTACAATTGTATAATTTTAAACAATTATATATCCATTCAGTTTTTACTCAGATTAGCTATCTCAACAAATAAGGCATAGCAAAACAATGCTATTCTAATACTACAGCCATAGTGATCTACTCAACAGGCCTGTGCAATCATACAATATTCCCTGTGCAATAAAGTTGCAGTTTTTGTCATTATTTAAACCACAGACCAAAATTTCAAATTTCACCACTGAAATATGACACCAAAACCTCATCTTGTTTTTACAGCTTCCCTGAAAATAATATTGATCTTTGATAGATCAAACTAGACCCTCCAACAAGATGTCAAATATTTTAACCCCATTGTGGAGAAAAAATCTCCAGTCCTTTTTCCAATGATATAAAATGTTAAATGTATGCTTTGTCCTCATCAATGTTTTAACTGTACTTATGATGCAAAGTTTTATTTAAAATCCATGTTTTTTACTTATGAATGTGCTTATTGGTGTCAGTTTTGATAATTTTACAAGCACTGCTTTCAATTTGTGGCAGGAACTCGACCTATCCTCAAAGTCACAAATTAACCCTACAAGTGGTATTTTGCTAATCAGACCAATATAACATCTATATTTTAGACAAGTTGGAGCCAGCTGCAAACTTTGTAGACCAAGAGCTATCATCACATTAGGCATCTGGCAGATCTGGGTCTAAGCAGTATCTCAGATCAGTAGAACAAAAACAAACTGACCCTGATTTGTCAGCACATTCTCCAGTGGGAAATCAAGGTTTCTTTGCTGGACTGGACTTGTGCATATATACAGTATGAAAAGTCTTACATGGAAACAGCATTATGATGCATGCCAAGTGACTGAAAATCACAAACTCCTTAAATTTTGTACAATAAACCTCAAAGTATTACCACAGAAAAAATAGTGTACTCTCTGAAATATCTACTTACCATCAAATAATAAAAGTAAACATAAAATGACTTGTATGAACCTACCATCTTCTACATCGGCATCCATCAGTTTGATGACATCGCCCTTTCTGAAGGACAACAACGTTGATTCCCTGGTGATGTAATCCTTCATTGCCACAATGTAGCGGTTTACCTGCAAGAAAACTGCACATCATACATTCTGTCAAGTTAAACTAAGAGATATCTATATGAAGCAATCACTAGCAACCTGAAAGCAAAATAGAAAATTTTTCTTGCGTGCAAAAAAAGGTGCAAATGTCCAGCATTAAATTAGCATACTTCAAAAGTTCATTTACCTTGGTTATGATTTCATGATTTTCTAATATACTGATTCAATATTAAACAAAGTTGTAGCTTTATAAATGTCAAATCAATTTTATTTAATTAATTTAAATAATGACAATATGTTAAACTTTCTCCACACTGCATCTCGGATATTTTAGAACAGACACAGAGACAGACAGGTAAATTCTAGGTGGCCTACCTTATCACTGTCATGTAAGTACTGATCAATCATCTCCTTCACCTGTTTGGCCTGAAAATAAACAAAATTTAACCTGTGTATATAATGTATCCAATGAATTCATGCATCAACAAAGTATATATATAAAATGCATGTTTCTACTGTCATACAGTCACCCATAGACCATTCCCATGACTTTTTGTACAAAACCCACAGTAAATCTGGCTAAAGAGATGTGATGTACTTGTTTCAGATTATACAGATCACTATATGATTCCAATGAAGCTTAGTGCCAAGAAATAGTCTGTACCTTGGTCTACTGCTGTGATTTTTAACATACCACAATATATGCCATGGTATAATGCATTCTGGGACCATCAATTTAACTTTCAAGGCCAGGTAAATTCCATCAATTTAATTTCCTAGGCTAGGGATTTTAAACAAAATTTCAGCTCTCTAATAACTGCCCAAAGCATATTAGCTCTTAATTACAGCATTAAAGACCATATTACATCCATTATATTAATGTCTTCAGACAAAAGAAAATAAAATATCTTTGCTCAAAACAATCACAGACCCCCAACCCTACATTAAAAGGTCAGTACTTAATAGTAAATAAATTTGCTATATTTATGTTAACCATTACAGAAATTGTCATCTGAAAGACAGCTAAGTGAGATGATAAGCTTACACAATAGTATACATCCTGTAAAATACATTATGACAACATTAGAGAGTTTGTTGATAAATATAAGAAGAGCTAATAATACTAAAGCCTGCAATTTATCAGGTACACTACAGACATAATAGGCAGGGAAACTTGGATGCCAACACCAATTAAGATTTATCAGCAAGGGCCAGTAAACAAGAAACTAAGATTCAACAAATGAGAAAATATTTAGTGGACATTAGAAATTATAAAAAATTCAAAAGAAAACAACTGAAAGTCTTAGGATGATTCAGTTTTACAAATGACATACATTAAAAAATACTGAAAAATACATTTGTTTCTTCTTTTATCCAAATGTTTCTAAAAGTTTGGATTTGACCTGAAAATATCTTTAACATCCCATTTGGTTGGCATAATGGCATATGCAACTGATGTCAAACCTTTGATTAAATGCTCATAAATATATTTATATTCATAATATTCAAAATTAATTTGTGACAAATACAATTTGTGACAAATATGTTTTGAAATTTATCATAAAAATGAAAACATGTTATTAACACAATTAAATTTGTAACAAGATAGGCAAACAAAACCTATTAATGGGTAGACCATCCAATGCAGGCAGACAATGCACATGATGTGTACACCGTTCAATGTTGGCATATAATGCGCAGATTAATGTGTACACCATCCAATGTTGGCATACAATGCACAGATGCACAGATTAATGTGTACACCATCCAATATTGGCATACAAGGCACAGAATAATAGGTACACCATCAAATGCATGCAGACAATGCACATATAAAAAAAGTTACAACACCCAATGTTGGCAGGTAAAGCACAGATTAATGGGTAGACTATGCAATGTGAGCAGAAAATTTATGGCTAAAAATTAAATGACATTTTTGTTACTTACCCTGTGAGTGTAGAAGACCATGTTTTTGTTCTTGGTACTTATCTGTATGGAACTCTTACTGGGTAACACCACATCGATCACATCCTCAAATCTACATAATAAAAACCACTTTGTCATCTCGTATTAAATAAGGAGTTACGTTCATTCTGGCATGAACTTTTAGGATCAAAGCCTTTATGCATCTTACATTATCAAGGTACAAGAATATAAAATTGTAAAAAAATTCATAACCCTGAAGATCATTAAAATGCCCTTGCATCTTTAATACTGTACTCCCCCAATATAATGCTGTCCATTAATGTGAACTCAATGGGAAGGTCATCTTACATGGATTCATGACTTTATTTGCCTCTTAGAAGGACTACTATATACACGTATCTTATAATGAGGGAGTACTGTATTGAACTTAGTTCCAATTATTTTAATCTAGGTATACAAGACATATAAAAATTTCCAACTGAATGCACACAATTACCAATTATTATACAGTGTATGTCAAAATTTAAATTTCATGTCATATACCATATATACTTGCTTGTTAGTTCAGTCAAACTCCAAAGATCTGGATCTGCCTTATAATAATGCACTTGCAGATTGAGTTGATGTTCTATTGACTACTCCTAATAAACTCCACCAACCCAAATCAGCCAGCACAGAATGTACTGGCAGATCTGGGTCTGTGAAGCTTGCAATTGGGCAGAGTTATAAGCGAGTAATATGGTGTGCATGCGTGTGTGTGTCTTTGTGTGTATTTAAGTCAAATAAAAAAACATTTTACTTTAATTACTACCAATATAAATGACTATAAGCCTCAACATTCTTCAAAGTTTTCAATTTACTTTCACTTAAACAACAACCATTAGAAAGCACAATTTTGAGAATTTAAAACAACTAATGGATCCCAAAATGTTAGTCATTAAATGGGGAGCACTGGAGTTTAATCTTTTCTTCCCTAAAACTTTGGCTCAATAAATCAATGAAACAATCAACTGATAGCAACACATTTGCAATAAACATGATACTTCTGTAGATTTCATCCTGCATATATATATATATATATATATATATATATATATATATATGTATATATATATATTGCAGCATGTTGCAAAATCTTTAACTATGAAACACATTCTGGTCATATTTGAATGAAAGACTAAGAGACTTTGATTTAAGTAAGAATTTCTGAAACTAACTTTATGTATTCCATGACCTTCAGGTAGTCTTCCACAAGGCTTCGGACCCGCTGTACCAGGTAGATCCCAGAGTGACTGACCCCAATATACTGAACTTCTGACAAGTTACCACTTGACTGCAGAGACAGAAACAGGAAAGCCATGGTGTTTAAAGTGACATAAAAATTTAAATGTAAAAAGAAAAACTAATTTTAGCAACACAATTACTAATTAGTGCACACTGCTGATTTTTATTTGGGGGTATGCCATTCTTTTAGCACATGGTAGGCAACCAGTATATTTGTTTAAGAAGCTATGAAAACTTATAAGAACCACCATCCAATGGGAAGCTACTGGCAAGCTTTCTCACATACTAACATGGATCTCAGTTTTGAGTTCAAGTCTAGGATTCGGCAAATGTGGATATGTGAGAAAGCTTGCCAGTAGCTTCTCGTTGGTCAGTGGTTCTTTCCGATGATTTCCCGGTTTCTTCCTCCACCATTAATAATGGCAGCCTTGAATAGCCTATTGTGTGCTGAAAAATGGCATTAAGCTCAACAACACCTCAGGTTTGAACCCATGTGGACAAAGGTGAGATGTTAGTGATCTGCACAAGAAACACCTTAGACCACTTTGGCCCTGAGGACCCACATGCTGTGAGAATTTTGTGGAATCATTAATGACCTTTATATGGCAATAGCTGTAATTCATTCTCAAGGCATTTTGCATAAATCTCCATTAACATTTTCCTAATAAATGACTGAAGCTGCAATGAAAATATAAATGGATGGGCACAAAACTGAAATTTACCTACAGAAGAGGACCGTAATGGCAATTACCAACATTTACTTTTAAATACAAGTCGGAGAGTCTGACAAATGTATCTACAAGCACTTGTCTATTTTTTGTCAATTTTTTTTTATAAACAAAACTTAGTGGTTGTAAAATGTTAATGTTGATATGACTATCTTTGATATCATTTCTTTATCTATTCTGGCTTTATGCAGACATAAAAGTAAAATTCTGTTAGTAGGCTTTACAAATGTAACAAAGTTATCAAATGGTTCAGGAAACAATTTATAATTCTACTTTTTATATCAAAGAGTTCTTTTTGGCATCCCATCTAATAATATATTGTACCATACACAGTGCTCATTTTGGCATCGTCCAATAATCTTGTATCAAATTACTCTTGGGTATTGTATCTAATATCTTGAATCATGGACAGGACTCCTTGGCATCCTGTCTAATAATAATATTGTGTATCATAGACACTGCTCATTTATGCATCATGTCCAATAATCTTGTATCAAATTACACTTGGGTATTGTATCCAATAATATCTTGTATCAATCACCATTTTGGTAATGTGATTATGATTTTTTAACATAGCTTTAACAATTTTTCAGTCATATTGCTACAATGTCTGCAGTGTGGCAGTTTATAGTGACATATAGCATTGGGGCATCATGCTGCAGACATGTAGCATGATTTCCCACCCAGTCACATTATCCTGACACCAGGCTGACCAGACCTAACACTAACCTCTTAATGCTGAGCATTAAGCGAGGCAGCTCTTAGTACCATTTTTGTAAGTCTTTGGTATGACTCAAACGGGGATCAAACTAATGACCTGTATCCGAGGTGGATGCTCTAACAACTAGGCCACAGTAGTGGTTCAATCACCTTTATGGCATTATGTCCAATAATATTACTAACATAATACAATTCATCTCGAGAGCAATGTTATAATACAATGAAATCTTTGGTGGACTCTTTCATATACAGAACACCTGTTCACAATGGACAAAGTCCATACTCTACAGAACATGCATATTTTCCCTCAATATAAAATACACATGTATATAGAGGACAAAATTATTTTATCTGATGAGTATACCTTACACACCGATTTAACATTACTTTAAATGCAAGAGATATTCTGTTGGAAATGCAGCTTTATTGACCTGGTAGGAAATGTGAACAAAGAAAAGACCAATTTCTAAGAGATTACTCACTGCAACTGGAAACAGGCGACAGAAGTAGGTTGGCCATTCCTTGGCAGTGTCCACGATGATTTTCTTTACCTGGCTCTTGAATGATCCTGTCAGGTAATTGGCCATGGTAATACCATGACTCTCTGTAAAGAAAAATAAACTCATCCAGAGATAAAAATGAAAACATGGTTATAGGACTGTTGATTTTAAGATAATGACCATTGATCACAAAGATCATGGGTACGGCTGAATTAGTGATGATCACATGGGACTTATTATTAATAAACAATAAGAAACCATTTACTGATGCTTGCATAGTTAGCATACATATCTAAGACTTTTTTAAATAATAATCATACAAATTCAATCACTATGTATGTGATAGGAAAGCAATGCCTTGGAGATATGTCAGTATATAGGCTTCATTGCAAACTTATATGACTCTAGCAACTCGATCAGTCATTCATTCAACTATTCATAAATTTCCACATTAGATGACTGCACTGTTGGAGGGACAGCAGCCAATGATTCCATTCATTGACTGTTAGCTGTAATCATTAGTCTGTCTACTGAAGCACTTTCCTGATTCTATGAAAGAATTAGAGAAAGCACTAGAATGTGGTAGCCTTGCATGTGTATGTTCAAAATAGCTTAAAAATTTGTCCATGCAGTCAACTGATGGCATCAATTCTGCAAGTAGCATTGCAACATCATCCAAGATGATCTTATCAAACAATCCCTCTGAGCCCCCACAGCAGATGTCTCTAAGTCAATCAAATTAGGGTTTGGTTTTGCTATTGGTATGAAATGTTTCATCTCTCTAATTACACAGATGCAATTAGAACGTGTTTTATTGGGCAGAGGCTTGGTTGATGCCAGTCACAAACTGGAAATGTTTGGAGTAGATCAGGAAGAACAATGCCTCCTGATGACCTGGATGTGTTATCTCCAAGAGGTGATATAGCAGGGCCATCCAGTAACTGTTGTATCCCATATAATATTATCAGGACCAGAACCAGAGTCATACAGCACAAAGTCAGCTATTTCTCTGAGATAGTAAACAATGTATTGGAAGGACATAGAAAATAGTCCTTGTGATCAATATTTGAATGATTAATAGTCCTTGTGATCAATAGTTGAATGATTAATAGTCCTTGTGATCAATATTTGAATGATTAGTAGTCCTTGTGATCAATATCTGAATGATTAATAGTCCTTGTGATGAATATTTTAATGATTAATTGTCCTTGAGATCAATATTTGAATGAATAATAGTCCTTGTGATCAATATCTGAATGATTAATAGTCCTTGTGATCATTAATTGTATTATTAAAAGTCCTTGTGATCAATATTTGTATGATCATTAGTCCTTGTGATTGATATTTGTATGATCATTAGTCCTTGTGATCAATATTTGTATGATTAATAGTCCTTGTGATCAATATTTGTATGATTAATAGTCCTTGTGATCAATATATGTATGATCATTAGTCCTTGTGATCAATATTTATATGATCATTAGTCCTTGTGATTGATATTAGTATGATTAATAGTCCTTGTGATCAATCTTTATATGATCATTAATCCTTGTGATCAATATTTTTATGATCATTAGTCCTTGTGATCAATATTTGTATGATTAATAGTCCTTGTGATCAATAATTGTATGATTAATAGTCCTTGTGATGGATATTTGTATGATCATTAGTTCTTGTGAGCAATATTTGTATGATCATTAATCCTTGTGATTGATATTTTTATGATCATTAGTCCTTGTGATCAATATTTGTATGATTAATAGTTCTTGTGATTAATATTTGTATGATTAATAGTCCTTGTGATCAATCTTTATATGATCATTAGTCCTTGTGATCAATATTTTTATGATCATTAGTCCTTGTGATCAACATTGGTATGATTAATAGTCCTTGTGATCAATATTTGTATGATTAATAGTCCTTGTGATGGATATTTGTATGATCATTAGTTCTTGTGAGCAATATTTGTATGATCATTAATCCTTGTGATCGATTTTTGTATGATTATTAGTCCTTGTGATCAATATTTGTATGATTAATAGTCCTTGTGATCAATATTTGTATGATTAATAGTCCTTGTGATCAATATTTGTATGATCATTAGTCCTTGTGATCAATATTTGTATGATTAATAGTCCTTGTGATCAATATTTGTATGATCATTAGTCCTTGTGATCAATATTTGTATGATTAATAGTCCTTGTGATCGATATTTGTATGATCATTAGTCCTTGTGATCAATTTTTGAATGAATAATAATCCTTATGATCAATATTTGTATGATTAATAGTTCTTGTGATCAATATTTGTATGATTAATAGTTCTTGTGATCAATATTTGTATGATTAATAGTCCTTGTGATCAATATTTGTATGATTAAAAGTCCTTGTGATGGATATTTGTATGATCATTAGTCCTTGTGATCAATATTTGAATGAATAATAATCCTTATGATCAATATTTGTATGATTAATAGTCCTTGTGATCAATATTTGTATGATTAATAGTTCTTGTGATCGATATTTGTATGATCATTAGTCTTTGTGATCAATATTTGAATGAATAATAATCATTATGATCAATATTTGTATGATTAATAGTCCTTGTGATCAATATTTGTATGATTAATAGTTCTTGTGATCAATATTTGTATGATTAATAGTCCTTGTGATCAATATTTGTATGATTAATAGTTCTTGTGATCAATATTTGTATGATTAATAGTCCTTGTGATCAATATTTGTATGATTAATAGTCCTTGTGATCAATATTTGTATGATTAATAGTCCTTGTGATCAATATTTGTATGATTAATAGTTCTTGTGATCAATATTTGTATGATTAATAGTTCTTGTGATCAATATTTGTATGAGTAATAGTTCTTGTGATCAATATTTGTATGATTAATAGTCCTTGTGATCAATATTTGCATGAGTAATAGTTCTTGTGATTAATATTTGTATGATTAATAGTCCTTGTGATCAATATTTGTATGATTAATAGTCCTTGTGATCAATAATTGTATGATTAATAGTCCTTGTGGTCGATATTTATATGATCATTAGTCCTTGTGATCAATATTTGAATGAATAATAGTCCTTGTGATCAATCATCCTATAATCCTATGATTAAAAATCCAAATACCAAAAATATATGGTCATTTATCAAATAACACAGACAAATCATTAACTCAAGCTTTAGATACTTAATTCAGAGGAGTCATAAACTTACACAAAATCAACACTTGTCATAAGAAACAGCAATACTGCCAGCTAAATAGGATAAAAGCATATAGATCCTAACAAATGGTAGCAATTCATTTCATATTTCAACATTTTATGTCAAACCAAAAAGTTATTTTCATAAATCATAAGAACCTGTACTTGCCTTCATCCAGGTAACAAATATTAATTACTAACTTACTTAGAAGGATGACCAAAATATTCATATAACTTATGTCACCCAACAACTAATAAATGAGGAAACTGCAAAAAATCCACTAAATGACATGCTTCATCCACTCTGCACAATCTGTGTGTCGATGTTCGATTTGGATTTTTTAACTTAAGCATTAACAAATTTTCAGTCACATTGCTATTATGTCTCCAGTTGGGCAGTTTATAGTAATGTCTAGCACTGGGACATCATGCCACAGACATGTAACATGATGTCCCACCCAGTCTTATTATCCTGACACAAGGTTGACCAGTCCTAACATTAATCTCTTAATTCGAGTACCAAGTGAGGCAGCTGCTAGTACCAATTTTAGTCTTTGGTTGACTTAGCTGGGGCTGGAACCCACGATCTCCCAAATCCAAGGAGGACAGTGCTCTCAGTGGCCACTTGAACAATCAATTCAAAATCTAATATACAATGATCCATTACTACTGGTTCTCAATGACCCCAAATAATGGTTTTCATCAACATGGTTCTTATCAACAATGACCCCAAATCATGGTTTTCATTAACATGGTTCTTAACAATGATCCCAGAGCATGGTTCTTTATAACTATGAACCTAAATCAAGTGAAATATTTTATGTAGCAACAAAGAAATATTTTTGGCCAATTTGTTGGTGTCAATGACCAAACCATATACACTCACATGCAGTGTTTAACTGCAAACAACAGAGATCTGATCTGCTGAAACATAATATGCCAGCAGATATGGGTCTAGTTAGTTTGTTTAACTGATTACTCCTAACAGACTGCATAGAAACAGACTTGCTGGCACATTATACAGAGGCTCACCTGGGTCTATGCAGTTTGATTTGTTTGTGTGATTTAGATTTATAACGTAGCTTCAACAATTTTTCAGTCATATTGCGACGATGTCTGCAGTGTGACAGTTTATAGTGATGCTAGCACTGAGGCATCGTGCTGCAGACATGTAGCATGATGTCCCACCCAGTCACATTATTCTGACACCAGGCAAACCAGTCCTTACACTAACCTCCTAATGCTAAGCGCTAAGCGTGGCAGCTGTTAGTTCCATCTTCTATGCAGTTTGTAGTGGGACCTGACTTTTATTTGGGTACCATTATTGTATGAAGAGTCACACTATATGGGGGTGTGTTACTCTGAGATACAAATACAACACTGCAAAAAAATCCTTCCAACTTATTTTTCAAAAAAATTATTGTCTTAGATAATATTGTATAAAATGTTCTTTTTATTGTGGCAGATTATATCTTGTCAACAAATAATTCGTTTATATTTTTTATAATCCAGTATATTTTAGTATCTCATGGCTTATACTATTTCTTTTTTACTTTACCTAGAGTTTTCAATGAAGTTTTAAAACAAAGCATTATAAGGATGAGAGAACATTTGGCTATTTTGCATTATGTACAGCCTGATCTTTTTTGTTCCATTTCACATAGATCAGTTGTCTAATAAGTACATTTAAATAAAAATTTGAAATATTAGTAATTTAGAATAGATTCATTCATGAAAAACAGGAAGAATGCAAATTTCTTGATACTAATGGGCAGTGACATGGGCTGTAGGACTGCAGTACAGAAAAAGGATAGTACCAAGAATTCATGAGTTTAAAGCAAGTTGTACACTTACCCAGCATGCCTCTCATCTTTATGCGCTCATCTTTGCTGATGCGGATGCAGCCGAAATTATGGACATCCTGTACAATCTGGCAGAATACCAGATGAAGAGCAAGCTGGTTTTCCAGTCTTTCACGTGGATAGAACACCTGGAATTATATATCAATATAATCAGAACTGTAAGCCAGACAACACAAGCTGAGTTTTTTGTTATTAAAATGCTTATCAACTGTACATGCCTTCCACAAGGGATCCCAAAAATCTAATGCCTATTGCAGGACATTTGTTCCCAAAACTTGATGTGGCAGCAAGATAAATGGAATTTATTTAATATATAGCCATTCAGAAGAGGTGTAACAAGCTACAAAAAAACAAAAAAAACACTTGTATACTTAATTATTTCATGTGCCAGAAAATGCATCAATTTTAGATCTGGATTTGCTGCTTTTTAAATGTTCTCCTTCAATATTTCACTAGTTTTTTTCCTCAAATGTGGGGATGATACCACTCACATAATCTACGTAAGTAAACTCCCAATGTTGTCTTGCCAGATTTGTTGCTTAATTGGAATCTGAAAATTAACTAAAATTCATGGCCTCTTGCTAATAATCAAATTCATCCAATAGCTTGATATAAATCTATTAAGTTGAACCGTGTGTGTGTGTGTGTATTTATAATGTAGCTTTAACAATTTAACAGTCATATTGCCATTTCTGTAGTGTGGCAGTTTATTGTAATGTATAGTACTGGGGCATCATGACCCATCCAGTCACATTATCCTGATGCTAGGCCAACAAGTCCCAATACTAACCTCTTACTGCTGAGTGCCAAGTGAGGCAGCTGCAAGTACTATTTTTATAAGTCTTTGGTATGACTAGGTAAGCATTTGAACCTGAATCCAAAATGGATGTTCTAACCCCTAGGCCACTGGAGTGGTCTTGACATTTTATTAGAAATATAGTTTTCAGATACAGTCAAATAACAAGCCAATCAGACGAGACTTAATTAATAAATTAAATAATAAATTCAACTAATACAAGCTTTGCTGATCAGATGCAAGATTACCTTATAAAAACTGCCCTGATCTTGCTCATGATAGAACACATACACTGATGATATAGTGCATAGAGTGTTAACAAGCTTATCCAATCAAATCCAAGATCACATCATTAATACAATCACACTTGTAATTGAACATATTTACCAAGCCTGATCCAAACAAATATAATTCATAGTTTGGTAACAAGTCTCAACCAATCTGATGTAAGATTACTTTTTAAAAAGAGGTGTTGCTCATAATAAAACACATCAATAAGCATAGATGTTGCTCATAAAAAACATCAAAAAGCAAAAATGTTGCTTATAATAAAACACCTAAAAAAGAATAGGTGTTGCTCATAGTAAAACAACTGTAAGCATAGATGTTGCTCACAATAAAACACATCAGAAAGCATAGATGTTGCTATAATAAAACATGAATAAGCATAGGTGTTGCTCATAGTAAAACAATAATATGCATAGATGTTGTTCTCAAAAAAGAATAATTAGGCATAGGTGTTGCTCATAACAAAACAACAGTAAGCACAGATGTTGCTCAAATAGGACATCAATAAGCATAGATGTTGCTCATAATAAACAAATAAGCATAGGTGTTGCTCATAATAAAACATCAATAAGCATAGGTGTTGCTTATAATAAAACATAAGTAGAGTGTTGCTCATAGTAAAACATCAGTAAGCATAGATGTTGCTCATAAAACACATCAATAAGTATAGATGTTGCTCATAAAAAACAAATAAGCATAGGTGTTGCTCATAATAAAACATCTATAAGCATAGATGTTGCTCACAATAAAACAAATAAGTATGGGTGTTGCTCATAATAAAACATCAGTAAGCATAGATGTTGCTCATAATAAAAAATAAATAAGCATAGATGTTGCTCATAATAAAACACATGAGCAGAGGTGTTGCTCATTAAAACAAAAGTAAGCATATATTTTGCAAATAAAACAAATATGCATAGGTGTTGCTCATAATAAAACACATGAGCATAGGTGTTGCTCATTAAAACAACAGTAAGCATATATTTTGCACATAAAATAAATAAGCATAGGTGTTGCTCATAATAAAACACATGAGCATAGGTGTTGCTCATTAAAACAACAGTAAGCATATATTTTGCACATAAAACAAATAAGCATAGGTGTTGCTCATAATAAAACACATGAGCATAGGTGTTGCTCATTAAAACAGTAAGCATATATTTTGCACATAAAATAAGCATAGATGTTGCTCATAATAAAACACAAGCATAGGTGTTGCTTATTAAAACAAAAGTAAGCATATATTTTGCAAATAAAACAAATAAGCATAGGTGTTGCTCATAATAAAACACATGAGCATAGGTGTTGCTCATTAAAACAACAGTAAGCATATATTTTGCACATAAAACAAATAAGCATAGGTGTTGCTATAATAACACAACTAGCATCTTAATGATGTTAATCTATTTGCCAAGTCTAATTAAAATGAGGTCAGAAATAATATCTTGAGTGATGAGAAGCTCAGCCAATTATATGCAAGATTACCTTATTTCAATGCATCGATTCAAAAGGAACAATTAACAAAGGAGGCCAGCTTTTAATTCAGTGCAACCATACAACAAATACTTCTGCAAGTCACTTGTCAAAACACGGTCAGCACTTAATTAGGTTCTCAGAAAAACTCTTGGGCCATAACATCTGATGGACATAGCTGTTACAGTAGAATGATACATTTTACATTTAAATACACATTGAATTTATGATGATTACACTTAAAACAAACGAAAAGATAGAATTAAAAAACAAACTTGATTTAATAAAACTTATTTAATTGGCATTTTTAAATATGTGCTGCCTACACTATGCATAAGTGACATTTTCATTTATTAAAATTTCCTTGAATATTTTTAATTATGGTGTACTAAGAATGTCGTTTGGAATGAAAATGTAACCCATAATAATATGACTTCTTAAAAGCTGATAAATTTCAAAATGTTGATTAAAATTTCCAGGTTCTATCTACAATTTCGACTATAAACAAGCAATATATCAAATCAAAGTTTCTGTTACCAATTTTGATCATGACTTTCTTCAAGTTTAAGAAATGAGGACACATTATTTTTGTATTTTCTGGTTTTAAAAAAAATGGGATTTATGCCTGATCCCTTGTTCTAAGTGGGTTTGTGAGTTATCTGGGCACAAGTTTTTGAGGAAGTAGAGTACTTAAGTTATAAAATTTAATCAACTTGGAGTTATAATAAGCTCAGCCAACTGACCGAAAGGTCAACTCATTTATATCCATTATTCTCACATGATCAGATTCAGATCAGAAATAGGCTTTAAGCAGTGCTAACAAGCACAGCCAATCAGATGCAAGATCGCCTAATTACTATATCTTGATCTTGCACAGTATCAGATTTAATTCATACTTTTAAGACATAACAGCATAACCAAGTTTGGTCAAAACTGGATCAGAAATATTGCCTCCAGAGTGGTACCCAGGAATTATCAAAAGACAAATTACAGACAATGCAAAACATGATGGACAATAGAAAATACTAATGGACAATGGGCCATAACATCTCATGGACAATGCAGAACAGATATTGCATAATGGACACTCGACCATACCATCTGATGGACAATGCACAACAAATATTACATGACCAACACTGGACTATACCATCTGATGGACAATGCACAACAAATATTACATGACCAACACTGGACCATATCATCTGATGGACAATGCACAACAAATATTACATGACCAACACTGGACCATACCATCTGATGGACAATGCACAACAAATATTACATGACCAACACTGGACTATACCCTCTGATGGACGATGCATAATGCACAATAGCTATTTCATGTTTGATGATGGACCATACTATCTGATGGACAGATATTACATGATGGACACTGGAATATACCATCTGATGGACAATGCACAATGGCTATTTCATGATGGACACTGGACTATACCATCTAATGGACAATGCACAACACATTACATAATGGATACTGGACCATACAATATGACCAGGTGAGCTACAAAATTTAATATCAAGAATTTTCTTTAATAAACACTCTGGAAGGGTTTCATCAAAAGTATGGTCATCAACATTTTTACTAATTTTTTGATAAAAGGAATGATAAAGCAAATCTGCACTAACAATACACATAGAGACTTGCCTCCTTCCTAATTTGCAGATTCCAGGGTACATTGTGGTAAGTCAGGAAGACAGCATTTTTAGCTTGCAAGAAGAGTTCCGTCAGAACACGCTCCAGGGCAGCATAGTCTATCACCTGCCGATCTGGCTCTGGCTCAGGTTCAGGTTTAGGCTGAGGTTCTGGTTTGGGCTCCACCTGAATAATCTCTGATACCTTCTGCTTCATACTAGTCTGTGTTGCTATCGGGCGGGAAGGAGGTGGACGCTGAGGCAAAGGGGGAGGTGGCACTGTATTGGTAAATATTAAACTTAGCTTTTGTACTTGCATCAAGAAACATTTCATAGATTGTTCTAAATTCCAATTGATAACTGTTGAAATTGCATTGTTTATTACTTATCTCCTCATTAATATAACGATCATGAATTGTCATATATATCCTATAACAACCCAATAGTGTGATGTGATGCAACAAGTGCAATATTTTCATGTATTAGCCAGATTATCTTATGCACACACACCCCCCAGTTATTTTTCAATCAGGTACTCAATATGATTCTCCCCTTTTCCACAAGCCATTTGAATTAGATCTTCAACAGCTCTAATACAGAAAGGGCAATACAAAAATATACAAGAGTGTGAATTCTATTGGTAAAGATTTGTATTAGACAAAGTACTGTGCATAATTCTTTACAAGTCCATTGCAGATACAAACTGCAAAAACCCAGATTTTCCATTACAAAATGTGCCAATAGCACTTGGTAAGTGCAGTGAGTTAAGAATAATCAGTGGAAAAAACAATACAGACCCTGATCTACTGGTGCATTATGTAATGGCAGATCTGGATCTATACAGTTCACTGTTTGACCTTACTTGCAATCCAAGTTCCTATCATATTCACATTGTTGTGTGGCAATGTTACTACTTGCATTTTGAGTCTATTGGTCCAAAGAGCATCTATCTGTCCAAAGAGTGTCTATTGGTCCAAGAAGCATCTATTAGTCCAATGAGTGTCTATCAGTCCAATGAGTGTCTATCAGTCCAAGAAGCATCTATTAGTCTAATGAGTGTCTATCAGTCCAATGATTGTCCCTCATTCCAAAGAGTGTCTATTGGCCCAAATGTCTATCAGTGCCAAGACAGTCTACTAGTTCAAACATCTATTTTTCCAAAGAGCATCTATCAGTCCAAACAGTATCTATGTTGAAAGAATGTCCATCAGTCCAAAGAGTCTGCTGGTCCAAAGAGCATCTATCAGTCCCAAGTGTTTATTAGCACAAAGATTGTCTATTGGTCCAAAGAGTATCAATCAGTCCACAGTCTACTGATCCATAGAGCATCTATCAGTCCAAAGAGTATCTATTATTCCAGAGTGTCTTACAGTTCAAAGAGTGTCTATTGGTCCAAAAAGTATCTATCAGTCCAAAAAGTATCACTCCAAAAAAAGTCTATTGGTCCAAAAAGCATCTATTTGTCCAAAGAGTGTCTATCAGTTCAAAAAGTATCTACTGGTCAAAAAAGTGTATTAATCCAAAGACAGTGCATCAGTGCAAAGAGCATCTATCAGTCCAAAGTTTTGTCTATTGGTCCCAAGAAAATCAATCAGTCTATAGTGTTTATCAGTCTAAAGAGTGTCTATCAGTGCAAAGAGTGTTTATTGGTTCAAAAAGCATTATCAGTCCAAAGAGTGCTACTGGTCTAAAGAGTGTCACTGGTCCAAAATGCATCAATCAGTCCAAAGAGTGTCTTATTAGTCTAAAGAGTGTCTATTGGTCCAAAGAGTATCTATTGGTCTAAAGAGTATGTGTTGGTCTAAAGAGTATATGTTGATCCAAAGAGTCTATGTGGGTCCAAAGAGTTTCTCAGTCCAAAGAGTGTCTATTGGTCCCAAGAGTGTTTATCAGTCTAACAAGTGAATATTGGTCCAAAAAGTGTTTATCAGTCTAAAGAGTGTCTACTGACCCAGAGAGAACTTGCTGCTAGGCAAATCATCAACAAAGATGAAAGCATTTTAAGCAAGATATCAAGTGCCATCAGAGCTAAAACATTTATAGAAATCCATCAAAAAATATAGAAAAACTTGTTTTAATAGAAAGGAATTATCAAAATGATGGGAGGAAAGGACTGAAGATAAATGATGGGAATATTCTGGAGTGAGCTGCATAATTATGCTTCTTTTTTTAAGTGGTTCAATAGTTCCATGATCCAGGCCAAGAAAGCAGTATTTACTTACTTCTCGCCTTAAGACCAAACATTACACACTCCATTACAAACAAACTTTATTCCAATATATTTCACTGTTTTGTAGAAAATATCCATTACCTACTTGTAATTACCTACTTATTATTTAGTATAAAAATGATAATTTGCTACATCAAGTATACTACTTTCGGATTTGGAACATAAAATCAAACAATGATTTCCTAAATGCTGGTACTAAAACAGTGGTTGTTTGTGTGATTACATAAGAGGCAACAGGTGAGTTAATATTATTAGATTTCCTAACTAAATAAGCTAACACAGAATAAATAAAACAATGTTCAGGTCATCAAATAATGCAACTATGTAAATGCTCAAATTCTGGACTTGTCCATGCTCAATTCAAACAATAATTTAAGAGAAAAAAACCTAAGCTATCTCAACAGTCTCAAATGCTTCTTACACAAGTACAGCTCAATACACAAGTTATCATTTCAAAGAGTAAACAAGCACATATGTACACAAAAATCAATTTATTGTCATCTTCTCTGAACAGTATTTCCCAACATACAATATAATTGTTCAATCTGTTTTTGTCAATAGTCCAATTCATCATGGTATTTGATTTGCTGGTTTAACCTCTATAAAAGCCCCAAATGAAGAATGAAAGTATGTTGATGTAAAAATTAGTTGTTTCAGTGTTTAAAACAATTTCACCATGTGTATGATCAAAAAAAAAAAGATACCCAGCATGTTCAATACTTTTATGCAATGTTTTTATCCAAATGAATAACGTCAATGGAAGCCAACAAAACAACATTACCACCTCTATACAACACATAAAACACCTGTCAAGATCAATCAATTATACCTTGGTTTCATGAACCATGAATATCTAAGGAAACTTATGTTACAAAGTGCAAAGATAATTATGAAATGGAAAGACAATGGAATCCTTAGTTTGTGTCAGATTCATGTACAGACAAACTTCATTCAATATGCTATACAATAAATAAATATTATAAAGAAGAATTAAAATTACACTTCAACAACTGATATACTGGAAAGGTCATGAATACTATTAGGAATAAGGAATATATTATTGGTGATGATCAGTACATGGTAGTAGTGAACCTTGCAATTTCATTAATCAAACCAATTCAAGTTGAATGGTTAATTGTACAGCTACATACAACACTTAGGAAAACTGGAACCAAATTACTAGTGGTTTTGAGAAATCAAATTATTTAATTCTATAATTTAGAGATTATTTACCTGACAAGCATTTGTGTGTACCAGAAGATTTAACATGATGTTGATAATGTGGCACTGTCCTAAAATCAGTCAAGTGTGAGCTTTAATATTTGACTGTAATTCGTGTATATACATAGTGTTTCATTAATCATCAAACTTCAATCCATAGTATTTTACAAGCATCTTGTTATTTTGGATTCTGCACTGATAGCAAGATGTGATTTCAGTAGAATTAAATGATTTTGATTAATAAGAATAAATATTAAATTTAATTTTTATATACTAGTATTGTTTTTATTATTCTATCATTTTCAGTATTGATAGTAGTTTAAATACCTTGTGCTTATTTTCATTTCTCTCCATCCTTATTTATCTTGGATATCAATTAAAGCCAGTCAAAGGAAATTACAGCTACAATATACCCTATCGCTACACTTATCTCACATCATCAATTTAAGGCAATGAGTGAAAATTACAGCTACCAGATACCCTATTACTATTACAGATTACTATGTGTGCATTAGAACAATATCAAAATACTTTATAATTATTTTTTCCAAAGGGTTAAAACAAAATATCAGAAGAGACACATTCCTAGCAGCCAAACAAGCGTTAATATTAATGACCTTGCCTGTAAATTTAAGTTCATTTATATTTGAAATATAGGTAAATTAACTAAGAATAGTAAAATATAGAAAGAATTCTTAAAAAAAACTGAGGAACAATAGGAATCTTGACAGCCTCCTCAAATTTTGCAGTGCCATGGTTGAAAAACTCAATCATAAATGTCAGGGATGCAAATTTTGCAACTAAACTATCTTAAACGCATAATAACAGAATCTGCAGTCTGAAAACTCCAGTATAATTTGCAATCTTGGCTGAAACATATGAACCAATGAAAAACCAACAGACATCACACAAAATCCTATTGGTCTCACCCTCCACTTTAGGTTCTGGCACTGGAGGCTTTGGTGGTTCCGTTTCCACAGCAACACTGGACCCACCCAACTTCTTTTCTAAAAGTTGAAGTGTAGCAAGATGGACTGTTTCTGCAAGGGATTTGGTTTTCTTTGTTTCCTGAAAAGCATCAGAAAAATATAAATTGTCAATCATCATAAAAAGTAGGCTTAGTCTTTCTATAAGGAGAACATGTGTAACAGCCTGATATCCACATGCATGTACTTTTAAATACAAACATTTGAAAACTGATTCTCCAACACATGATTATATCATACAGGCTACAGTCAAGTTTCTGGTATTTGAAAACGCTTTATTTACACAACCTCGCAACCCATTTCAGGCAGGTGAAAACTTTCTTTATATTGGTTTAATTGTGCATTCTTAATAAATTTACCAAATGATATAATTGCAGATGTCCTCAGACTATCATATGTACTTGCTTATAAGTCAACCTCTTCACTAAAATAATTATTAATCCCAAGGAAGGGTCATTTTGTAAACAAGATATAACAAAAAGTTTTAAAATCTGACCTACCATAATGACTGTATATCAAGGGACACCAAGTTTTGGGACAAGAATAATTATTTTCAAAAGTAATTGTTTATAACCTAAAAATGATTAGGCATGAAACTATAGCAACTGTTTCATTTATCATAAGACAATACACAAGTGAATGTGTGTGTGTGCATGTATACACATGCAACCTTTTTCCAAATTATCTTCATGGATGTGAATTATACTTGTGTGCGAGCTATATATGTGAAAATACAGTATATGCCTTATAACAATTAAATGCATGTATCTTTTCATAAAGATCACATCAATTTTAAAATCAATTATATCTCTGATAAACAGCAAACTGGCAAGTGCAAGAATCAACTGCAGCTGAAATTTAATCGAGAAGACTGCAATTTGGTAAAAACAAAGCAAAATCTGCATTTAATATTTGGGGAATAAACACAGATTCAAGTGATGCTAAGCATAAATTGCACTGTTTAAGTACTCTAACATATCCTGATGATACTGTCTGGTCTACTCTGTAAACTCTCGTGAATTCTTTATTTACCTTTATTTAATTTCATATCTGAGAAATTGAAAAATGTGCACATGCAAAAAATAATAATAGGCACTGAAATTAAAATAGTTTATTGCACTGCTGTTTTCCCCAGTGGACAATTGTCTGAATTTGCCTCAATACTTGTTCAATGTTATGTTGAGCCTCTTCAATTATACGGTGCAACTGACACCTGTTCAATGAGGCAATTCTTAGACTCGAACCCACGTAAAGTAGAGTCATACAGAAATTCTCTTTTTGCAGCCCCAAAACGGAGGGTAAACATATAGTTGAATTGACTTATAAGCAATAATATATGGTTAATACAGGGAGTAAATGTTTAAAAAATGCTATTTGGTATAAAATATTTAGTCCTAAACAAATCAGCAACCTAGGAATTTTAGCCGTCGTAAAGGTCATTGGACTTTAAGGGATAAAAAGCATTAAATAACCTTTATGAATAAATGAACAAATATCAACTGCAATTTTCAAATGGTTTGACATCAACAAATCACAATAGTACTGAAAAATCCTGTGGAATGTTGCATCTCAGCTGCTCTGTAACAGGACAATCCAAAAACCTTCCAAATTTACCAGAACAAACAAAGTAGGTCAACATGACCTACTTTTGCACATTGTAAATACCTCTGAGATGAATGCATCTATAGTTTCATGACAGTGCATACAAAATGCAAACATGTAAAAATGCCTAAAACAAATTAAGATAAGAATAACAATGCCAACAGAAAAGTAAGCCCATTATTAATATAAATTAACGTTATTTAAAATGGGTTTGCAGGCTCATCTCCTGACCAATTACAGCAATCAAACTTGCTTTGACAACTTTGTAAATTTAATACACCAGCAGCTGCATGTTAATAATAGATTCTTGGAAATTATATAAGATTTGTATGGCTCCCTTACCTTCTTTTCTGGTGGCGGAATCTTTTTTATTTGATTCAATGGTCGAATCTTTTCATCCAATTCTCGTGCTACTTGTTCATCAATTTCCAATTTCCCCACCTCTCTTTTTTCTTTTACAAAATTGTCTGCGAGTGGTGGCCATATTACTTTTCCTATTCGAACTGTCCTTGCACGACCTTTTCTATCCTTGAATGTAAAAGTTCCTCTATCCTTATCAAAATTTGGATCTGTGGCAGATGTAGGAACTGGGGGAGGGGGAGGGGGTGCAGGAGGCATACGGGGGCTCTGAACTCTATCTGCAAATTGAGGTGGAGGTGGAGGTGGTGATGGAACCATTTTATTCACTTGTTCATGTGTTACACGTCGAGTCTCATTGTATGAAACAACTGGACGATGATCCTGGGGTGGTGGTGGTGGTGGTGGGAAGTGATTTTGATTTAGTGTTTTTCTTTCAGTTTGACCTTCAAAGTGAGTTTTGATTTTGTAGACCCTTTTGGGAGCACCTGTAGTGTCCGTGACTGTAGTCATGGCAATTCCAGATGGAAGCCCTGTGTGGGCAGTGACTTGGCTTGGCTGGCTAACTGCTACCATCAATGGGACAGCTGCACCATTTGTCTGTGAAAAGACTGACCCAACTGAAACAAAATAATATTGGATTCATTTAGTCATTTTCAAAAAAAGTTTCAACCCTGCCTAATGTAAATTTTAAAAGGTTTAGTTTAATAATAGATTTATTCATTACATATTAAATAAAATCTACTTTTATGACTAAACAGGTACTCAAACACCTTAAGTGCACGAGTCAAGAGGTTGTATCAAATTGCAAGGGTGCAGAGTTATTTTAATTTAGTGGAAAACTGGGTGAGAACAAGGAAATCCCAGTCATGGGATTACATAGACTCATGGGGAGACAATATAACCCATTTTCTCTGTCCAAACCCTAACACAGATTGTATTAATCTCCCACCACATGACATTGACTGACACTTGTCCATTCCTGCTTTTAATAACTACAATCTGAATATTAATTTTATAACCATCTGTGCTGATTATTAAAACTGTTTAAATGCTTTTTTTTTCCTTTTGCATTTAACATGTATTGGTATCTGGAAGCCATTTTTAAAAAACTATAGCAGTTTGATCAAGCAGATGCTATGCATGACAAAATATATGCAGTTTAAAACATCTGTGGTCCAATGTAAAGTCACTCTCATTCCTGATTAATTCTACTATTGTTAATAATGAAACATGGATCCAAATCAAACAGAGATGAGCCAATTATCTGGATTTTACCACAACAATCATGTTTCCATAGTTCTTCCTTTTATTCCATAAGTCTGTAAGTGTCATTTTTGTTTGACTTATGACAAAATCACAATGGTCAGCAGTGTCTGCCTTATTAGTGATCACATTATATACTGCTGGTGGCCTTGTAAGTTCACTATGAATTGCATTAGGAATGGTGGGTTTGGTGGATTGGTCGGCTGGCACAACAACTGCAGAATCATGACCATTGAACACATACAAAGCTCTTTTGTACAACCAGACCAGTTACAATCTTTACCAGATATGATGTATTCTTTGCATTCCAGCCAGCTGCTGTGGTGTGGTCAATATGGACCCATTATCCATTCCATATTGCTAGCTGGCTTTTCAGTATGTCTTGTTTGCTGGCTTGCTGGTTGGAGACAAGAAGCTCCTGACCACTGTAATCATACATTGTTTATTTGTAAGCAGTCAGAATGTCATACCAATGAGAATATATGTTTTGCAGTATAGCTGGCTGGTGCAGTTTGGGTAAGTAATGACCATCTGTTCATACCCAATTGTAACTGAGCATCAATCCATATTGTATTGTGAAGTTGCAAATCTTCATATCCAGCATGGTTATATTAATACTGTCCATAGAGATGGAATTAATTATTGCAAGCCACCACAAGATACTGGTAAGGTCATAGACTTGACACCATTGCAATAACAATAAAGAAATGGCATTTCTATTTGTCATCAGGTCAACAAAAAAGTTGTCTGAGTTGTACTAATCATGCTATTCCAAGAACTGTGCTTTCTACTGCATTTACAGATACAGATGTACAGTATGTCCCTGTGCCGTTTCTGCACCTGCAGGGGGGTAGGATCTTGATATCCACCATCTGACCAATCATTGATTCTATTGCAGTCATGGATTCAGCATATCTGGCACTACATCTGACCAATCATTGATTCTGTTGCATTCATGGATACAGCATATCTGGCACTACATCTGACCAATCATTGATTCTGTTGCATTCATGGATACAGCATATCTGGCACTACATCTGACCAATCATTGATTCTGTTGCATTCATGGATACAGCATATCTGGCACTACATCTGACCAATCATTGATTCTGTTGCATTCATGGATACAGCATATCTGGCACTACATCTGACCAATCATTGATTCTGTTGCATTCATGGATACAGCATATCTGGCACTACATCTGACCAATCATTGATTCTGTTGCATTCATGGATACAGCATATCTGGCACTACATCTGACCAATCATTGATTCTATTGCAGTCATGGATATAGCATATCTGGCACTACATCTGACCAATCATTGATTCTATTGCATTCATGGATACAGCATATCTGGCACTACATCTGACCAATCATTGATTCTGTTGCATTCATGGATACAACATATCTGGCACTACATCTGACCAATCATTGATTCTGTTGCATTCATGGATACAGCATATCTGGCACTACATCTGACCAATCATTGATTCTGTTGCATTCATGGATACAGCATATCTGGCACTACATCTGACCAATCATTGATTCTGTTGCATTCATGGATACAGCATATCTGGCACAACATCAGACCAATCATTGATTCTATTGCATTCATGGATGCAGCATATCTGGCACTACATCTGACCAATCATTGATTCTGTTGCATTCATGGATACAGCATATCTGGCACTACATCTGACCAATCATTGATTCTGTTGCATTCATGGATACAGCATATCTGGCACTACATCTGACCAATCATTGATTCTGTTGCATTCATGGATACAGCATATCTGGCACAACATCAGACCAATCATTGATTCTATTGCATTCATGGATACAGCATATCTGGCACTACATCAGACCAATCATTGATTCTGTTGCATTCATGGATACAGCATATCTGGCACAACATCAGACCAATCATTGATTCTATTGCATTCATGGATACAGCATATCTGGCACTATTTTTCAATCATCATTGTGGTAAAGGGAAGAGAACATCACCAATGTTCAACGATTTTTTTGTATTCTTGGACACAGAATGATGTGTTTTTATTTTGTGTCTTTATGTGGACTGGAAAGGGCATATTGACATCACCCATGAAACTAATCAATGAATCCACTTTAATCATGACACAGTATATTCTGACACCATTTCTGCATGAGGAATGAGAGGGCATCTTGACCTCTCCACTGAGACTAATCAATGATTCAGACACAATGTATGTGATACGATGAACTGAAGCGAGTAAACTTTTGCAACCCTTGAGCAGCTTTATCAAAATGTTGGGTCAAGTACCAACATTACATGAGTTTGCCATTGAGCAATTGTACTTAGACACAATTTGTGTCCATCCTCATTATGTTCAACTGTTTACACTACTTGTTTTTCCACTCTGTAATGAAGATCAAACAAGTACATATATTTTAAATAATGTAAAACCAAGTTGAAAACTATAGTGCATGAAATATCAATAGTAAAATTTAATATTAACTAAATCATGTGATGATCAAGAACAGTATTGCAAAAATAATACCTTCACCAGAATTCACATGACTGTTGCATGCATCATATAAGAAACATTTTGTTTTACTACTGAAAAGAAATATGGGAGATTAAATTTAAGTATTACAATTTATTGAATTTAACTGAATTGTCTGCAGAATTTTAAGCATATGGCATTGAAAGAAAAAACTGGTTTAACACAGATATAACAGCCACCAAGAATGATGACTTAACCTATAAGTGTTGCTTCCCTTTGTCCATATAATACATAGAAAGACATTTTTCTATCTCTCCAGGAGGACTTATTTAAGAGGTTGCAAATAATAAAGTTATCCTAATGTAACATGATCAGATAAAATATTATATGAAAAATGCAATGCTCTCTTACAAAATTATTATTGGATAATGTATCTGCACAAGAAAATAAAAATCTTTAGAAGGAGAAATAATATTAATTTTTGTATATTTTCAATTTCTTCTTCTCCATATAGTCAAATTTAAAATGAGTGGCCTTTCATGATGACTTACACTGCCTCAGTCACATAATTGCTCTTCTATATAGCTGTCAATACAAATATAACAGAAATTTAGACCACTGAAAAGAAAAGACAGTACAAGTACTTGTCATAAATGATAACGTTTGAATATGGTTGTTTCAAAAGTATACTAAGGCTACAAGGTGTTTTAACTGTTTCTTTATTTCATTCTAAATAAAGGAAACACATACAAAGTGGATTCAGAATGACATGGTTGTAGGACTTTCCATCCATCCATTGGAGACATATACTGTCAGTTCAAGCTGATGAAACAGAGATAGCCCCATATGAACCAATCATAGTCATAGACTATGAAGACTCCCACCTATCATAACCATTGAATATATATTCTCTAAACTTACCAAGTACAAATTTGAGATCAAGCTCCAAGTCTGGAAACTTAAAAAGAACATACTGTATATACTTGCTTATAAGACAAGACCAACTTTAAACAGCACAGTCACAGATCTGATGTCATAATCTGGTCTGTGCAGTTTGTTAGAAGTAATAAGTGGAATAAAAAGCAAATAATCTTCAGGCTCATTATGCTCCAGCAAATCAGAATCTTTGTTGCTTGCAGTTTCATTAGACTTTATAAGTGAGTATATATGGTAGCCTTCCTTATAAAAAGGCTAGAAGCATGGAACTCTCAGGACCATAAAAGGGTACTACAATGAGCATGAAATCGTCAGGATCAAAACATGGTTCAACGTTAGCATGCCAAATTTCACTAAATAAACATATGCAAAGTTGAGAATATGCATAGCAATACAAGACTGTATCCAGTACCTGAATTAAAGCTGGAATCTGGACTAAGCATGGTCTGGTTAAAAGGCTGGGGTTGATGCGAGTTCATTTGGTGCTGCTGCTGCTGTTGTAACAGCTGCTGAAGCTGCTGCTGCTGTAGGCTGGCTTGCATGGCTGCTTGCTGCTGCTGTAATGCTGCTGCCTGTTGGTGCTGCTGAAATGCTGCCACTTGTTGGTGCTGTTGAAATGCTGCTGCTGCCTGTTGTTGCTGCTGTAACACTGCTGCCTGCTGTTGCTGTTGTTGCTGCTGCTGCTGTTGCTGCAATGCTGCCTGTAACATTACTTGCTGCTGACGCTACAAAAGTAAAGAAAATAACTGTATAAGTTATCATAACCAATGCCATTATTTTATACAAGAGATGCACACATACTAGGTATATATTTTTGTGACTGGCAGTGCTTGAAACTACTTTTTATAATGCAAGAAGTTTATATATATGCAATAAAGCACAGTACAGTCATATTTTTGGATCCATTACACATTTATTCTGACTCATTAATGTTTTATGATGTTATCTACTTCCTGTTGGATTTTCAACCCTTTGTTTTGGAAAATTTGTTTGATACTTGTATGTGTGTGACTTGGAGTTTTAGACAAAGCTTTTAACAATTTTTCAGTCATATCGCTATAATATCTGAAGTGTGGCAGTTAATAGTGATGTTTAGTACTGTGGCATCATGCAGCAGACATAGCATCATGTCCCACCCAGTCACATTATTCTGACACCAGGCCAACCAATCCTAACACTAATCTCCTAATGCCGAATGCCTAGCAAGGCAGCTGTTAGTACCACTTTTGTAAGTCTTTGGTATGACTCTGCCTGTTTCTGAACCCATGACCACCCACATCCAAAGTGGATGCTCTATCCACTAGGCCACTGGAGTAGTCAAGTTTTGTACACTGAGGCCATTTCACTAATCCAACAATATTAACTGGATGCAGATGATGTAAAAATAAAAACTGGACTGTGATCTCCATGTGACAACATGTGTGTACTTCTTTATGATTTAAAATGATAATGATTTAAAACAATGATGAAGTCTTTTTTTACTGTATAAATTTTAGATCTATGCACAATTATTGAAAAAATACATTTGTTTCAGTTTTACAACTAATATTAACTTCTCAAGAATGTTGAGGGATGGGGTAATTTCATGTCTCATAATATAGTTCTAGTTGTTTTGAACATTGGTGATACAACCATAACCAGTAGTACAGGTGTCTATATCATTGTGCAGCAAAATTACTAGTTGGTTGATGTATTTTTAATAGGTTTATAATAATTCTAATTATTTATAAAGTGAGTTGTGGTAGCACAGTTGATTTAGTAAGCAACCCATCCAGGACAACCTGGGTTGGTGGACTCAATAAGCCTTTAAGAAAGGCACTTGGATCCCATTTCTTGGCATGATATAGCAAATAACGCATTAAAGGCCCATAATTAGCAAATAATGCATTAAAGGCCCATAATTAGCAAATAATGCATTAAAGGCCCATAATTAGCAAATAACGCATTAAAGGCCCATAATTAGCAAATAATGCATTAAAGGCCATAATTAGCAAATAATGCAATAAAGGCCCATAATTAGCAAATAATGCATTAAAGGCCCTTAGTTAGCAAATAATGCATTAATTGCCCATAATTAGCAAATAATGCATATTTACTGAAAATTTTGCCCAAGTACATCCATCACAACAATAATTAGAATCTCTGATAATATGTAATAGTTTTTATTATGTAAAATATCTACACTAAACAAAGACCAGGTCTTAAAAAAAGTCTGCACTAAATAACGACCAGGTCTTAAAAAAGTCTACACTAAACAAAGACCAGGTCTTCAAATATGTCTACACTAAAGAACGACCAGTTTTGGCCTGCAGTTTAAAGGCTATCCAACTGCAACAATGTCTTACATATGCCTGTAACAGGGCCTGTTGTTGTGCTTGTTGCTGGGCAAATTGCTGTGCAGCTGTCAGTTGCTGGAGATAGCCATCTGTGGCAGTGTTCACCACTGGAAAGAAAAAGACAGTACAAGTACTTGTCATAAATGATAACATTTGAATATAATTGTTTCAAAAGTATATTAAGGCTACAAGGTGTTTTAACCGTTTCTTCATTTTATTCTAAATATCAAGGGCTGTTACTAACATTACTCTACTTCAGGCTGTATAATTACCAAATGACAGTGATGTAGGTGCATTACATACTAAATGCAATTCCATCCTAAGTTTTGTAATATCACTGTTTACTTGCCCTGAACATCTCTTCTCTTTTTTTCTTTTTTTAAAGTTTTATCCGTTAGCTATCAGCATACCTAATTTGTTGCTGTTCTTTTTTTTTTTACATCTGCCACTTTTCACATTTGATTAATTTGTATCACTGTATTTTCGCAAGGAAGTGCTTATCTGATGTTTTGAGAACTTGTAACCCAATTCCTTTTGCAAAATTTAACTATAAGATGCTTAAACCATAAATTACTCAACAAAATAATGTGAACACTCGTACATACACATACCTGGAAGGTTTATATACATACATATATACCTGTAAGGTCTATATACCATAAACTCAAACATACATATACCTGGAGAGGAAATGTAGCTATCTTTTATTCAAGACAATTCCTTTTGTGTATGACTATGTTTAAACAAAAGTAATAAAAATTGCTTGATGTCAACTGATAAATATTTAATACATCACTGGACTTAGAAGTAGAATATTTATATCAAAATATCAAGGTGATACAAAATTCTGTTTTAATACTGATCCAAATTCACTGATGAAAGAAATTAAATGAAACTTGAATTTTTGTTAACGTAACCAAATACTACAAGAGTTGTCATTTTTCTGAAGCATTGGTTTTGCTTAAATGTAATAGGTAAAATTTTTGATCAGCTGCAACATTAAACGATTTTTTTGATTCATAAAAATACATATGATTAATTTTTTTTAACTACTTTGAATTCATAGAATAAGTGTTAACAAATTTATGGAAGAATCAAAGTAAAATAGATTATGCAGGCCACTTCATGTTACAAAGTTGCCTTGCCATTTGATATACTCACTTGTTGGAACAAAGCTAAATTGTGGCATTCCTGTGGGAAGACTGGTTAGTGGCTGGTTTACTGGAATTGTAAGACCTCCACTGAATGCAGGTTGTGGTGGTGGAATCTGATAATCAAAAGACATTCTTTTCTAGAAAATTCAAATTTATCATGTACTGGTATGTCTTAACAAAGAAAACACAAAAACAATGCTAACACATTGAAACACTAAAAAAATTCTTACATATCATTGGATATTTGGTACTGGTCCATATGTTGTGTTTGAGATAAATTATTAATAGATACTACTTTGAAAACATACTTAGGAAAAATATATAACTGGAGTGCTCAATAGGGCCAACACTATACTGGCTAAAGAGGATTTCAAGAATCCAAGATGAGATGATTTTTTCTTTATAACTGTGGAGTTTTCAAACCATTTATGGTATTATTCAGCAATAATATGATTTTTCAAAACTGGTCACTGCAGTGGCTATATCAGATGCAAGATCAGTACCCTTTTCATTTAGGACAACTGGATATTACAAGCATTTTTATTAAAACACCATATGACCATCAGATGGAGTAGCATAAACAAGATTTTTATGATGGCCATTGTTTCAGCCATACTGGATGTAAAATTATCAACAGTTCATTTAGAATCAACTAGATAAAATGTCTTTTGGTGAAAATCCCAAAGTCAATACTGCCATCCATTCATGGCAATACTTGTATCAAATCAGCATTATTTTCATTTAGGCCAAACATCAAAAGAATTCTTCTGGTGAAAACCTCTCACCAATAAGTTTTCATTTATAAGGAAAAGTAAAATTTTCAAGATGGCTTCCATGCTGTCAATATTGGATGCCAGATATGGAAACAACATGACAAGTTTTGTTTAAAAGCTGATAATGATATGACTATCTCTTCAGAGTAGGAACATGATTTTCTAGACTGTCACTATATTAAAGGTCAGACTGGAACCATTTTCATTTCTTACCAACTAGAGATCATTTATCACTACTAAAGATCTTGAGTTGAGTTTTAATTTTGCAAAAATATCCACAAGATGATTTTCAGGATGGCTGCCATAGTGGCCACACTGTATTTGAGATTAAATGAAAACTTAAATCCAAAATTAAACTAACAACTTTGCAGTTCTGTGAATGCAGACTCTAGTTAAATACACAATTTGGGGGAAGGGAGACTTGTCTCTTCCTCTCCTAATCTCACCTGAAGTTGTTTTCACGTGGATAAACTAGATAATGTACAATCAATTATTATTATAATCCCCAAGCAGATATATTAGAACTGAATCATGTAATATTCCACCTTTTCAAGTGCTTACATTTAGCTATCATTAATGAAAAGTATTAAAAATTTATGAGGAAATAGGTCTTTTCAAGTGAAACAATTTGAACAAAAATTGGAGATTTCTTAGTTCAAACATGTAAGGATCTTCCTTCCATATAAATCATTAAACTAATAACTGGCATCCACTGCAAACAAAAGCAATAAACCCTGACCTGGCAAGCCTGAAATTTAGTAAGTAAGTAAAGATGTTTATAAAAGTTAAGTAAAATCTTTAACACTGACATAATCTTGTTGTATATCCCATAATTGTTGTATAAACAGACAAAAACAATGGCACAAAAATGATAGCATGTTGTGATGAGCTTCACAAAAATGTAACTCGGCTGAGTCATTGTATAATGTGCTGACAGATCAGGGTCTGTGTGTTTAAGTGCAGAGTAGACCCAGATCTTCTGGTGCTATGAGATAGCAGATCTTGGTCTAGACTGTTCACTGTGAGACCAAAGTTACACACAAGTGTGTAGAGGCAACCAACCTGCTGCTGCTGCTGCATGCCTGGGCCTGGCACTCCTTTCCCTCCACCTTTCAATCTGTTCTCTAGGGACCGTGAATCACTTAGGGCATCCACATGTTCATTCAAAGCATTACTGAAAACATCCTCTACCCAGTGGGACCAGTCCGACTGACCGGAATCAGAGGCAGCAGTCATCTTCTCTAAATTCTGCTGCTGATCACGTCTTGTTGCAATTTTCTGTGCCACTACACCCTGACGTCCCTTGTTGACCTTGCCAACTCGCATGTAACGCTGATTAATCCGGGCTGAACTCAACTCATCAGGAATGTTGTTTGTGTAGCGATTGTTTAGTTTTGTTGGTGCAAGACCACCATCATACTCTTCTTCTACAATGGACATACTGTGATCAGCTCCATTAGTAAATCCATTGGCTATCAGATGACCATTGGCCACTGGAGGATTAGGAGCTACTTTTCTCTTGGTGTAACGGAGGTTGATTTTGCTCTCTGAAAGGCCATCCATTATCACACCAGTACGTCTCTGGTTGAGAGGGCTGGTCAAGGAGAAATGTCCATCTTCATCTTCCTTAGACTGAATACTACGAGACTCTAACCTGGTGACATTGATTTTGAGAGGATCTGGCAATGTGCCAACTAACACCATGGACCTGTCCCTTTCAACATTGTGAGGACTACAAAAGAAAGAAATTTATCAATATGTGATTTTAAATAAGACAGAACATGCCATGATTTCAAGCTTCATACCTTCTTTCATTATTATTAAAACTATACCACTCAAATAGGCCTGAGATCACTCACCTGAATCACAAATAAGCTTATGTAGTGTTGTGAGAACACACCCAATGTATATGATCTCACAAACATCATTTAATTTACCTATTTTACTACACCCATATAGGGGGCCCCACGTGGCCAAGTGATCTAAGGCGCTCACCCTTACATATCACTGACATCTCACCTGTCTGGGTGGGTTTGAGTCTCAGTCTCAGCCAATGTGGGTGTGTGAAAAAGCTTGCCAGTAGCTTTTAGTAGGTCAGTTGTTCTTCCCAGGGTTTTCCCAGGTTCTTCTCCCACCAAAAGATACTGACTGAAGAATGAAGAATGAAGTTAACCAACATATCATGATAAATTCTTTCTGAAGATAATCGCATAATTATAGTTTCTTGTTCATCATAAAAGGCATCTAAATACAAGCCCATGAACTAGGCTTTATAGAAACTGGATGAGACACAGTCTGATAATAGTGTTCTGGTAAAATTGGATGGACCAATCACCTATTCATTAGAGCAATAACTAAAATATCTACTGACTGATGGAGGGAGTTTTACCTGTAAGTAATGATGCATGGTATTTATCAAAGATGAGGTTCTGATGCTAAAATAGTCCCAGAATATCTTTCAAAAACATATGATTAAGTAAAAAGATTCTACCATCTGTCTAGAAGTACAAAATATTAACAATCTCCAAACTTACGATTTTTGATAGACACCCCTTCTGAGACTCTGAGGCTCTTTGCTGCGATCAGATGACACCAAGAAATAAGACCGACAGACTGGAAATCCAGGTGCAATTTCCATTTCACTGATAAGATCCAGGACATAGTCATATCCCATCAGCTCATAATAATCCAAGTCCTCTTGCAGTACCACCGTCCATCCCAAATTGTTATCATGTAGGCCCCTGGGGAAGACGACAAGATTATGCTCAGAGGCAGTTTTATGGCCGAGCCAAAGAAGAGAACTTAAACCATTTGGAGATTTTTACCACACAGAGGCATCATTAATTAGAAAAAGGCATGATTACATTCATGTATTTTGTTTCTCTTAATAAATTGCCAAAATAATTCACTAAATATGTACATGACTTATAAAAATATGACACCATTCATGATATTATTTGCAAGTCATGGCTTTTTTTCATCAATTTGAATCACTTTAGACTTGATAAAAATTATAATAGTTAAATATATTTAATAAAAGGAAGGGTTCACATAATTGTTTAATTTTTACTCATATGATTTATTACATTATTATGGCTCAAGAGAAATCAACCTGAAGCTTGGTATGTTTTTCTTTACTTTTTGAAACATTATTGGACAAAATTAAACTGATAAATACCATGAAGTGAAAAAACACCCTTTTTACATAAACTATCAGTATTTTTGGCATTTTATTTACACACTCCCACCAATGATATCACAAAAGTACACTCATTTGTATAAATTTTGAACATTTTTTTCTAGATCACTTTTTGGTATTATGCACAATAGGTGCTCATGGACCTTGGTGACTGCATTATAATGAGAGATGTGCTTGTAACTTCAGTGAAATGTTGAGACTTTACCTTAAATTAAGCAGATGTCTTGCAAACTCCTCCCCAGTTGTCCAGGACTCAACATGGCCTATCATTATAACATCTGGAAAAATACAAAGATCAATCCCTAATGACATATTAAAATAATACAGCATGCATAATACAGGACATAAGTGTAAACAAACTAAGAGATGGAGAATCTGGCTTAATGATTAAACTAAATGGTGATGCTATCTTCTACCAGAACAAATATGCTATCACTGACAGGTACACTGCAAAAATTTGCTCAGCAGGCCATAAACAGGAATTTGTGTCGGGAAGGCAAAGTAAGGTATCTGTGCTATCAGAGATCTCAGCTCTTCTAAATGGAAGACAGAAATGGTTCAAGGTCTCAAAAACATAAAGCTGCATATCTAGTTTGGCTTAAATTCAACAATCCTTGGAAGATATATGCTGCAGAAACCAGTCTCATGAGAACAGGGAAAAAAAGAGCCATAACACAATTAAATTATATTATGTAATGCTACAAATCAAACTAATTCAAGGTCTTATCAGTGCCAAGGTGCAGGCCAGGTTTAGTTCAAATATAAGAATAAAGTTATGCTACAGTAACCAATGTTAGGAGAATAGGAAATCAGGGGTCATGGTCCAATAAATGATGACATGAAATGCTAGGAAACCAAACTCCTTCCAGTCAGAAAGAATATAAAACAAAGCTCAATTTCACAAAATATGATGTAAAGGTTTGCCACGTAAACAAAGGCCAGGACAATATATGATCAGGGGCCATAACTCTTGTAAATGATATTGAGGAATGCTTGAAACATGTCATTTCAAGTCTCATCAACACAGAATAGCAGGCCAAATTTTATTTTAATCCAACAAATTTTGGTAAAAATGAGCTGTGAAAGTGAACTTCAGGATAACAGACAATCAGGACCCATAACTTGTCCAGATCTTAAACACTTAAAGCTGGAAATCTTGCTAGGTCTCATCAACAAAAGCTGCATACTAAATTTAATTACATTTCCCAGTAAAGTTATCTTGAAGAAAACAAACTGTTGACAGTCAGATGGATGACATGATTTACAAAAGGGCTCTGCCAACTTTGGTGAGCAGAAGTTACCAGCTTAATACTATCTAGTAAAAGTATCAAGCATTATTTCAGAGCAGGCAGTAAATATTTATTAAATTTATCTTGAAAGCAAAAAATGGCATTGTCATCACAACAGAAATGGAAAATTGTCAATTAAATTAACGATCTTTTCACAATGATTGAAGTCAGGCAAGATACAAGAAAATATTGCAAATGTAACATTTTCATATTTTTTACATAATAAATATAGCTGTTCAACAACCTGTTACTGGCAACACATTATTACATTGTGGATCTGAGAAATGGTAAAACAAAATATGAAGAGCAAAAAGGTGAATATTTTTGTACAACAGATCAATATGCACCAAATATTTAGGCATTTCACTTTTTCTCACCAGAAAAAATTTATTAGAGCTGCATTTAAAAAACACACAATACACAGATTCAATAGACACTTTATTGCACATATAAAATAATTTTTTTGGGCATAATGGAGGCAAAACCTGTCACAGCACACTGCACCAGCCCAGCTCTAAATTGTTTTAAAGAATAACTTAGGACAGGAAGCATGTTGGAGTTTGTAGGGTTGTTAAAATTGTCTGATACCTGCAAGTGTGGGGCCGCAAGTGGCTGACAGGAGGTATATAGGGACAATGACAACAGAAACACAACAACAAGTCCGATCTGAGGATGCCATGATAACAAACATCAGCTGATACTCCATATATATGCACCACAGGAAGCAAGTATGAAGTATATGGGTATAATAGTCAAGTACATTTAAGTACTGACACAAATTGGGGTTCAAAAGCAAAAGTTTTTTGAATGAATGAAAACTTGGCAATGGCCATACATGCACCATAGGAAGCAGGTATGAAACATCTGGGTATAATAGTACAAGTACATTTAAGAACTGATCCAAATTCATTTTCTATGTAAAGTTTTTTGAATGCATGAAAACTTGGCAATGCTGCAGTTTTTTTGAAAGTGCTGAAAACCTTGTTTAAAAGTTGAGTCATGAATACTTGAAGCAATGCACCCAAGAACAGAACTGAAACAGTATGCTACGCAAGAAACGCCCCAAATAAATGACATGGTGGACCTCAGGACAGGAGACGTGGGAGTGTGTAGGGTTGTGAAGAGTGTCCGACACCAACTGAAACTTGACAAGTCCTATCCTGAGGATGCTAAAAATTACATGGTGGAAGGTGAAGAGGCGGGTGGTTCTTTCTGCTGATAAATGTTTTAAATTAGATGTCACAATCGACAGTTCACCGAAAAGCACATATCTCCACATGCATCCTGCATCCACATGAATCGACAATAACCGACAATGCCTCTGACTGGCTAAACATGACATCACATCCAAATTCAGCCACTAGCCAATTAATATATATTAATGACATCACGTCTGGTAGCAATAACCATAGCAGACAAAGAGGGGTCCAAAAAGGGGCTAGAGAAGGATGCACTATGTATTATACAAACTACATTTAATCACTTAATTTACAATTATAATTTTTTTCAACAATAACGACTTCTAAACAGATAAAAAATGGCAGTACTTTAGCAAACACTTACTATCTGGAAATTTAACCTCCAGTGCCATATATGCTTTCCTCTGACATGCCCGCCATTCCAGAAGGCAGGGTGGATAGATTCGGCCGAGTTGGGCATCAATCTTGGCGCACTGCAGGGCCTTGTGCTGACACAACCACTTGTAACCATCTATACCCACATCAGATACATACCTAAAACAGGAAACTGCTGTTAAATTCATCTCACTCACACCAAGATCATTTTCTTTATATGTAATTATAACATTAAAGGACATGGAGAAAACACTTTATAGAAGTGATAGTCTGAAACAGAATAATTTTATTAGTTATTTTGCATTTTAGAAGCATTCTATTCTAAATGAAATCTGAAGAACCACTTTTGCAGTGTTGAATCAAAACATACTCAAGGTTACTTAAAAAACGATTTGCACACCTGTCTCATGATTAGTTTTTGGGGATTCCATATTCACAAATTCATAAATGTTCTCAGCAGTAGTTGTTAATTAAGAAAACAAGACAAAGTGACTTTGTCTTATATTTTGATAGAAATAACTACTTTGCAAATTCAGACTTCCAACCTAAAAAAAAAGTTATATTTGAATGGCAAGAACAAGCAAGATTTCCCTCTTCTGACTGCCTCAATTTCAATTTAGATAATCCTTCATAAGCCTTTTAGGGTCATATATATATGGATGTCACAGGGCTCATATCACTTCAGGTATACTACAGCACAATTCTTCAAGAGTCCTGTCAATCAAAAACAAGTTTCAAGAGAATGGCAGTGAAACCAAACCATAATGGTTTAACTATAGATAATCTGGATTGACCAGCAAGGCATGTACCTCATTAATTCAGCCTGCTCAAGTGAGAATGATGATGAAGCATGCTTTGTATGAGCAGATAAAAAAGGTTAAAGTATAGTCTGAACTGCACCCAATACAATTATACAAATAGAGCGACTGCCCTCAGCTAGCTTAAACAATCCGAATTCCACAACTTTATTTTTACTCATTACTATAACAGTTATAATAAGAGACGGATAAAACAATGGTTGCACAGAAATCAGGTCTGAAGTAGAACTTCCTGGAGGAAAATAGCACAATATAACTGTTGAAAGAACATGCATGATGCATGACCTTACAACATGTAATAACAGACAACTGCCAGAAAGAATTCACAAAGTAGAGAATGATGGAGTTAAATGAAGGGCTATGGACCTTTGAGCAGGCAACTAAACTGGTACAAACATGATTATCACATGGTTAAAGTTAAACAAATGAAGTGCAAAGTAATTAGCTACTATGAAGGTAAAGATAGAAATATTGCTGGAGTATGCTTCCACCAATGCAAGAAAACTAAAAATTCACAATTTAGAGTAAAATGAAATCTATATTTTTTGAAGCTTCAAAATTATGTGTGCTTCCTAACATGAGCGGAAAGTCACTGACATTCCTCTATTCAAAGACTTGTATGACTTCAAACTTTGCAAGCAGACAATTTTTATACTTCTGTTGCTAAAACAAGCTAAAGAATGTGGCTAACATCTCTTCAGACTGGTTTTGAAGATGGTGGATATATTTCCAATATATTATGATCAGATAATGCATCTTAGGATCTTAAAATGGGAGGACAGACTCCTGGCAGACAATGCAAGTCCTTCTTCTGCTTCTTCAAGTGAGGATATAAATTTTTATGAAATAATAGTGAAGTATTGTGCATACTTGAGAAGATACTTGTAAAGGCTGGAGCTGGGTGGGAATCCACCAAGACAGCTGGCCATCAGTATCCAGGCACGTTCTGCAGGTCCTATCTTCTGGTTCTGCCATGTCTGACTTGCAAGCTGGCAGTAAATCTCATCTCGCAGGCTCTCATTTTGTAGACCCTGCAAAACAGGTTAAACATTTTGCAAACTTTTTTTGATGAAATATTCAGAAAAAAATTATTAAGCAACACTGTACAATCAAACATGTATTAGGCAGCCACCTCCAAAATATGTAAAAATGTGGCCGATTGAAATAGGTGAATGATTGCTGTATGCAGTGCATGTGACTGTAGGGACCTTAAAAATCTGACTGCGGAAGATGGATAGCTATTGTAAAAACCTTGGGGTAGGTTGGTATACAACTGCATCAGCCATGTGGAATCAATAGAACTAAAAACTGCAGCATCACAGACATGATGGTATATACAGTAAGTTCATGCTTGTGAAGTGCTTTAGATACAATTGTGTGAAAGATTTGGTTACTGAAATTGTATTCATTCTACAATCATTACTTGCACATATTCCATTGAACCAGCAGTGTAAATTACTAAAAGATGAAGTAGAAACTTTAACAATATATGAATATATCCATTTGTTTATCCAGTTTGGGTTATCTTAAGCTTCATGCTTCATTAAATAATCTACTGCCACTTGGCCACTTGGATTACTTCTGTAGCTACTCAATTTCTTCCTCTTTGAATACATTGCACATCAGAGCATAAATTATCTAGCCTTTGCTATAGTATTCACTTGATGCATCAGAAGTCTGCTTTATATTAGTTTGCATAGTACACACACCAACACCAACACCCACACATACACACACACACCAACACACACACACACACACACACTGGCTAAGATATTGAAGTCTGTGCCAGTGTAGTCTTAACTTTTTTTCTGTTAGCAAGAGTTGGCAAAGCTTAAGTGTTCAGCATTTGGTGTTTCTCTCCAGTTTCCTCTAATGAACAAAACCATGAAACCTGTCCAAACATGCCAACAGGTGTATTTAGTGTGCACCTCTGATTTTCTTTTCTTCTCCAACTCAACAAATACCGAAAACCCTGACCACTGATAATTTCTAAATGTAACTGTTAGCTTGTTAGTTAGGTGACAGTAAATAAAATGTCTTATACATTAGTAAATTTAGCAATATTTTAAGAATAACCATGCATACATTAGGTACAATATCTCAGGTATGACCTTGCATACAGTCAGAAAAATTACCTTGCACACTTTAGGTAAAATATCTCAAGGATAACCTTGCACCCATTAGATAAGTTATCTCAAGTATGACCTTGGACACATTAAAATAGCATGACATACTTGTCATACTTGAAATATTTTGCCAAATGTGTGCAATGTACACTTAAGGTAAAATATCAAAAGTATGACCTTGCACACATGGGTAATATATCTCAGTATGACCTTGCACATATTAAGTATGATATCAATGTACAAATTAGGTAAATTATCTTCAATACTACCTTGCACACATTAGGTAAGAGATCTCGACTAGGACCTTGCACACATTAGGTAAGAGATCTCAACTATGACCTTGCACACATTAGGTATGAGATCTCAACTAGAACCTTGCACACATTAAGTATGAGATCTCAACTATGACCTTGCACACATTAAGTATGAGATCTCAACTATAAAATTACACACATTATGTATGAATTTTGACAAAATTACTGCTTAACTATGTAGTAAATATATACAAATATAACACATTATGGTGTAATTTATGGAAGTGATGATATTATGTAAAAATAACATGGTATTCTGCATAATTCAGTCTTGTGCAGATAAAGGCATAGTTTCCCAATTCCCCTTATGCTTTTTTTTTACCATGGAATCAGCCATAGTGATGGCATATTCAAAATCTCCTACTCACTGTTCAATAATCAAAATACATAATAGTCCAACTTAACTGACCTGTTGCACAATGAAAGCTGCCAAAACCCTTTCCCTCCTGTCTGACAAGTTCTTGTCATACATAAACCTCATAATCTGCAATAAAAAAACAAATCTTTTTAGCAAATTGGCAATTAACTTTATAATGTTGTCAACATGATATTGACTTTCATAATTAACAATCACAATGGTAAATCTTTTCATTTCCACACACAGCTTCTAGTTTAAACCAAAAAATATCAGTGCACAAAATCTTCATGAACATACCATACTTTCTTTAACATAAGCTTGGTCCAACATAGACCATAATCTGTCAAAAAATGCACAGACAGATCAGAGCATAACTCATTTGTACTACTGATCATTCCAACAAACTGCATAGATGCATCTCTACCACCACATTTATTCTTGCAATGGCAGATTTGTGGGTCTATGCATTGTAAAGCTTAATCTAACTTGCACACGAGTATATACGGTATGTCACTTGATGTAAAACTGTGAAAGGATTTTCTTAAACTAGTGATGGTAGGGTGGTAAAAAAGTCAAATTCTGTATAAACATTTATTACTTCATCAAATCCCATGCTTTAATTGAATTTGTATATTAATTCCTGCACTTGGGACTTCCTGAAGCTGAGATATTTTATGGATGTAACATCTGATATAAAGATCAGTCTAGTCTAAGTTGTACAAACTTGTTTACACAATCTGTTATCAAGATCTGTTAATGTTGTACAAACTTGTTACACAATCAGATATCTAGATATGTCAATGTTGTTCAAGCTTGTTACACAATCTGATATCAAGATCTGAAAATGTTGTAAAACTAGTTACACAATCTGGTATAGAGATCTGTCAATGTCATACAAACTTGTTTACACCATTCAATTGCAAATTTGGTCAATGATGTACAAACTTGTTTACACTATGACGGCAAAATCTATCAACATTGTACAAATTTGAATATACCATCTGATGGCAAAATCTGTCAATGTTTTACAAACTTGTTTAAACCATCTAATTGCAAAATCTGTCAATATTGCATAAAATTTGTTTACATCATCTGATTGCAAAATCTGTCAATGTTGTACAAACTTGTGTATACCATCTGATTACAAAATATATCTTCATAGTACAAACTTGTTTACATTATCTGATCACAATATCTGTCAACAATTTACATACTTGTTTAAGCATCTGACTGCAAAATCTCAACATTGTACAAACTTGTTTACACCATCTGATTGAAAATCTGTCAGTCAATGTTTCACAAACTGATGTACACCATCTGAATGCAAAATCTGTCAACTTTGTACAAACTTGTGTACATCATCCATTGCAAAAAAAATGTAACTGTTTATGACAATAATATTACAGAATAGCATCAAACCAGCAATATTTATACAAGTTAAAAACCTACATAAAATAAATTCTCTTCATATCTCTAGGTTCAAGCTTCAGATCTATGTACATTCAAGCAATTATGGAGAGAAATCTTTCAAAAACTTAAGTAAAAGTTTCAAGATGATACCTTTGTTAAGCCATATACAAGTTTCAGATCAGCATGAAATCAGTTGGAGTGATTAATCTTTTGGGATAGTAAAATATAAGCAGCAATTTTACTTGAGATATATTGTAATAGACAACTGTAAGAATAGATGAAAGTTATGAGTTGGATTGCACACAACTTACCAGTTTAAAGACCGCCTGGGCAGCCTTGTTCAAGCTCTCCCCTTGAAGATTTGTTAGAGATGATCGTATTGGGTTAAGGGTAACTCCAAAAAGCTCTGGGCTCTGAAAATTTTCAAAGGTTGAGGAAGTTTAATTTGAACTGTTCACAACTTAAATGCATACCATTACAATTGTATTCAACCTGTTCTAGGTGAGAGAAAAAGAAAAGTCTTTCTGCCAATAAGTGTGGGTTAAAACAATCTTCTCACATGTGATGTTCACAACAGGACAGCTTAAATGCTAATACAAATATACTCCGAGATATATATATATATATATATATACTGAATATACTTCCTTTCAAAGCTGAGTCCAACTGCACACAATATAAACCCTCATCTGCCATCACATAATGCACAGAAAGATAGGGTCTATATAGTTTGTTCTATTCCTAACAAATTACACACTCTGATTTGTTGGTGCATTATGTGATTGTAGATCTAGGTCTGTGCAGTTTGCGGTTGGACTCATTCATAAGTTAGTATGTGGCATAAGCCTGGTCCAACAACAAACAATATAAACACTGATCTGCCATCCCATAATGCACTGGAAAATCAGGGTCTATGTTACTTGTTCTACTGACTGCTCCTAAAAAACTGCATTGAAATAGATCTGCCATTGCATAATGAGTCAGCAGATCAGGATCAACGCTGTTTATTCTACTGATTATTCCCAGTGAACTTCACTAACAAGATTTGCCAGTGCATTATGAGACTGCAGAGCTGGGTCTGTGCAGTTTGCAACTGGATTCAACTTACAAGCAAGCAGATAATACAGTACTTTATATAAGGAACATTCAGCCGAGAAAATACTTATTGTTTTAAAAAAAAACATTCAGCATACATTTTACCTTATATGCAAACTATTGATAACTTTCTTTCAATCTGTTACAATTCTTGTAATTAATATGGACAAATATAAACATAAGAGTCGAATGGCATACCATCACAACACAGGAACAGGCACTGATAAAAAAAGAGTTCCTAAAATCAAAGTTTTGAAAACAAAAACAATTTGAGAAGATACAACTTCTCAATAAACATATAGTATTACAAAATAAAAGATAAAAGGTACAGATGTTACAATTCATTAACCGGGGCACCGAGTGGTGGAGAGGTCTAAAACGCATACAGTTATGGATACTTGCCATCTCACCTGTCTGCATGAGTTTGAATCCAGACTTGGCTAATGTGGATAAGTGAGAAAGCCTGCAAGTAGCTTCTCGTGGGTCGGTGGTTCTTTCCTGGGTTTTCCAGGCTTCTTCATCCACCATTTATACTGGCCGCCATGTATAGCTTTTGTGCTGAAAAATGGCGTTAAACCCTACAACAACATCAATTCATTAAAAGGTACATAAAATGAAATAAAGTTAAAAAGAACATGACGTCTTTAAAATATATGGCCAAAACATTTTATATAAATAGCATTACCTCAAAATATTCTCAGACACACATGTCCAAAGTGTCACCATCCCTTACACAAAAAAATAAGTATAAACATGATAAGAAATTAATTTAGAAATGTGTTCAGAGAAAACTGATGCTATCAATTTAGTATTACTGAAGAATCTTGGTTTAGGATGCAGTGGCAAACATGGAAGTCAAATGTATAGAGCTGTTAATTCAAATTTTGACATAAAAGGTAAAAATCAAACTTGAATTCAAGATTTTTATTCTTCAAGTTAAATTAAAGAACTTTTCCAGGGTCTCAAAAAAAACAAATATAGACAGTAAAAGTGAAAACCATATAAAGATTGTTGAGTGATACAAACCAAACTCAGCAGTCAAAAGGAAGAAATGGTTTCATCTTGAATTCCTAGAAGTTACTTTCTGCAAAGGAGAGCCTAGAATGTGTGTGTCTGCAGAACCTACTAGCAGAAAAGAACTACGAATTCTAAATAAGATCATATCTTTCTTTTAACTGCCAAGTTCCAAAACCATCCCTGATATTCGTCATCTATAACAAGATTTCCAATTGGCACAGTTTTTATTTAGGACCAATAAAATGTCGCAAGATTTCTGATAGAAACACCATGTTGATATAACTTTCCATTTTAAAGAAGTAGCAATAACAAGGTTTTCAATATGGCTGCCATAGTGACCATACTGGATATTAGACTGACACCATTTTTATTTAGCCGCATTTTCAAATCTAAGCTAGTGCAAGCTTGCAATTGGGCAAGCTTGCGATAAGCTTGCAACTGGCAAGCTTGCACAAGCTAGCCGTGGTTTCAAATCTAAGCTTGCGCAAGCTTGTAATTGGGCAAGCTTGCACAAGCTAGCCACGGTTTCAAATCTAAGCTTGCTGCAAACTTACAAACTTAGCTTGCGATTTTGGTTTGGGTACCACTGTGGCAACATACTGGATTTCCAAGGGGCACTATTTTCATTTATAACCAAATAAGCCATTGGATGAATGTCAAATTTCATGGCAATCCTTTATACAGTTAAGGAGAAGTAGTGATAACAAACTTGTGCTAATGGATATTAGTCAACAGAACATCCCGTAAGGTCTTCTGGTCTATGACCAGTAGAACTTAAAACTGAAACAGATCAGCCAGATAATAAGGCAAGGTCATCAATATACAAAATTATGTCTCCATTCCAGGAAAACAGTTTTAAAACTTTCCAAAATAATTTTAAAGACAGCAAAAATGATTTTCAAAAAGGTTAAAAACCAAAATGTATATTTTCAAAGATTTCAAGGCCTTAAAGCGTTAGTTTTACACTTATAAAGTAAGTGTATAAACCCTGTGAGATCTTTTTACTAATTAGTTCAATATAATTTCCTTAAAATTCATTAGTTTTTGAGCCATTGAGCAGACATAATCATTTTGATGCAAGCATAAACTTATAAATTAAGCTGGGGTCATTAATTCAAATTTTGACTGAAAAAGGTGAAAATCTTAAATGCCTTGAAAAGACAAAAGTATAATTACCTTAAAGAAAATGCTGTTAAATTTGCTAATCAAGAAGGAGTTGATATCTGAAGGAAGGGCATACATCATGTCCATACACTTGACATCCCCCACCACGGAGATGATGTGACGATCATCATGAACTGTGTTCCAGTCTGAAATACATCATGTCATATGTTGATTCCCACATCGTCTGTTATCTATTGTAGATTTCTAAATTTCTAACTAAATTTTGAACAGCAAGCTTTAAATTTTGTTAATTGACATAGATTATGAATGAAATGAAAATAAATCACATTTCAAGAATTTGCATGGATTACAGGGTATTTGCTTCATTCCAATGGTGAAAACAATGATGAAATATGAAGGTCAATCCAAAAGACCGTTGATACTGCATATAAATATGAAACAAACTTTTCAATATAAATAAAACTATTTTGCCTGACTGTTATGAACCATTTCCAAATGAATGTCAAACATTTCTGAATACATTGTTAATATAAAGACAAGACTTTCAGGCCACATAGGGTTACACAGCAAAATGTAAAATAAATGTTCCAGAATTATAGGATTTCTTTATGGTAGTTTCTACCATTTGAATCGGTTTTTATGTTTATAGTTTTATGTCCATAAAATTGGTTCTGTGTAAATAACTGTAGGTAATGTCATTTTCTATGAATGAAAGTTTCCTATTACTTGTCTTAATACAACAGCTTATCACTATGTTAGTATAAAACAGTATAAAATTATGTATACAATAATATAGGTTGTAACTGACCTCAGTATAAAACAGCCCCAGTATAAAATTATGTATACAATAATACAGGTTGTAACTTACCTCAGTATAAAACAGCCCAGTATAAAATTATGTATACAATAATACAGGTTGAAACTTACCTCAGTATAAAACAGCCCAGTATAAAATTATGTATACAATAATACATGTTGTAACTTACCTCAGTATAAAACAGCCCCAGTATAAAATTATATATACAATAATACAGGTTCTAAATTACCTCAGTATAAAACAGCCCCAGTATAAAATTATGTATACAATAATACAGTTTGTAACTTACCTCAGTATAAAACAGCCCCAGTATAAAATTATGTATACAATAATACAGGTTGTAACTTACCTCAGTATAAAACAGCCCCAGTATAAAATTATGTATACAATAATACAGGTTGTAACTTACCTCAGTATAAAACAGCCCCAATATAAAATTATGTATACAATAATATAGGTTGTAATGTACCTCAGCATAAAACAGATCCTACTAGAATATGGGTATAATCACGGATTCCATAACACACATTCCAATTTACCTCGGTATATAATTGCCCCTAATATAACATGGGTATAATCATAGATTCCACAACACATATTGCAATTTATTTCAGAATAAAACTGCCCCTAATATAACATTGGTATAATCATGAATTCCATAATTCACATTGCAATTTACCTCAGAATAAAACAGCCACTAATATAACATGGGTATAATCATGAATTCCATAATACATGTTGCAATTTACCTCAAAATAAATCAGCCCCAAATATAACATGGGTATAATCATGAATTCCATAATTCACATTGCAATTTACCTCAAAATAAATCAGCCCCAAATATAACATGGGTATAATCATGAATTCCATAATACATGTTGCAATTTACCTCAAAATAAATCAGCCCCTAATATAACATTGGTATAATCATGAATTCCATAATACATGTTGCAATTTACCTCAAAAAAAATCAGTCCCAAATATAACATTGGTATAATCATGAATTCCATAATTCACATTGCAATTTACCTCAAAATAAATCAGCCCCTAATATAACATTGGTATAATCATGAATTCCATAATACATGTTGCAATTTACCTCAAAATAAATCAGCCCCTAATATAACATGGGTATAATCATGAATTCCATAATACGTGTTGCAATTTACCTCAAAATAAATCAGCCCCAAATATAACATGGGTATAATCATGAATTCCATAATACATGTTGCAATTTACCTCAAAATCAAGGTATGGTCTAAAGGCTCCTAGGAACAACATGGTGAGCAACCGCCATATTATCAAACTATAAAATACTCACCATCTATCTTGTTAAACACAAAAGCTAATTCTCCTGGGATATCCAGGTTCACGATTTCTGCCTCTGCTCGAAGAATTTTCTCCTGAAAGATAAGAAAGTATTTATAAAAAATGACTACCCCTGTCAATGGTATCCCTGAATATATATATGACAACCATTTTGCTCATGATGCCCTAAATTTTGAATATGATGATTCTGTGAATCTGAGGCTTCTTCTCAAAGCCTTGAAAGCGATAGATTCTGTAAAAATTCCATATGTGAACTGTTGCAGGCAGTCATAAGGTGAGTAAAACTCCAAACAACCATGGTCTTGACACAAAAAGTACATCTGTCACAAGCAGACAAACCATAATAGCAATAAAATCCAACATATCCCAAACAGTCCTCATTTAGTATGCTAAGACAAAGTTAATACATACACATGATTTATGTGTATCCACTGTGAACAGAAAACCAATACAACCAAACAACACAATTGAAGGAAGCAGGTTTGTCTAATTAATTATAAGGTTTAGTTTGCCTGTCTCTGTTATTATGTACCATTTCCTGTCCATCTGTTAATGTACCATTTCCTGTACATCTGTTAATGTACCATTTCCTGTCCATCTCCTAATCACTACAAGCAAAGATCTGGATGAACAGAAGTCATCAAGAAAACAAGTATTTAAGAGAACAAGTCTTGAGACACCCCTTCCCCTCAGCACTCATCTCCTGAGAAGACCTGCCTTTGACCTGAAGCATTAGGCTGTAACTGACATTGGAATGTCCTGATAGCAATTATAACAATAAAGTGACACATGCTTCCAACAAAACTTTGGCACATCATGTGTACTCTGGCTGTCTTGCAGGATGATGCAGTTTGGGCTAAGTTAGATTTTATTTAATTTGGGTGAAATGTTTGGTGTTGCTATTTTTAATTAGGTTTCATCTCCTTAACTTTATTTACTTCAATAATTTTCATACATTTGCATACAAGAGAAGAAATAATGATTATCATATTTGGTTATTACTATCTGAAAATATTTCTCACATATATAGGTATGATATTTTTCTGGAATTGTATTCAGAGACTGTTTAAGCAAGACAGAATTCATCTCTTTCATAAAAATGTGCACACACTTTTAGTTAGTCTGGTAACAAGATTTTGTCCCATTACAAAGTCAATTTCAGCATTCTTACCCATGACTGCTCTTTCAGATTCATGTGTGTGAAATGCCTGTACATAACTATTAAAATCTGACTGTGAAAACCAACTTCAACCACTGATCTCACTTTACATGCACAATTGTCAAGTTGAATCCGGTTTGCCTAATCATAGATTTATTAGAGAACTGTGTATGACTACTTCACCTTCCCAAGTCAAAACAAATGCATTACTACATGTAATGACACAAGCAAGGGAAACACCTATAGTGCCTTTGGCTACTGGCCAGCAAGGTGACATCCAAACATTCTTGGTCATCAGTACACAACATACAGATTATATATATATATATATATATATATATATATATATATATATATATATATATATATATATATATATATATATATATATATATATATATATATATACTATGTAAATATCCCCAGGATATAACAGCAGGACAATGCTTAATGTATTTTTTCTTAGATTAGCAGTGTTGAAGGGAAGAGGTCAGGTCGGGCAACAAACTGGACACAATGTATCAACATCCTACTTTAGACAATGGGACAAATTAAAAATAATAGCTTCAAAGTATACAAACTTACTTCTGATAAAAATATTAATAATCATTAAAACTTTTGTGTTATAATCAACTGACATGCATGTTGAGCTGTAAAGAAACAGACATCTTGCTGATGCTGGTGGGTTGAAAACAAGATTTAAAAAAAAGACAAGCACAAAAAAAAACCTGGTCAACATATTTTATTGAAAAAAGGATAGATGGATGGATGGGAGGGTAGATGGATGGATGGATTCACACATGCATGTACAAGGTTTAACAGTACTAAAATGTTGTGCATGCATGATGAAGGCTTTGGATTTTTCTTGGTTCATGACAAAGGTTTTGGCTTTTATTCTTGATTCATGACAAAGGTTTTAGCTTTTTTTCTTGGTTCATGATGAAAGCTTTGGCTTTTTCTTGGTACACGAATGAAGGCTTCATTTTTTTCTTGGTTCATGATGAAGGCTTTGGATTTCTTCTAGTTTATGATGAAAGCTTTGGATTTTTCTTGGTTCATGATGAAGGCTTTGGATTTTTCTTGTTTCATGATGAAGGCTCTGGATTTTTTTTTGGTTCATGACAAAGGTTTTGGCTTTTTTTCTTGGTTTATGATGAAAGATTTGGCTTTTTCTTGGTACACGAATGAAGGCTTGTTTTTTTTTTGGGTTCATGTTGAAGGCTTTGGTTTTTTCTTGGTTTATGATGAAAGCATTGGATTTTTCTTGGTTCATGATGAAGGCTTTGGATTTTTTGTGGTTTATGATGAAGGCTTTAGATTTTTCTTTGTTTAGTACTTTACAACACTACAACACAACTAGGTTATATATTTAGTACTTTGGCAATTGGAGTGTGTGATGTCCAAGGGCACACCATAATCACACAACGAAGGTATTGTTTAAATTAAGAATTATTATCTGAATAAATATATTCCTTTGCAATCACTGTACTCCAGCGATTCAATGTAGCTCAAAGATGTCATTATGTCCACTTTACAAAATTAAGTCAGTTTTCATCTTTAAAAACAAACCATTTAATTTTCATAGATGGTAGGGGCCTGGAATTGTTCTTAAATTTCTGGCCTAAAGATAGCTTGAAAAATATATTCCTGCTCTGGTTTGTAGAAAACGAATTATATCTGATCTGAAATTGTTTTTAAAAGAATCAATGATCAATTAAGTTATAGATAGGATTCAAGTGGGCATGATACAGTAACCTTAATGCACTAAAAAAAAAAATCTGTTGATGAAATAATAACAATAACAATAATAATAATAATAATAATAATAATAATAATAATAATAATAATAATAATAATAATAATAATAATAATAATAATAATAATAATAATAATGTTAAAAGGTGCATGTACTTGTTTCCAAATAATTTCAATTTAGACCTGTTTGTGGAGGTCATTAAGGTGTAAAGGACAATTTGGCTGTTTCCTTTGGGTGGCTACCATTAACTGGTTTGACGGTTTATATATGTATTTTCTGTACAATATGAATGTATTATGAATCTACCACCACAAAGAAAGTATCTAACAGTTATAGAAAAAAAATGTTTGCAGCCAACTTTTAAAAAAATCACAATGGCAGACAACAGGTATTTTGTAATGAACATTAATAAATTTAGAGACAAGGAACATGCATTAAATTTCATATTAATGTTTGCTTCTGTTTAGCCAAGGATTTTCATTTTCTTTTCTCTTTTCTGAGTATTGTGTTTAAGTCATAATCTGCTAGCAATAACATTTTTCTAAAACTGATACAAAATATTGTGAATGAAATATTAAAATAATAATAGAAAAAAATATTTAAAAAGTAATCTTTTTTAATTTCAAAATTTAAAAAATACAGAATCTGAGAAATATGTACAGTTGAAACATAATTAAATGGATTTTCTCCAGACAAAGACAAACTGTTTTTTTAGTATACAGCAAAAAACGTTCAATTTTACTTAAATTTGTTAAATGTTGTATTAGAGTCTCTATTTTCTATCATAAGAAGTTAAACTTGCAACAGTGGTTGATTTCTAGAATGTAAATCTTCAGATTTAGTTATTTTTACACAGACCTGAAAGCAGAACAGAATCAACTACAACAAATACAGTCATGTTACATTCACATAAAGTGCAATAACATTTAATGCATGATCCCAGGAATGAATAATTTCATGCTGAATACCACCTGGACTAGAAATGAAAATGTTCCACATAAGTTATTTGTCACATGTCACCTTTTGAATAGAGGCATGCTGCAAACATGTTTCAAGGTAATTCCTTTTCTATCTGGAATTTGAGCTGAATGATTCAGTAAATTTTCACTTAAAAAGTACAAGATAGCTTTTTTGCTTTACATGTCATTGTACATACAGCCAAACCTATTTTAGTTGTCAGCTCTGCTAAACAACTGTCTTAAACAGACATTTTGTTAGGTCCCTTGAACACAACCTCTGTGGCAATAAACCTCTAATAAGCAACCACCTGTCCTCAGAGTCCAATTGTTTAAAAACTTGCTCAAGGAGACTGCTAAAGGCAATTTATAGCATACTTGTACATGTAAAGAATTATAACACACAAATAAAAAAAGAAAAATCACACTCTCAAAAATGTAAGAAAATTGATTAATGATTTTTTGTAAGGTATATTATAACTGAAAGATTTTATAATCCTTGTGCATTTGCATAAAAGTTTGAGCTTTAATCAACCAGAACATTTCATCTGGCCAAGCACATTTCATGTTCTACATATGGGTATCCTGCCAAGCATTTTTCATGTTCTACATATGGGTATCCTGCCAAGCATTTTTCATGTTCTACATATGGGTATCCTGCCAAGCATTTTTCAAGTTCTACATATGGGTATCCTGCCAAGCATTTTTCATGTTCTACATATGGGTATCCTGCCAAGCAATTTTCATGTTCTACATATGGGTATCCTGCCAAGCAATTTTCATGTTCTACATATAGGTATCCTGCCAAGCATTTTTCATGTTCTACATATAGGTATCCTGCCAAGCATTTTTCATGTTCTACATATGGGTATCCTGCCAAGCATTTTTAGGTATCCTGCCAAGCATTTTTCATGTTCTACATATGGGTATCCTGCCAAGCATTTTTCATGTTCTACATATAGGTATCCTGCCAAGCATTTTTCATGTTCTACATATAGGTATCCTGCCAAGCATATTTTTATGTTATCTATGGTGGTATCTGACCAAATACTTTCATGTTATATATGTGGGTATCTGGCCAAGCATTTTCATGTTATATATGTGGGTATCTGGTCAAGCATTTTCATGTTATATATGTGGGTATCTGGTCAAGCATTTTCATGTTATATATGTGGGTATCTGGTCAAGCATTTTCATGTTATATATGTGGGTATCTGGCCAATTATTTCTCATGTTACATGGGTACTCTATATGCACTTCAGTATATCATTAGTGTATAAGAATCAACCTTACTGCAGGGAATGTTAATACCAGTCAAGCATTAGTAGTAAAGGAACTGTCCTAAATACCATAAAATAGTTAATAAATTTTATACTGGAATCTTAATTATGAAGTTCTGAAGAAGGCAATAAGTAAAATTCAAATGTCCCAAGGTTACAGATGGTTTCTTTGTCAACAATCAATAGAGGTATTTGCCACAGGTGATAAAACTGTTTCTTTGTTGGACAACCCATAATGTTCACCTGACAGTGCACGTCTGGTTATTGGTCAATGGTTTCCCAATTGTTTAAAGATTATTGCCCAGAACAACAACAGGTGATACAATTTATCTCCTGGATTTATCAACATCTTACAACAAAATTTGCCCTGGGTCTGTACTACAGATCAGTCACTCAAACAACATGGGTTGTTGAGCTGTATCTAAGCACATAAACACTTTATAACAAAATGTTAAGCCTAGACTCAAATTAAGACAAGTGATACTAGCTACAACCACCAACTTTTACTACCATCCTCCAAAATTTATTTGTGGACATAACCAAATAATTAAACTTCACCATCCATCTTTACTGGCTATGTCTTCCTATTTTATCTCATGTATTCTTGAGTTAGTATGTCATTTTGTGGTTAATTAATTCTTTTGTACTTTTGTAAACATATCTGTTAAATAATACTGTTGCTGCATGAACTTTTGATAGTATTGTTTTCTGAAATAAAAAATGCTTTGGATACCAATTAACCATGGAAGGATAAGACTAATAATAAAGAAGCTGCAAATATCAAACTGAATAGGACACAATTTTTAGTACATTTAATAATCAGGAACATCTGTTATATATGTAATTTAATTACTTGTTTGCTAGTTTTTTTATATTTTATTTTATTCCATTACATGTTATTGTATTGATAACTCTGTGTAATGGATTTGATATTTTTTTTAAAAAATTCAGTTCTGTTTAATGTGATAAACAACCAGCAGTAGAAACACTATCTAGTTTTTATTCAGAACTAGTAAGGCTTTTGGTAACCATTAATTTTTTGTTTTCCCAGAGTAAGAACCACTGATTTCAGTTCAGGCTATACTGAATATGTGATGTTAGGCATGTAATAAATTTCTACACGTTGTTCTGGAAGGTGACCACATGACCCTTTTTTTCGGGAATCTATTTTGCATCTTAACTTACTGTATAACCATTTTCTTCATAAGAAGTAGCCAGTTAGGTTTTAAATCTTTGACACTTAAGGGTGTTTTGTTGTGACCAGTTTGAATTGAATTTTTTCATTTTATGAAATTAGTGATTCTTTCCCTGGAAAATACTAGTGCTCATACAGAATTCTTGGACAAAGACATTTATTAAAAATTATTCAAAATTCCAAACTAGAATATTATTTTCTGTAATTCAATAAAGAACTGTTGACATCACTACAATGCAAACTTTTGAAGACGTCATCACCTTCCATGTTGAATTTGATCAGGATTTGAACTTTTATTCAATTAGGACTTTTCATTAATAGGACTTCATTTTTTTTAATTCTTGGATTAATTTTGGATTTGATTCATAAACTGAAGTCAAGTCCATTTCTCATTTTTACCTTGTTTTTCTATGGAAATAAATTATTTAAATTTTAGAAAGCTTGCTGTTTCCCTCTTTTTCAGTTACTTTTTTTACGAGTCAAGGTACATAACATCTATGTAACATTTTCTATCTTCTTTATATGTTTTTATATTAATTCTCTCGATCATATGACCACAACATGAATTTCTTTTGGAAAATATACATACACACACATATACAGCATGATCCTGCTAATACACAGTCCATTATAACAAGAATTCAGATATAACAATTGTGGTGTGGCTCCCAAAATTTTAATATTTTTTCATATACACAAAAAATATTGTTTCAAAGAATGAAAGTTAATATGTGAAAAGATTATCATTTTGTGAAAGATATTATGTATGAATTCAAATATAATACAATACTTTCATTGCTCTTCAAAATTTGTACATTTATTCGTTTAAGAAAAATTAATTTTATTCAAAGTACTAAAACTAATGTGAAAATTTAATCATCATTTTGGGGAACAGATCATGTACATGTTGAGAAATTATATGATCATAATGTGGCTTACAAAAATGTACATTAATGTCACCAATTTCTTGAAGTGTCAAAATAAGCTTTGCTTAGTTTTGAAAAAGTCCAATAAAAGAAAAGCTAATTGTTGTTTGTTTGTTTGTTGTTGGGCTTAACGCCATTTTTCAGCACACGATAGGCTATTCATGGCGGCCAGTATTAATGGTGGAGGAAGAAACCGGGAAATCACCGGAAAGAACCACCAACCCACGAGAAGCTACTGGCAAGCTTTCTCACATATCTACATTAGCCGAATCCTAGACTCAAACACACGAAGACAGAGGTGAGATGGCAGTGATCTGTAACGGACAGCGCTTTAGACCACTCGGCCACTTGGGGCCCGAAAAGCTAATTAGTGTTAATCTTAATATTACTGAAACTATGAACAATAATCCCAGCAAGTCTTCTTCATTTACCTTCAGTGCACTATGCTTACATTTTTTATCAAAGGAAAGAAAAGATTTTATTTGAATTTGTAAATGAAATAATTTCTGTAAGTGCTTATCATCAAAATGATCTCACTACTAAAGGTTGCACAAATTATGGGACAATTTAAAAAACACCAAAAGCTGTCAACACAAGCATATGGCTTTGCTGCATAACCAATTGGCATGCTGTTAGTTGACCAATGCATTTTCTATAAAAATGTCCCAATTTTTCCTTAAATATTCTTTCAGTATTAGTCTACATGACTGTACAGTACAGTCTCGAATTTTCAGCCATGTACATATGCTTTTCAAGCCTAAACACAGATTTAATTTTTGAAACTCTCAATGCCTGAATTATGCATTTTATTGAAGGCCAGAAATCAGACCCTTCAGACATGTACAGTAAATATGAATGTTGCAGAAAAAAAACCCCAACCATTTCAGACGTTTTTGTGAAAGCATTACAAAATTAAATATCAGTATTTTAACAGATATAGCAAGTGTTTTTTTTTTAATTATAGAAATTATGCCACTTTATGCATGATGGAATTATAATTATGAATAAAAACAGATTCAACTGGTGAAAAAATGTACACAACTATTTATGCTTATGTCGAAGATTTCATACATATACAAATAAATATTACATATGTAATAACTATCTTATGTACTTCTTGTTTAATCTGGAACAAGCCGACATGTTAATCCATGTTAATGAGTCCATATTGTTTCTCCCACTTGTATCCACCTACAGCTGCAATTTGTTTTTCTTTTTGTTTTTAAATGGTGGTGGTGGTGGTGATGCATCATCATCTTCAGATAATTGACCTGGTTGGTTATAACATGGTTTGGTACACACACTGCATGTTTTGTATATTTTTTGTTGTATGCAGTTGTCCTTTATAAAGAATTGTAAACTGACAAAATCATGAGACACATATTTTATCTATTCAAAGAGGGCATGCCATTTAATTATGGATCAATGTATAGACAATTTTTATCATGCAATGATTAATATAAAATTTTACCAATACATGAATGAATATTTCTAAGGGCCAAACTGATGTATCCAGAAAAGCCAATCGTATCTATCTAAGCATTATCTCAATGAGATGCTGACAGTACTCCAAATGTATGATCTGTTAGAGTAAAACTTGCATTATACCAAGAATTCTTTAAAAAGTTTTCAATCAATATACTGATCCACTAGTAGAGAAACAACATTTCCAGTCACATTTCCTAATCAATGCCTCAAATTAATGAAACCTTAAGACAACTTCTAGCAAGACCTCAAGATTTTTCTCTGCTTATGCATCTTTTTCAGAGTTGGAATTTTTTAATACAGAATATTTTGTATGTTTATGTCTTCACAGATGATTGTAGATATGTTCCGAGCAAGAAACTTCGATTTTTTAAAAAAATAAATCAATTCATTTTTTAATGTTAAGCAACACTTATCACATTGTGTGTTGTGTGTGTGTGTGTGTGTGCATGTGCACATCTAGAAGGCCTCAAGGTAGATTAGTTCTGGAACTGACATACTTTCTCTAAATAAAGTATTTTATTATTATTATTATTATTATTATTATTATTATTATTATTATTATTATTATTATTATTATTATTATTATTATTATTATTATTATTATTATTATTATTATTATTATTATTATTTTCATTTTTATTTATTATTATTATTACATATCCTTTATAAAAACAAATGCATACATCAATTTTCATCATTCTACATGTAATATTGCTAGAAACACTGCTAAATTAAAAAAAAGTTATATCAATAATTGTAAAAAGTCAGTGATTTCTTTTTGAAGAGCAGAAACCAAACATGAATAAGTTCAAGAAATTTCATAACCTAACATATATCAGAAACTGAGATAAATAAAAAGCATGATGGTAATGCCATGTATGATGTTATCGGAAAAGACAAAATACATCACAAGAGATTATATGCAGATTCATTTAACTTACTCGTTTTTCACGTTCCATTTGGGCTTTTTCAGCTTTTCTTTTCTTTTCCAGATGCTCTTGTTCAAGTTTTCTTTTGAACTCTTCTCTTACCTGGAATATACAGGAACTATATCCATCATATTCCGTATCATCAAATTCTGAATAGTCTGAACTTGTATAATCACTTTGTACTTCCATATCCAATTCTCTTAACTTTGTACCAAGTTGCCAGCACAAAGTCCACTCTACTAAATAAACTTCAGATTTTGGGGTATATATCCAATTTCACTAGCTGATGACTGGTATTCATTACTGCATACAAAACCTTCCATGTTATTACTTTTTGACACTAAAAAAACACTGAATGGAAGTGCATGACAACCACTAACTGAGGAATATAATCTATATTCCGTTCCTTTAACTTACCATGTCAATCTAATTGTAATAATTCATGAAATCACTGAGAACATAAATATGAAAAACTGGTGCTGCAGCCAAGCACATGTAGCTAAGGCAAGAATGTTTCCTGAGCAAATGCATCTCCTGACAGTTTACATTGTCCTACACTAATAAAGGTATGTGCAAAGTGCCACTCAATCAACATCTGTCACATTTCATTTGCAATATGGTCAACAAACCAGTCAAGGCTATCATGACGCAGACTGTGACTCCATAAAATATGGAGATAAATAAGATGTTGAATAAGTGATTATGACAAAAGATCTAATGAGAGATTTGGGGGAGGGGTTCTGGTTTACATATCAGCAATGTCAGTGGGAGGATACAAAGACATACACATGATCTAAGGTCTTTTAACATTTTTAAGCAACTACTGGTTCACTATATACCCTCAAGATCCAACACCTAATAAAATATGGCAAATGTCATCTGGCCTTCAGAATATGTGCAACACATACTTAGGAAAGCAGATTCTCATTTAAAAAAGGGGGGGCTGGTGACTGGGTAGGAACACCATAAAACACTGAACCAAAAATCTTGTTTAAAAATCTACCAGAAGTTACTGAGAAGGCCATGGCTGGCACACATATAATCTTTGATGACAAAATGAAGGAAACACTTTTACAGTCATGTATATAATTTTCTTTCATTCTTTATTAAATCTGGTAATTTTTTAAAACAAATTTACATACATTTTACAATAATTTACAATTAATTTGCTTTACAAATTTTACATTTTAGATACTCCATAAACATGATCAGTTGAAAAAGTTTCATGGCTCAGTGTCATATTTCAGACCTCTGTGGGTGTGTATCAAGATATGTCATTAATGAGCTACATCCTCTTTTATCTTGTTCCTCCCATTTCCCCAGGAGGTACTTTCTGGGCAGATCAAAAGGTCCTGCTGACATTCTTCACATTTAACAATCTATCATTGGCTAATATGTCCATGAAAGAAGGACAGTGGTAGTGTAGGACAGCTCTTATTATGCAGGGTATGTACACTAGAGGGGAAACACAGCAGACACTAACGGGCAAGTCATGCACCACTGCCTAATCTGAGTTGATACATCCACATTTTAATAATAATATGCACACTAGGTTATCATTTGCTGTTAGTACAATTTGTCTGCTTAAAATATAATTGTCATTACACCATGAAGTACATCACATCTGTACCTTATGTCATGGTGCTATATGAAGAGTCATAATCTGCAATTTTTCATAAATTTTGTTTCCTGACACATCACTGCATGGACAAGTGTCATCTTATTAACCCCTTTATGTTTTTAGACCCTAACCAAATAATTTAAAAGCAGAAAGAAGAAAAGAACTAAAGGTAGCGGTATTATTGGAGAGCAAAGTTTACTTTGTTTCATTGATGAAGTACTTTTATGATGCATTCAATGTAGAAAGTTGAACCAGTCTACTTACTGTCTCTAAGAAACTAAGCTACTACAGAGCACTGGAACATGAAACATTGGTCACAGGGATTACTGCACATATTTTGGGATTGTTAACATACCTTTAACAATGTCAGTCATATTGCTATGATGTCTGCAATGTGGCAGTCTGTAGTGATATCTACTACTGGGGCATCTTGCCACAGACATGTGGCATCAATTCCCACCCTGTCGCATTATCCCAACAAGGCCAGCCAGTCCTAATACTAACCTCTAAATGCTCAGTGCCAGGTGAGTCAGCTGCTAGTACCATTTTTATACATTTTGGTATGACTGGGCTGGGGTTCAAATTCACAACCTCCCACATCTGAACTGGAGGGTTACCACAAATCACTGAACCATGACCAAATTATGCTGTAAAAGTCCTTATAAGAAATTTCACCACAAGTTGCATTTCCATAGGCATTATTGCAGGAGAAAATGAGCTAACACAGGTCAAATGAATTCACTGAACCATGAAATATAGGCCAGTGGTCAATGTTGTTGAAAGCTATACTCCACACAAAACATTTAAACACTAACTTGTGTTAATATGCAGGTAATGGTGTGGGAAAGATTGACCTAAATGGAGACAAACATGGATACACTGACCTGAATTGTTTTGTAATTCAACATAAAAATCACATAAATCTGTTACAATCCATTTTACTGACTTAGCAGTGCACTATAACCTGCTGACCCATGTGAAATCAAGCTTAACAAACTTGCTTCAAACATTCATTTTATGCACTCCAAAATGTGATAAAACTGTCCTTAAATGTAAATTTTTAATGAGAGCCATTTCTGAAAGTACAATCTTATTATTACTAAATTTGTCTCTTTACAATGATGTTGAGTGGTAACCATTTCTTATACAATCAATGTTCATGCTACATTTTTGTCCAGTTATAGAAAACTTGGTCAATTTAAATCCAATCATCACATTTTTGTCAATCAATCTCTACTAAATTATATTATTTATGCATCTTCTCTGCCCAGTGAATTTGTAAAACTATACCCAGTTTGTGAATTTCTATTCCAAATACAATATCAACTGTTTTTGTTTTCTGTTTAATGAGCACAATAAAGTTTCAATGCTATGGAGAAACTTTTGCATCATTTTAATAATTATTTTTATGTGCAATAATCTGCAAGACTGAAATCTGCCAAAAATTCACAGAAGAATCCTGAACAAGAAATTAATTGCATCTGTGCTTTACTAGGAGTAAATTATAAATCTGAAGATTTATTGGCAGACTTCTATTTACTAGGAGTAAATTATAAATCTGAAGATTTATTGGCAGACTTCTATTTACTGGGAGTAAATTATAAATCTGAAGATTTATTGGCAGACTTCTATTTACTGGGAGTAAATTATAAATGTGAAGATTTTTTTGGCAGACTTCTATTTACTAGGAGTAAATTATAAATCTGAAAATTTATTGGCAGACTTCTATTTACTAGGAGTAAATTATAAATCTGAAAATTTATTGGCAGACTTCTATTTACTAGTAGTAAATTATAAATCTGAAAATTTATTGGCAGACTTCTATTTACTAGGAGTAAATTATAAATCTGAAGATTTATTGGCAGACTTCTATTTACTGGGAGTGAATTATAAATCTGTGGAAGTTAACTGATTGCTATTAGTAAATTAAAATATGTATTGACTGCTATTACTAAGAGCATTATAAACCTGTGGGCAGGTTAATTAACTGCTATATCTAAGAATAAATTATAAATCTGTGGAGGTTAATTGATTGATTGCTAAATCTAGGAATAAATTATAAATATGTGGAGGTTAATTGACTGACTGCTAAATCTAGGAATAAATTATAAATCTGTGGAGGTTAATTGATTGACTGCTAAGTCCAGAAATTAATTAAAAATCTGTGGAGGTATTTGACTGACTACTAAATCTAGGAATAAATTATAAAGATAAATCTATGGAGGTTAATTGACTTGACTGCTATTAATAGGAATAAATTATATAACCTGTGTAGCTTAACTGACTGACTGCTAATTTTAGGAATAAATTATAAATCTGTGGAGGTTAAATGACTGACTGCTATTAAAAGGAATAAATTATATAACCTGTGGAGGCTAATTAACTGACTCATTAATAGGAATAAATGATAAATCTGTGGAGGCTAAATTACTGACTGCTATTACAAATAGTTATACATCTGTGGAAGCTAACTGACTGCTTTTACAAGGAATAAATTATACATCTGTGAAGGTTTATGGCTATTATTAAACAAGACTATTTTATATTTCATCATGTAAATTAAGGAAGAGAAATAGTACATCAATATATGTTGCCTGTTTTTGACAGAAATAAATGTTTCTGTCTTTTGCAAGAAAAAAAAATCATACAACAGATCTGTTGCAAAAGAAAAAATTGAATATTTGAAAAATGTTTAATGATTTTGTATTTATAAAATACAATTTGACTTAAAGGTTCAGTATTGTTCAACATTTTAAATTCAGACCAGTATACTTATCACAATTTTTCAATTTCAAGCTAGAGAGCTAGATCAGTCACTTTCCACCAAAATTTATATTCTACCTGAAAACTGTTAACATAGGATTTTATTGATTCAGGAAGAAGCAGTAACTCTAAATTCAACTATTCTCTCAATTTCACTCAATTTCACTCCATTTCACTTTAACATACAAATTATGCAAGCTTTTCTACTCACCTTCAGATATTTCTTTCTCTGCCTGTACATACGATATTGGGCCTGCAAACGGACAATTCCATTTACAAGAACATGGAACTTCCTCCTGAAAGGTTAAGAAATTCAGATTTTGTTAGATCCTTACTCAAACAGGTAAAGATCTAATGTATATTATGAATAGGAATCTGAGAGGGTTTATTTGCCCCAAAGTGGATACACAAGTCATGACTGAAACACACATCACAAGGCTCCCTAAAAGCAATAATAACGATAGAAGGTGTTTGATAAATTGGACAAGCATCACCTATGTCACACCATATTTGTCAGATGGATACCTGTTGGGTACACATATTTGGCTTTAGCTTAACTCCACTTCTGAATCACACAATGGTCTCTAATACACAAGTCTAAATTTATGTTTGGCCACAGGCTTTTCAAAGTTAATTTCATATATCTAATAAATACATTTTCAAAGTCAAGATCAAGTGTTAGCAATTCTCTAAAATCCACTTGTTCAGTCAGGAAAGAATTAAAACAGCTACTGAAGAATGATAAAATGTGATGATGTTACAATATTTATTTGACCAAGTGAAGGCTATTTTCTAGACCTTATTTTGTGAGCCTTTGAATATTAGTTGCAAATAATTACAAGCTTAGACCAGTCTTCTCTCCCTATCATAAGTACATAAGTATTTGTTGTTGTCTTGA
>JAEAOA010001728.1:0-305000 GCA_016746295.1 Potamilus streckersoni | reverse complement strand
AAGGCTCTTTATACAATGACACTTTCTCTCATATATAGTCAAATTCTGTTCAGCTTTTTTAGCTTTTGTCATTGGGAGATTGTTCTATTTATAGTATTGGTGACCATATTTTATGGTGGATTGGTATTGTTTGTACAGCATATATCTGAAAGTATATGATGGCAAAAAGGTTATTATCAAATGTGGTTGTATTCTGCTAGCTAGTTTTTGAAAAGCTGTTTAAAGAATTGGAGAGGGGGTAGCTATATTGGCTATATTTGATGGCAGTTTGGCATCATTTGTAAACTTTGTAAATACATGTATGCTAAAATGAGAAGTAGTAATTTTGTGATTTTTTTGGGGTGGGGGTGGGGTGGGGGGTGGTAATGGTGGCCACATTTAATAGCAGATCTCCACTAGATGAAATCTGAAAGGCATCAACATGATACAATAATTATCGATGCAAAAGTCATTATGTTCGGGAACAAAAAAATCCATGCCAATAGTTGACTTAGCCTTATGGTCAAGTGAACTAAAATATACTTAAAATAAATAAATAAATAATGCTTTATTTATAGAAAGTAATAAATACAAAACTCGCCTGAAGCCTTTTCAACCAATCTACTTGTAAATATAAAGACTATTTAACCCTAGTTGAAAAAGAATACTTATTTCTTATTTATATCAGGTCAAAATATTGATTTTTAAAAGCACAGAGAGAATTTGATTCCTTTATATTAAAGACAAGCTACTCCTAACAAGAATTCTCAAAAAACTCATCTTGAAATACTATATTAGGGGATTGGTATCAAATTTCCAGCTTTTATTAACTCATTAACCCCTAGAACTGCATTTACGAGGCAGGAGGTGGTAGCCTACTTTTGAGCTCTGTAGCATTAAGGTCATGTGTGACACAAAGTGGCTGGTATAGAAAGGTAGTAAGACGTAGCTTTATGATAATACCAAATAATATGGATGTTCCAGTTGCATTACAAAATACAGAAGGAAAAACGTCACTTTTTGGACCGGATTTTTTTTCAGTCGAATTTTGCCCGAGGTCATTATCCAGTTTTGTGTCAGGATTTTAGACTTTTTGGCCTCAGTTCTAAGACAGACCAGTCTGACTTGCACACAGGCATGTGAACCCTTGCAAAAAGTAGGATAAGATGAGCATCTAGAAGGAAGAGTGGTCTCGACATGCTGGGTCCATGAAGCAAAAAAAAAAAAAAGAACTCCAAATTTTTACCCTTCTGCTCATGCTAAGGCAAAAGAGCCAATGAAATTTAATTAATGAATTATTAAATTGTTATTCATCAAATCTCAACCTTTTTGTACAATTTAACCATCTAACCATTGGCATCGCTGACTGAGGAATCAGAAATTTACATCTATTTTTCAATTTTAAATTCCAACAATATAGAGATTGGGTGGGCTTAATAGATTAATAAAACATTGGGAGCATCCCAGACCAATCTTAATGAACATCACACCATTTAACCAAGAACTGATTGCATTAGCATTAGGAATTTATGTTAATTCAACTTGTAATTTACAGTCACAGCAGGGTGTAATGGTTTATCTCAGAGGACTAATGATATAGTTCCAATCAGAAATGTGAATATCCACTTTCACATTAATAGGTTGTTTGTGTATCAGATCAGGTTGCAAAAGGACTAAAGTTTAGTTCTTTAATATTATCCCAAGACAATATCTGACATGAAAAGAGTGGAAATATCGTTAATCCCTGAAGAAAAACAAATTTTCACAAATTTGGGTTGCGTATTATATTTTATTTGAAGGGAAAAAATATCTACATACCTGAACTGTACAGTGGAAAAAAAGTGCAGTCTACAACAAAGATGGTTGATGACCCAAAGAGGCTAGATGAAGGGAGAATGAACAGAAATACCGACCAGACTAACAATGATTTGGAAAACACAGGAAGCATCCAGGTAATGCTGACATGCTTGCAATTTGAGTTCAGTCACTCATTTTATATGCTGAAATTGGTTTACTGGTGTAACAGAATTGCTACTTGAATTTTGCAGAGTTTTATAACTTAGAGAAAATGAATTATTTAAATGTCATGTTCAGTTCCAATTTCTCTAATTTATTAAATTGTTATATTTAACATGTTTTTTTTTTTGCTGTTCTCATCTCAAATCTGTCATGCTATCCATTAATTTCATATTTTAAGTTATTGATTACTTGATCTGGGCAATAAACCATAACATAATGATAACTATAAACCATAATGAGTGGGAATCTTACATCATTCCACCTCTGACACAAGAAAACAAACCTTAATGAAGGAACAACCTTAAAGATTTAATGCTACCTTAATGACTGCATAAGAAGATTTTGTGCCACCTTCATAACTACATAAGATTTATTGCTACCTTAATGGCTACATAAGAAGGTTTAGTGCTACCTTAATTGCTACACAAGATTTGGTGCTACCTTAACTGCATAAAATGTTTTGTGCTTATAATATGTATATGTTTCATTTTGTGTCAAAAAACATTAAAGTCAAACCATTTTACAGCAATGTCATCAAAATAATAGTTGGGTCACTTTGAGATAAGAGTACTGTGATCTACACAATCAAATACCTTTATAAAATCAAAGCAAATAATGTGTGTCATTTTAAATGTATCCCTACCATTTCACCAATTGGTGGTGATTCTTGATCCATGACCCCACCAACAGATAGAATAAAAGGAGTGAGGAATGACATTTTATTCCAGCTATAAATAGAAATGGACATGATACTGCAATTTACTTTGGTTAAAAAAATCAGTTAAGACACACATAAATCCTGGAGGGACATTAAAGCCCAAAGCAATTACGTCACAAGGAGTGATGTAAGATGACATAAATATCACATCATGTTAAATATGTGTTGCATATAGGAAAAGACTTACTATAACAAACAAAATAACAACAACAACAATAATAATAATAATAATAATAATAATAATAATAATAATAATAATAATAATAATAATAATAATAATAATAATAATAATAATAATAATAATAATAATAATGATAATAATAATGATGATAATAATAATGATGATGATGACACAATAAACAAGTTCCTTAATTCTCAACAAAACAATATAATCCTTGGGAAACAGTGTCACACAGAGAAAAGTAAAGTCTGTATCATATATTCCAACTTTGATCTGAACTGAGTGCATTTTTATTTCAAAATATATGGTCAAATAAAAAACCAAAAAGGTGTCAAACTTCTTCAAAACATTACTCTATCCCAGAATAAAACTCAAGAGACAACACAGAGAAATCAGAATTGGTTGGGTTCATATTTAAATGTATACAGGATGCCAACAATTTATGTTGTCACCAGTTCAATGCAAAAACTTGTCCACAACCAGAAAACAACTTTTTTCATTGTGTTTAATGCAAATCATCATCATGGTCATGATTCTAGTATGAATACTGCCATCAGAAATAAACAAACAATATTTAACCCAAGTCAATGAATCATACAATACAGGCCATAATGGCATACATTTTAAATGAAGTTGTAATGGACAATAAGATAAGATACATGCATTCACCAAATTTCAGGTTTCAAGACTGGGCAGTATAGTATGTACTGGTATATAGCATGCAACCAACCTATATGGTTATTGAGCTAAAAACAAACTTGACCCAAGATGGTAAATTGTGATATGCATGTCACAATAATCTTTTGTTGCTTTGGTGTGATGTTAAAAAAATTGCCTACAATGTCAATCATTTAGTTTTACAGTTCAGTTATGGACAATGCTAGGGAAATTAACTTAAAACACACAGTGACCTTGCTTGTAATGAGGGTGCAGTATTTAGATGCACCATCATGCACCCCCTCACACAGTAACAGGATTCTAGAGAACAGTAAACTGATCAGGAGCTAAATACAAAATCTCAACCAAGAAAGTATGGTACATTTAAAATAGCCCAATTAGTTCCTACCCCTGGGCACAAGTACAATGGAACCCACTATAAACTGTTACCCAGGACCTGTGAGGAAAGAATAACTGTACACATGTACATTACAGGTATAGATATTACTGGTATACTGGGCAAACTATGGCCAGTAGCATACTAAGAGTAAATGTCGTCAGGGACATTTTGAAGGCCCAAAGGGGTTTTTGCACTCATCAAGACCTCTGGCACCCATGGTTTTGCTGCAATAAGATCACTGGTGCTCAGGTAAACCACCCTGCCAGCTACCCAGTTAGTATGCTATTGACCAAGGCATTATTTCCTTGCTATATTTAACAATATTAAAGAATATATGCAAATCCCATAGTAATCATGCTATGAAATATACTAAAAGTATGTCTTCAATTTTCATACTGAAATAATTCAAATAATTATGATTGCTTTTATATAGCAGTTCTATTTGACAGAAATGAGTTTTTAATATTAAAACTATATATATATATATATATATATATATATATATATATATATATATATATATATATATATATATATATATATATATATATATATATATATATATATATATATGTTAATGTGTATGTGTGTACCAACATGAGGGACGAATGGAGACAAATGTTGTAAAAAAATTTTTTTAACCAAATTCAATTTTTTTCAAGATTTAGTTTTGTACTAGTGCATGTTAGCATTTTAAGTATAGTATTCCTTTGTAATAATGGACTGCAAATCCGAAGATTTTCAGGAGATCAGCTGTTTTCCATATGAATTCCAAATAACTGTGGTATGTTTACTAGCTCTCTTTGACAAATACATGTATCTTGCCCAGGTGTTGGCATCCCATTCCAAGTTTCCCAGATTATTCCATCAATAAAGTAGCTAGTAAATTGTAGGATTTTATTAAGACTTTTTTTTTTATCAACAAGTTCTCTCTCTAATGGCAACACAGTCTTTCACAGGGTGTCAACTACAGTGTAAGCTTAGTCATCCAACTATAGTTGTATTTTTAGAATTTAATTTGTACAGGTTTTGGGGGAAGGTGGGATATGATTTTCTTTAGAGCCAAGATATTTTATTTACTTTTATTGCAAGATAGTTATTTTTTTCTTCATATAATATAATGGATATGTGTTATTTTGCTATAAATCAAATGACAATGTTTTTCCAGCAGTTGAAAGAATTTGTTTTAGTGTCAGGAGCCAGCCTCATAATGTTAAACTGTTGGTCATTGTGGTTTGTGGTTATGATGTGATGTGATTATGATTTTTGATGTAGCTTTAACAATTTTTAAGTCATATCAATACAATGTCTGCAGTGTGGCAGTTTATAGTGATGTCTAGCACTGGGGCATCATGCCACAGACATTGAGCATGATGTCACACCCAGTCACATTATCCTGACACCAGGCCGACCAATCTTAACACTAACCTCCTAATGCTAAGCAAGCGAGGCAGCTGTTAGTACTAATTTTGTAAGTCTTTGGTAAGACTTGACCAGATTGTGGTTTGTATTGCAAAAAGTTTAAAAATACATTAGTACTCTTTATGGTATCCAGCTCTAATTTTTGTGCTATAATATGTGTTGAGGATAAAACATAAATCATACAAAAGCTAAATAACAAGCTAAAAAAATACAAAGCAATTAATAAAACACTGCTGCTAAAGATTTGCTTCTAAAAAGACAACCAAATACATGTAGAAAAAATATGTAATTAGTATTGTTAAGTTTTTGCTGCTGCTAAAAGGTGCCTAGATTTGGGTGGCACTCTTACATATTCATATTTTGCCAAAAGTTAGAATTTTAAGTTAAAGAATCTCCTTAGATTTCCTCAATGGTTATACTGGCCTGGCTATTTACAAAAAGACCTTGTATATCTTAGGTACTGTTCAAAGAACCTATAATTTCCTCTATTCTGGTGTATGAATGATGTGTGTAATATGGGTTATAGAGTATACAGATTGGCCTTACTCTATATGTAAACCTTTCAAAAAACTGCTAGATCCACTTGGTTAACTTTCACTTCCTGAACTTAAGCAGGAAATTATGAAGAAAAAAAGAGCAAATAACTTTTTTTGGCAATTCATCCATTACACTTTCAGAAGCTGTATTGTCTAATTAAGCAAACTTCTTTTTCCCATTTTTAACAGGTGCTTTTAAGATGCTTTAGACTAATTCAGGCTGATTTTTTAGCACAAGAGAGCAGTCATTTTAGTCACATTGTGCTTAGATCATGTACAATTTCATCAAGCACAATGTCTAAGAAATGTCAGCCACATTACATCAAAGTAGCATAGAGGTATTCCAACATTCTCTCTAATGTGCATGTTTCAAATGCAAACAACTTCACTTTACATATGTCACTCTCTCAAAGGTATATAACTGGCCCCAGTATGATGGTCATTTTAAATTGTAAATAGGTACCCATCCCTCTTAAATATTCACAACTTCTGCTGCCAAAAAATGACCTTTTAAAAGAGGTGGTCTCTCATCAGGACAACAATACCATGAAAACATACAATTTTTATTTCAGGCAAAGTTGTTAATGACCTCTTAAAAGGTTAACTGCTGTATAATAAATATGCCACAACTATAACAAAGTTTACCAAAATTTGCCCTCTGACTCTTGTTAGAATGCATCAATTGGACAAATGGCTCACATCTTGACGTAACTGACACACACAGTTCACTTCTTGACATAACTGACACACACAGTTCATATCTTGACATAACTGACACATGGTTCACATCAATCATAACTGGCCAACAAACAATGACCTGTCTCAGCTATCATTAGCAACATTATTAGGGCCAGGACCAATATGATTTCAAGGGATCAGTCTGATGGTATGTATGCTTTGTGGATGTGGAGGTGAGAATTCTTGCAAATTATGCACAGGATGGACCCATTGTAGTACCTATGTTCTTTAATGGACCAGACCATAATAAATATTCCATCTAAAAGTTAAAAGGGAACTGATCTCTCTTATCAGCACTCTATAAATAGCATTGTGTAAAATCTAAACCTTGTACCATTCAGATTCAACCAAAATATTGTTATACTAATAGGCTTTTATCAAATCCAGATCAAATCAACTCATGCCAATGCCAATGCAACTGTTATGGTTCTGACATTAATCAACAGGCTGCATTTCTATTCAAAGGGTATAACTCCAAAGAATAAGTACAGCATTCATTTCTTAGTAGTTTGCAACACTTTATGGACAAATGTCATAAAACAAATGCAACTGGAGCAAAACAAACATGTGGATGCATATTTGCAACTACACACAGAAAAACAATTTTTAAAACCATTAATCTTCTCGTATTGGCTGCAGTTCATGTTAAAAGTATTTTATTAAAAATCTGCAATGGAAGAAACTAGGTAATTAGGCCACTTACACAGATCACCTGACAAATGAACAAGTACAGTAATATGTCAGCAACCCTGACACAACACCTTTAATATATTGTCATATTACGCCCATGCCCCAGTGTAAACTGAGAGCAATCAAATTTGGTGAGAATGATAATGTTGACTAGGTCATGCATACCCACAATGCATTTTGTCAGTGTAATGCAAGATGTTTCAGTGGTCATGACCCTATGAATCTAATATAAGTTCAAGTCCAATTCAAGTCTCTTTATATTCTTAACACTTTTTTGAATGATATTAAAATGTACTCTAGTCAATCTAACTTTTGTTAATGCTCTAATACAGTATTATGTAGTTGGTTTTAAAGGTAACCTATTACCCATTTTATGCTGAGAAAATGGAAGCCATGTTCCTTGTCCAAAACCACTTCAAGGCAGCAAACAAGGCTGACATTGGTGGGTTATCAAACCCACAATCATTTGATTAAGGGACCAATTTTCTACCAACTTTTTTGTCTAATCATGAATGGGAATATCTTATTCAATCATTCAAAACTGGGTTCACCAAAACCTCATTAGAGCAACAGATTGAGCCAGACCAAAATTTGTTCTGTACTTTTATTACAACAACTTTACAACTGGGGTTTTCTATTCTCCATCAACTGTAGCACCAGTAACTACTGCTAGAGTCCAACAATAACAAAACTGTACTTGATTTCTTTTAAATGATACGCTGACCAACTGAATTTAAAGTACATTTAATTTCATGCTAATTCACTGAACAAGAGGACCAAGGGGAGTTGAGGTCACTTACAGAACTGGACAGTTGGCAATTTCACAATTTTTTAATGATACTCTGACCAGCTGAATTACAGTACATTTAACTCCATGTTAATTCACTAAACACAGGACCAAGGGAGCTATGTCATTTATAAATCTGGACAGTTGACATTTTCACCAAGCTGATCAGATTAGTCTGATGGTATGCATGCTTTGTGGATGTGGAGGTGAGAATTCTTGCAAATTATGCACAGGCTGGACCCATTGTAGTACCTATGTTCTTTAATGGACCAGACCATTATAAACATTCCATATAAAAGTTAAATGGGGAGCTATGTCATTTATAAATCTGGACAGTTGACATTTTCACCAAGCTGGCTTATGTAGTATTTTTTATGACCACAATCCTATGGAAAATTATGTCAGTTTTACTATCTGTACAACAGAAAGATATAATGAATTTTTGAAGAAAAAGTCAATCAATACACATTACCCATAATTAATAATGCATTAATGATTTCTATAAAATACACCTTTTTTTAATTGAAATTTGATGAGAAAAAATCATCCCAGATGGTTGCCAGTCTGACAACAATCTTGAAGATACTGATGTATATTCTAAAATCAAATCAGAAATATTGCCTCCTGAATGATAACAAGCAAATACTGATGGATGGACAGACAGATGATAGATGCATTACCAAATCAAAAGCTTACTAAAACCCTTAGATTCCGCTTTCTAATAAACTCTGAAGGAGAAAACAAAATACCCACCCACCCATCAAAAGTGTTGTCAACTGGCAGTGAAGCATGATTCACTTCAAGTTATGATAATCTTAATAATCAAATAGTTAGTACACTTTACATACAGGTGTGAAGTTTAATATCTTTAATAAAATATTACTTTATGTGAATCTGATTGGTCCAAATAAGCCAATGAAATTCTTGCACAATATTCTCATTAATGAATGGCTGAGACCATGGGAATTTTCTAAGCAATGCCTTCTAAAACCTTCATTTGTTTTAGTATTTACTATAAAACATTTGGGGGTCATCTTTCCAATTAATTAATGGTGGAAAAAAGGTTACATCTGTCATAATATGGCCAACTTATCCCACTGGGGCTTGTTACAGATGAAATTTATCGCAAAGTCTCACAAAAGGTGGAAATTATGGATTTTGTTTCATTATTAAAGCATTGTCCATTTGAGATCCTTCATTTCTTGTATTCCTGTTGGTATATAATTCATCTTATTTAACAAGATCTATAAATTATGGGAAAACAATGCTGTCAAATTAATGCAGCAATAAATGGTCAACCGAAATGACTGCAGTCATGAATATCATATGACAGCTGGCAAGAACAGTGTACAAAAACTCTACCTTACAGCCAAGTGTTGATTTATTACAAATAATTCCCTGTCATCATATATATTTTATTTTCATTCATACATGTATTTATCTATACCTATGCTAAAGAGTTATCTGTCAGTCATTTACCCTATAATACAGTCCCATCCAATCATATCCCCATTCAATTGCTGCATAAATATGTGGCCTGAGAATAGATTGGATAACCCAGAAGGTCAAATAGTTTTCTGTATGACATACATATTGAACTCTTTACAACTTCTAACATATTTTCATGCAACTTTCTTAAAATGTTCACAATGTTGAAAGAATTTGTTTTAATAAATGAAGAAATCTTTAAAATAAAAGTAGAGATTTTAAAGAAATAAATACACAAATGAATAAGCAGATCTTTTGTCACTTTTCTCATTAATAAATTAGCATGGCTTAGTACACTAAAGACAGCGATTTCAGGAAGAGACCAAGAGTCCCTTGATAGGTACTGCTCAGCTGGATTCAAAGATGCCCTAGATGACTTAATTCTCAAAAAAATTTTAAGGATGTCTGAAATAATTCTGTGCCTAAACTCATGAAATGGTATTCAGATATATTAGAGTGACAAAGGAAAATGGAGATCAAAGAGAAAACTCAAGCAAGTGTATTTAACTTCACAATGTTCAAAAGAGACATGTTACATCAGCATTATATGCCAGGAAAAATATTCTACTCTAGTGAATAATAATGTCACATCAGTGAATAAAATGATAAAAAAAATATCACATAAGTGAATAATACCACACCAGTGAATAAAAATCTCACATTAACAATGATATTATTCAAAGATGCTAAATGGACAGAACCAAAGTCAAGTAAAGTCAAACTAGTAAGGATCTGAAATATTTTGATTATAATGATTACATAAAATAGTACAAACACTCCATTGACTGCATCACAAAATTATAAAGTTATTTTCTAGCATTTAAACATCATCTTCTACAACATCCGGGGCCACATTAAGGTTTCTGAAATTCACCAATCCTTTACCTCAGTTGATGCCTTTATTTAACATTTAGAATGATGTTACATGTCAAAAGTCTTTACCCTGTTATGCAAGAGAGATTATGTTGTGCTGTGCATTAGCAGTCAGTGACAGTATGGAACACAACATTCCATGCAACTCACAACATCTCTTATTCCAGTCTCAGCTTTACCCTATTGTACAGAATGGAAGCTCACTGAATATACATATGGTGTAAAAATGTATTTCAAACTACAGTCTAGATGGGGATGCATGCCAACAATCTAAATAAAGAATACAGTGGGAATTGTACTCAATGTCTTTCTCAAATCACAAATCAAATGGATATTCATTGCTTCAGCTTATGTGAGAGATAATGGATGCATTATAAAACAGATCAAAGACATTCCCCTAATTGTATTGTATACAGCCTGAAGCTAATACCTGTAAACAGTGAAGACAGTAAGATGCAGTGAGATAAGCTAATGTTAAAAACAAACCTGGCAGATTACATATTTATGTATAATCTTAAATACCTCTTTGTTGTCAGCAAGTTTGATACACTGATCAAAAAGTCCAATAACCCCATTACCCTTTCCCTGATGGGTACAATACTGCAAATGATCTGGAACCCTTCACACGTCTCACCCACCCCTTCTCTCCCATCTACATATATTTGTGTTTGTGTGCAACCATACCTGATATGAAGTAAATTAACATCCTCATGTACAATGCATCATGTATTAATAGCCAACTACCTAATTCACACACCTAGTAATTGAACATCTAAATCATGAAACCAGCCTTTTATATCTCCCTCTTTATCCAGTACAGCCCACCTACACTGCTGTGAGACAAATAGCAATAAGTAGGTAATAGAAAACAATGCTGCACATGTAATGCATGAACATGTCATCAGCATGTGCTTTAACAGGACTTATACTCACCAATTGGGAAAAGCACAATTTGTGTCTGCACAAAGATCCTTTAAAAGCATAAATAGGTTTGTGTGCTTATATAGTCATGGTATATAACTTTCTGTGCTTACCTGTCCCATACGGTATTGGTATATAAGTTTGTGTGCTTACCTGTCCCATATGGTCATGGTATATAGGTTTGTGTGCTTACCTGTCCAATATGGTAAAAGGCAATTAATGAAATGTTGCACTGTTGAATCAGCATATGTGTTGTGGTACATGTATAGTAAATACTATTTTTTTTAAAGAATGAAGGTTGCTGACTGGCTAAAAATAATTAAGGACAAAATGTAATTTTTCTGATGAAGCTTGCTATGAGTAAATTGTAAAGGCTTGTACCTAATCCATTTTTATTTTATTGTTTTTGATGCTCTGGTACAACTGGATGTAAACAGGGAGATCTCACAAGGTTGGGACTTTTATAGTGGGCACCTACAAAGTAATTTTTGTCAAAAAAGGCATACTGCCTCTCAGTTTAATCATTTTAAAAATTTAATCCAGGACAACTCATTCACAAGATGTAAGCATGTTTTGCTGATCTTACCAAAAAGTACATTATTGTGGCAAATATTATTGTTATGGTCTGTGTATAATGAATTAGTTGTCTGTGCCCTATAACAACTGTTACATGCAGTTAAAATGACCCAGATAAAATATTCTCTCACATTTTTATCAGCCAGTTTGGATGAATCCCTAATGTTAGAAAAAGATTGTTTGCCATGCAAGTTTGGCACATTTTTACTTATAGTATCAAATTTTAGTCAGACTGATTTTAAACATGTATATCCATGGAATGCTTATTAAAATAATTGCTAATGCTTTTTCTTATCAGTACCATTAATAATACATGTCCCCAAAAACCTGTTATTGTTAACTTAAGCATGTACAAGATTTATTAACAACTCTTGGCTTTCCAAGGTGGAACTAAATGAATGCAAAGTATTAAATTCTAACGAAAAAAAATTTAGTTTTATCCTAAAGTTTGTATAAAAATATTGCATTTTTAATACTTGAACAAACTGGGTATATCTACATGGACTTAACCAGACCACTAAGGTATATCTAACTGGACATAACCAGATCACTAAGGTATATCTACCTGGACATAACCAGACCACTAAGGTATATCTACCTGGACTTAACCAGACCACTAAGGCATATCAACCTGGACATAACCAGACCACTAAGGTATATCTACCTGGACATAACCAGACCAATAAGGTATATCTACCTGGATATAACCAGAGCACTAAGATATATCTACCTGGACATAACCAGACCACTAAGGTATATCTACCTAGACATAACCAGACCACTAAGATATATCTACCTGGACTTAACCAGACCACTAAGGTATATCTACCTGGACATAACCAGACCACTAAGGTATATCTATTTGGACAGAACCAGACCACTAAGGTATATCAACCTGGACATAAGGAGACCACTAAGGTATATCTACCTGGACAAAACCAGACCACTAAAAAAGGTTTCTTGATTACTATCTGCTTAGTATTGTATCTTGCTTTTGCCAACTTAGCAATTTATTTATGATACTTTTTTCTGTTTTTCCACCATTCTGTAGACTAATACTTCATAAACTATGTCAGTCACAAGCAACCTCTTGTGTGAAGGAATGAAGTTAATTGTCAAGGGCCATAACTCTAGCCTAATGAAGTTGACAGGATTAAAATCATCAAATCCACATCTTGATATACAAGGCCATTGTTCATAACAAATTACATTAAAATATATTCAATGGTTCTTGAGCTGTGCCAGTTACAGGCAACATCTGATATTGAAGGTTTCACATTATTTTTCAAAAGACATAACTCTATCAGACAAAAGCCATTATTTTATCAGAAAAAAAGACCATAACTCTAATCAGACAAGAGCCATAACTCTTTTAGACAAAAGCCATATAAGGCACATTTTGATCTGTGCCACAATGTTGATGCCAAACTGCATCAAAGTGTATGCTGAATTAATTCATAAGCTGGCCATACTGAATGTCTGAGCATCACCATTTACATTAAGCACCAACATGACCTTGGAATGAATGTGCATGTGTGAAGTTTATTGGCAATCTTTCATGATGAAGGAGAAACAATACCAAATTTGTCTTAATGGAAGGACACATGTTCAAAAATGGACATCTGACAGTGGACAACTGACCATCCCAGCTTCTGATCTTTGACCACTAACAAGAGACCCAAGCAAGCCTGAGATTGTTTACATGGATAACATTAAGCAGTTGGCCATGAAATCTAGGCTAGCAGGGTGCTTTCAACAGTTTCTTCCAATGGTGCTCACAGTGTACATCTTAAAAATAATTATTTTAATTTTTATCTATTTTTTTTGTATCTTCATATGCATTTATGGCACAAAATAATCATTTGTCCCATTTTGAAAGGCCTTTCTGCTACAGTCAAACACACTTATTTCCATTAAGTCTGGGATGTAAAAAAAAGTGTCAATAAAATCGGGTCCTGAGATATCCAGGTTCACAAAAACCGGTAGCTTAATTTTTTACCGTTACTCCAGTCTCTTGATCTTGTGTTTAACTGGAATTCCCTCCCATTGCATGTTACAATAAAATACAAAAAATGCTTAATTGATAATAAAATGAAAGAAACTAACCTGGTGATGTTATTATTTATTCCTTTTTTATCATCATAAGCAATTTATTAAAGAAAAAATATATGAACTGTGTATGCATTCATACTATAGCATGCATTACATATACCATATGCCACACAATGCATTAAAAAAGTTATGTTTGTACTTGGAGGTTTCCATATGTTATAATGACTGAAAAATGGATCCAAGAAAATCACAAACGAGAGACAGAGAGAGAAACATCAACGAAATGTTTTTGGGCACCCACCATTCATGCATAACATGGTGTTAGGTGCAATATAACCAAGATTGTATTATGTTCAGATAAATATATGACATTATCTTGCAAATAAAGATCAATATATGTTTTTGAAAATACATGTACATTCACTGTAAGTGCAAATAACAATCCTTTCCCTAGCATGGGTTACAAAGAGTATTATTAAATCAAGTTAATGTTGAGTATACTACATACCCTGCAGGCATCAATGGGAGTTTGTAACAATTATGATTCCAGAAGACAAATAAATAGATGGACAAACAAATAGTGGTAAATAAACATATCAAATAACTAGCAGTAAACTCATTCCTTGAACTTACTGACTGGATATCAAATACAAATGTTATTTTATTGCAAAGCAAACCAGCCCTGGAAACTGATTTTGGATTCTTTTAAGTGTGCCAATTCTTTCATTCCATTGGGGTTTTTTTTCCAGCCAACTGTTTCCTTTTTACAGGTATTCACAGAAATTTTGAAAATACATTAAGACAATGGAAGCCAATTTTTCTGCCAGACCAAAAGAATAGATATTAAAAATAAGAAAACAAAACAAAATTAAGAAGAGCTCAAGCCTGAAAACTAAATTATCACATATAGATTGCCATTGTATAGAAGCCACCTGCCTGAGATTATTCATTCTGGTGAATATATATGGTCATTATATAGGGTGATATTTTTCCTAGTAATAAATTTATTTTGTTTATTTTCTGTTGACCAGTACCTTTTTACAGTTTCATGAAATGGCTGAATGCATTAAAAAATGAAATTGTTTGTGGCAGGTGTTACTGGAACATAGCATTTGTAAGAAAACATAAGTGCTTTTGAATAATTTGTGCACTCTCTTGTCTTTGTAAATACCTGAATATATTATGTAGTGAACATAATATATTCTTTAATAAATTAATTGATTAAGCTACTCTTATGAACCAAAATAGAATGAATGCTAAATAAACATGTGACTACTGTAAGTTACCAAACTTGTGAGTGAAAATCGATCGCTTTTACTGACCATTTCTTGTATAATTTCTTCAAAATTGATGTCAAAAGGTTGCATTTCATCAAGTTAAGCGAGTCCACATCTCTTTGAACCGAAACTTATGCCCAACACAACCGGGTTATCAACCTTACAGAGGTCAAGATACGTGGGCAACAAAAGTAGCATAATAAAGAAGGATTTTTTTTCGGGACGCACCAAACTGATCCACATATGCGGGTTGTCAAAATAACCAAGGTCGAGATAAATGGTTTGACTGTAGTATGCTTTATGTCAGAGTTGGACAAATTATGTTAATACATGTACTTGTTTCTGAAATAAAGTTATATTTTCTATTTTTAGTAAAGATGGCTATATGATGGATTATAAAATCCTTCATGCTAGGATGCCTTCTGTCAAACACTGTGGAGTGTTTTCTGTCAAATCTGGGTTAAATTCTACCAAATGCTTCCTGTAAAGAAGTGTTTCATACTTCAGTAACTGTGTGTCCTTTTTGATTGTGAATCAGCATACTCATAAAAAACTTGAAGGACCTTAATAATATCAGAATGTTTCCTGTCAGTTGAACAGTTTTTGAGAACAAGCTGTTTAATGTTTTTTGTTATAACAGCAGCAGACTATTTCACAGCAGATTGACATTATTTTTACAAATATTAAAACTCTTCATGCCAGAATATTTTCTGTCAAATTTGGTCAAATTCTGTTACATAGTTGATGAGAAGAAGTCTTTTAAAGCTTGTGTTTTTAGTAATGGTGGCCAAATCAAGCCCACTGTGTGGGTCTGAAAGCTTCTTATGCCAGGATGCTTTCTGAAAACTCTTTCAAATTCTGTTGTCTGGTATGTAAAAAGAATTTATTTTTAGTAATAGTGGTTGTATTTTATGAAAGATCAACACTTTTTGTACAAACCTGAAACCTTTTATGTGAGAATTCTTTCAGTTACATCTGGTCAAACTATTGCTCAGCTTTTCAATTAAAGATTTTTCTATTTTTATTAATGGCAGACATATGTTTATGGCAAATCATAATATTTGTACAAACATTTTGAATGCCCTTCATATCTGGATAGTCTGCCATGATAGTTGAAACTGAGTGGTATTTGAGTAGTACTTATTATAGTACTTATTGACAGACAGACAGACAGACAGGATGATGCACATGAGGCACAATAGACAATGGGCCATATAATAAGCAGACTTGGTCAGATAAGCTAACAATTTACTGATACAAGTAGAAGTTATGGTCAGTTCTTATAACCTCCTCAAGGCAATATTAAAAATGCCAGATGGATCAATTAACAAAAATAACTGCTAAGTATGGGCTTCACTATCTTTCATCACAGATCATTGACTTGTAACAAATAAAGATTTCTTACCTTGCTCGCCACATGCGTATGTGGGCCTGGATAAGGGCTGTTTGTCTGAGTGTTGCGATGAACTTCCTGCGGACAAGGAAAGTTCGAACCCTCTTCTGTATCAGAAGCACTGCCTGGTCCTGGATTTTCTTGGCTTCCTTGTCAAGGGTATGCTCAAACTTCTCCTTCATGAACACCTGCCGGGAAGACAAGGGGAACACAGTGTAATTTGGAGATGCAAAATGTTGCAAGGACATACCTTTAGAGTCTGTATGAGGATGTGACAATCTATTTTGATATGCATACTGATATCTTGACGCATCCTGTGGGTCAGTGGCCTCTGCATATTGATTTGTATCAGAAATCTGAGACTGAGCATAATGATTTATTTTGGTAATCTCAGGTTCTGCATATTGATTTACATCTGCCATTTCAGACTGATTAACTGGAAGGACAAAATGAGAAGAATAGAGAGACTGTGACACAGGCTCCAGGTAATGTTTTGATACCTGGTTTCCCAATGACTCAATGTACTGACTTGGATTAGAATAGTGTGATCGCAGATTGAAGACTCCACCAGTGTGAGAAACTGTTGCAGGTTCCATATATCCATGGACAGCTTTGTTATTGCACTCTGCATGATGACTTTCAACATTCTGGTATTCACTGTATTCAAGTATTGACTCTTGCTGTGAGATCTTTCTTTTGACTTTGTCTCTAGAGTTCTGGTGCATCAACCTAACCCTCTGACCTTTCATTATGTACATTGGAACTAGAGTATTTTGCATGGATTCCTGACCAGACAGGTTGCTTCCTTCCCACTGACCATCATAATGGTGTGGGTAAAGAAATGAACTTTGCCGAGACACACCTCCACCTTCACTTGGGGTAATGCTTTCCTTGTGTGCTTGAAGGTTTAGGTAACTAGGATACTCTGTGTAATTATCTGCCAATGAAGGCTTAAATGCAGTTACTTCCTGGTAAATATGCGAGTCCAATGAGGCCTGGTAGGAAGTCTGGGGATCACGCACAAAATTGGCATAGATGTTGTATGGCTGTTGAGAAGGACTGCTGGAGAAAACCCACCTAGACACATTGCTATACAATGGCAAGCGAGCCATCATTCAGTATATCAAGTTGAAAACTCAAATCTTCAATAGATGAAATCCATGTCCACAACTGATACATTAAAACTAATTCAATTCACATACTTCAACACAGTCGTCTAGATTTTCTTGTTTGTCTACATCTTAAACTGCCATAATTACTGAAACTTAAAGAATGCAACAATAGTTAGCTTGAATTCCAGAAGAATAACAACTATGATCCTGTGATAATTTTCACATTCACACAAGATAGCATTCTGCTGATTTAAAAGAGACAATCTGTGATTCCTTTACAAAGAGTTCAGTATGCCCAGCTTCTATCATCCAATCATTTTCCATGCACTGCATGCATTTTCTTTGGGACCCTATTTACATTTCCATGGCAATGGAAATATCTCTGTTCAATTGTGCAAATAAGATTTTCCATATCTCTGTTCAACTGTGTAATTAAAATTTTCCATATCTCTGTTCAATTGTGTAAATAAGATTTTCCATAACACTATTGATAGAACAAACTTGCCACTTAATCCCAAATTGTTACAAATAGTGTTCAACTTGTAACAATTATGTATTATGAATGTATATCAACTAATGATGTTAAGGTTATAAAACATGCATAACCAGTATAATCCATCTTCCCCTTTACCACTGTGAATATCTCATTCAAACAGAGTCATATTAATCCAACAGAATGCTGAAAAGCGCCACCATCAATGGCTGATATTCACTTTCTATAACACAGCAGATGATATTTAAAGACAAAAGACACCATTCCACTGTAAATCACCTCTCCCTCATGCCAACACAGTAAAAGGAGCACAATGTTCCAACTTAGTCTGACTTAACACATGACCCAGAACAATAAAGTAGTCTGGATTTTCTTCAAGACAATTATTACATTAAAATGAAAGAGGCGGATACCATGTGACAATGCAATCAATCATTATGACAGAATCCTGATATCCAGAAAGAAGACTAGCAAGGTGGGTCTTAAAAAAAAACTGTACTAATGCAAATGAAACTTAAAATGGACTGAAGAAAATTATGTAAAGCAAGATCGACTCAAGAAGATCTGTTGTCAAATTTGCAACTGAGAATCACTCTAAAAAATGCCGTCACCAGAGTCCGTTGAAGTTTGTAATATAATAAGGTTTTCATAAATTAAATTTATCTCTGGTTAATGGATGCTTTAAACATTGGAATTTTACACTGAGTAAAAAATGCAATTTTTCATAGAATTTTACTCTGAACTCATTTTGATAAAGATTTGTTAAAAGTGTAAATTTATATTTAGTACATGTAATTGCTGGGTGTTTGCATGCTGACAAATCAAGTGGTCTGATGTAGATGTTTGTATTCTGTCATCTCTATTGATATGGAAACATTCATATTGATTGTAAATGAAATGTACATAAAAATAATTATAAATGAAATGTACATAAAGTAATTATAAGTGAAATGTACATAAAGTAATTATAAGTGAAATGTACATAAAGTAATTATAAGTGAAATGTACATAAAGTAATTATAAATGAAATGTACATAAAACCATTTTGTATCAATCACACTCAAGTTTATCTTATAAAATTGCATCATATTCTCTATTCTTTTTTCTTTAAAGTATCATATATACAAGAGCAATGTCACCTACATCCCTCTAACAAAACTTTAAAGTATAATAAAGACAAAAGCAATGTCACCTACATCCCTCTAACAAAACTTTATGTTTCTTGAATACACAGTTTGTATGGACAAAGTTAGGACAGGTCACATATACATGTAATACTAAATTTCACTCGACTGCTTAATCGTTAAAGAAAACAAGATTTAAGACCTTTCTTTTGATGCTAACAACTAGCCCATGATGACATACTTCCTATTTTTTTTTAAATCAACAAAACCTTTTTTAATTTTTAACAACCTCATAGCCATCCTGCTGGATAAATGTTATTTTAAGATTTTGCTTGCACCACAGCATTCTTAGGCAAGAATCTCATTCAAGTGACAGTGAACGGTGAGCTTTATTTGACTAGGGTCACTAACAATGAAATTTCATAATAAAACCTAGCTGGAGAGAGTCACAAATTTGTTCATGAAGGTTATTTTTGGCTGCTAAATAGCATCCTGTAAATATATAATTATACATATATCAATGACCCCAAATGATTATGATGTTCAGATATTTTCCTTGTTGCTTTTACCAATGTATGTACATTATTTCAACCAAGTTGTTTTGGATTCAATTCTGGTGTATTTTGTTTATGCTATGTAAACATCGTAGGTTAAAGCTTCTGCAATATTAGATTACCTGTCACTGTTGTGTGATTCTGGTGAAAAAAACTTGTACTATTGACACTTTTTATTTTTCCTGTATGTTATTAGGAAGTGACACTGAATTGTTTCCACAACTTATCTCATGTCTGCTAACAGGGTTCAACTCAGTACACTCTTTACTGTAAAGTAATTTTTTACTTTTATTTCCTGTCTATGAATGTGTCACTTGAAATCATATATATAGTAGACAGAACTTACAGAAGTAGAAGCAAAGCAGCTTATTTTTCACAGGTAGTTTAAAAACAATCTTGGTTCAGCAATAATATGCCAGGGTGTCAAAAAAACAATTTTAAGTACATATCTGCTACATAAATTTTGGATCAAGGAGACATATTTAATCACACAAATTTCTCATATTGAAAGAATAGATGTTTTATTCTATCATAATTAGCATTACCATATATACTCACTTTATAAATCAATTCAAACTGCAAGCAACAAAGATCCTGATCTGCCATAGCATAATACACCTGCAAATCAGAGTCTATGCTGTTTGTTCTAATTCCTAACAAACTGTACAGACCAAGATCCACTAGAACATTATGCAATGGCAGATCTGGGTCTGTGCAGTTTGCAGTTGAACTCATAAGTGCATCTATATGGTATGTCAGCAGTGATTTATCATGGATAACTTTGTTTTATGCTAATTTAATATGACAGTAATTTCTTTGCCATGTCATGCATACCACAACAGAAGTGACTGTTACATGGCAATTTGATGATGTGTCCAGATTGGTATATATTTACACCTCAGGCCCAATATAATAGTAAACACTTAAGAGAATACACAAGAACTATAGTATGTTGCTGAGGCTGAATTTAAATACTATGGGGAAAATGGACTGTTCAGCACACAAATGACAAAAATACTGGCATCCACCTTACAAACTTGTACAAATAAATGTTGGCCTATGCCTTATTATCTTGTACAAAAAATTTTGGCCTATGCCTTATTATCTTGTACAAATAAATGTTACACTTTTTCTGTAAAACAACAATGGGATCCACACCTGCTTGTAACATAAAGGCAGGCATGGATCCCATTGTTGTTTTACAGAAAAGGTGAAGAAAAGCTACTATGTTTTGAACATTCAAAAACTGCAATTGGAATTGGTCACCAAAACCGTGATATATCACTCATTTTGCCATCAAAAATGGTGGTTATCGCATAGAAACTTCATCACAAAATTTTCCAATTTTAATTATAAATCATTTATGTTTTAGGAGTTTAAGAAAAATATTTTTCAATCAATAATACAATATGTAATGAAATACCAATAAAATGGCTGGTAAATGGGTCAATGTGGCAAAACTGTATAAAATAAATACCAATTAAAGAAGCCTTGTTTGATGAAATCTGTCCTTTAATTTCATCTTTTCATAGGGTTTCAGTAATTCATCATAAATCTGATGTGCCCTCATGTTTTACAATATGAGTAAACAGACTGTGATGGCAATGCCCACAAGTGCTTCTGTGAGTACTGAATGAAATGTTTACTTAACAGTTAAACTGTTAAGTTATCATTAAGGATATAATATTTACTGACAAAATGTTTCCCTCTCTAATGCACCCCCTTGTTTATACTGCGCTTGTTGTTTATGGACTCTTTTGATCATAAATTACTGAGGGATACATGTAATACAAAATAATTCAGCAGGCAAGTACAAACAGTATAAATCCTTTCAGCCAAATATTTCTTTCTCCTCGTATATTTATACATCGATGTTCCTGCAATTACGTAACTTATCTCTAATACCAACAGTCACATGGTACTTCTCAATATTTGCAAAAGAACGTTTTGAAAGCTGAAGACTTGACATTTTTAAAAACACAGGATCAACTGACTGACAATGAATTTGTGTACTTTCAGAGCTGCTGTAAACAACTCATTGATGAGTTCATAATGACAAATTAATTTCAGTAATTCCTCATCCAGAATAAAAGATTGAATGAACTGTCTTCAAAAGTGTTAACACTTATAGCATGCAACTTTCTTATATCTTTTACAACTGTGAGACCTGAAGAGGATAAATTTTACTTGCTAAAAATAGGGGTGTTCAGAAAACTAAAGAATCTTAATATCAGTGACTAAAAAAAGTTGACCACACGATTTTGCGGAAGATGCTATAGATGCTAACCTTAGTGGTCCCTATCCTGTACATGTTTGCATACTCTGATCCCATGGTCTTCAGGATCATCACACACACGTCAGTCGGCAAATGATTGATATGAATCTTCTGTCCCAGTAATAGAAACCGGTATCTGCAAACAAACGGAAATTTTTGTATTTATACATGTACAATAACTTGCACTGAATAAGTAGAATCCATTATTAAAAGACAGCATTTCTTTTCATATTTTAAAATAAAATTGTTAAAAAATGGGAAAAAAAATTTAAAACAAAATATCGTGAATATTATTAACTTTCAGTTCAAAATGCCACCATATCCTTTTAGTCATGGTACACCTCCAGATTCTTTCAGTCATTACTAGATACCTCCAGGAACCACTCAGGTGGCCTAGTGTTTAGTTTCTACCTTGAATGTGAGAGGTTGTGGGTTTGAACCCTGGCCAAGTCATACTAAAGACTTAAACAATGGTACTAACAGCTACCTTGCTAGGCATTCAGCATTAAGTGGCTTGTGTTAGGACTGGTTGGTCTGGTGTCAGAATAATGTAACTGGGTGGGACATGATGCCACATGTCTGTGGCATGATACCACGGTGCTAGACATCACCATAAACTGCAATAAATCAGACATTGTAGTGATACAACTGAAATTTTTTTATTTAAAACTACATTAAAAATCCAAATCACGCAAACACACAGATCCCCCAGCAGATGGAGGATATGCCTCTACATTATTTTGGCCATCACTTTCTAATTATTAACTTTAACATTCATTTTGTCACAATAACTTTATTGTTATATTAAACTGCAAGGAGGTTCCTAGTGAAAATGAATAAAATTGTACAAGAAAATAACAAAACCCAAACTTTCTCAACTTAGCTTAAATGACCTCCAGCTATCTCCTATTATAATGCAGTGATGGGGTCCATATCTTCTGATCATGTTATGTACCAAATCACAGAATAACACAAGCCATGGTATGTACCAAATCACAGAACAGCATGAACCATGTTATGTACCAAATCACAGAATAGCATGAACCATGGTATATACCAAATCACAGAATAACACAAACCATGGTATGTACCAAACCACAGAATAACACAAACCATGGTATGTACCAAATCACAGAATAGCATGAACCATGGTATGTACCAAATCATTGAATAACATGAACTATGGTATTATCAAATCACAGAATAACACAAATGATTGTATGTACCAAATCATAGAATAGCATGAACCATGGTATGTACCAAATCACAGAATAACAGGAACCATGGTATGCACCAAATCACAGAATATGATGAACCATGGTATGTACCAAATCACAGAATAACACAAACCATGGTATGTACCAAATCACGGAATATCATGAACCAAGGTATGTACAAAATCACAATACAGTGAGAACTGTCCCAAGTACAGAACTGTGGAATAGTGAAAACTCTGTTGTTACAAAACTATGGTATAGTGAGAATTATTTAAAAGTCAATGAATAATACACATGCATTGGGTGGGGTGGAGTGGGGTAGGGTAATGGGTGGTAGGTGGAGAATAATAAAGAAACTGGTAAGCAAATAATCAAAATGTATGGTAGTAATTTTAGTATATGAATGTTATATATTTGTGCATCTAATTTTCTTTACAATAAAATGTTTTAAAAAGGTAATAAAAATATAACAAAAAGCTACATTTTGTTTTAACTAATAGTCATATTTTTTATAGACCAAGTGAACTACAATAATTTAATTTGGGTCATGTGGCTCATTATAGTACTGCAATATATCCAGAATGGAGTTATAATGAATGGCATTGTAATGAGGGAGAGCTACAAGTCCTATACATTGGTTAATATGATTGGGATGATATGCTTAGGTGACAAGTGTGGAAGGATTGCTTTAACTGTACACTTTCTCAATAACTCCAACAAATATTATTACAGAACCAAAGTGCCAATATGTGAATCTTCAGGTGATATCATATTTACCAAGTTTCCAGGCAGTCTATATGCATCTGCAGTAGGAGGTGTGCCAATGAGTTTTCCTTATGAATGGCCATGAGGATTATTATGTCAACTCTATCTAGAGGTGGTGGTGAGACAAGATGTAAGTAAAAGAATACCTATCAATAAATTTGGGGAACTTGACTCGAACTGGGAATCCCAGTTTGCGGATGCGTATGGTTTCCAGCATGCCAGTATATCGAAGTTGGTCCAGAACAACTTCTGGTTCAAATGTCATCGCAGCTTTGTGGATGTTGGGCTTGATACATCGGATGAAAAACGGGTTACAGCGAGACATGGTATCAATGAGGGACAGCAAAGACTCGCTGAAGCTGGCTGCCACTGTCGGGGTTCTTGGCTTGACAGTTACATATCGGCCTGTGGTTTTACTAAGAGTTCTTGTAATATTACGATCTCTCATGTCTTTGAACATTTGAGCCAGCAGCTGGAAATGTAAAGACAAGAAGCATATCAATTAAATATCCAGAAAGAAAATTGGAACTATCATGTGGTTTAAGTCATAACAAACTGGTATGTCTAGAACATATACAAATGATAAACTTAAAGTAAAACGTAACAAAATGTCATCACCACTGGAAAACTGAACTGCCTTGTCTCTCTTAAAAAAAATAAAGGCTTGGCAAAAATCGTTATTTTTTTCTCTTATTTTTCTTGGAGATTTACAATTCAGAAAAAGAGCCTATTTGCATTAAAACTGAAAACAATATTATTACCTAAACAGAAAACAAAATATTGAGAGTTCAGCCTCCAGGCTTTTGCAGAGGAAGAATAAAGATAAAAAAAAATTGTGATTCAACCTGTTCCAAGAAAGCCACTTGCACTAAAAATTTAAGTCTTTTCATTCAAAATTTACTTTTCACAGAAAATGTAACACAGCCTATCCTCATTTTTATATACTGTGTACAAGTTATTACCTGACACAAATATAACCTTGATAATCTGAATTTATAACTAATGTACTAGCTTACATCATAAATGCAGAAATATGAAGGTAATATAATAGAAACTCAATTATTGTGATGCCATAAGTTTTGCTATGGAACCTCAAGACAGAGACTTGTAAAAAAGGGCTGTAACTTTTCTATATGATATTTTGTAACACTAGGAACCAAGTTCATTCAAAGTAATTTTCGTTTCATTCTGATTCAACACCATGTTTAATTTCTTTGATTTTGCCTTTCCAAAATTTCAGAAGCCTTTCATTCTGATATGCTATTTGGATGGGCAGAGAACAAAATATCAAACAGCTTGAAAGCTGTATCTTGACAGAGTATACTTGAAGTAACACTATTTACAAATGAACCAATTCCTAAATCCACATCATAATTAAAATAACATGAAATTGTACTAGACTGGTTGTACAATAGAATCAACTTTGATAAGACTTTGCTTCAGTGAACCATGGTAAATAAGACAGCATGCTTCAATCATAAATGATAAGAAACTTTGCTACACTGATCCATGGTGTATATATATATATATATATATATATATATATATATATATATATATATATATATATATATATATATATATATATATATATATATATATATATCAGTGTGGCATGCTTGAATAATCCATGGTAAATTTCAGAGTGCTTCAGCGATCCATGGTAAATAAGACAGTATGCTTCAGTGATTCATGGTAAATAAGACAGTATGCTTCAGCGATTCATGGTAAATAAGACAGTAATCTTCAGTGATTCATGGTAAATAAGATGATTCATGGTAAATAAGACATTATGCTTCAGTGATCCATGGTAAAGACAGTGTGCTTAAGTGATCCATGGTAAATAAGACAGTATGCTTCAGTGATTCATGGTAAATAAGACAGTATGCTTCAGTGATCCATGGTAAAGACAGTGTGCTTCAGTGATCCATGCTAAATAAGAGTGTGCTTCAGTGATCCATGGTAAATAAGACAGTGTGCTTCAGTGATCCATGGTAAAGACAGTGTGCTTCAGTGATCCATGCTAAATAAGAGTGTGCTTCAGTGATCCATGCTAAATAAGACAGTGTGCTTCAGTGATCCATGGTAAATAAGACAGTATGATTCAGTGATCAATGGTAAAGACAGTGTGCTTCAGTGATCCATGCTAAATAAGAGTGTGCTTTAGTGATCTATGGTAAATAAGACAGTGTGCTTCAGTGATCCATGCTAAATAAGACAGTGTGCTTCAGTGATCCATGGTAAAGACAGTGTGCTTCAGTGATCCATGCTAAATAAGAGTGTGCTTCAGTGATCCATGCTAAATAAGAGTGTGCTTTAGTGATCCATGGTAAATAAGACAGTGTGCTTAAGTGATCCATGGTAAATAAGACAGTATGCTTCAGTGATTCATGGTAAATAAGACAGTATGCTTCAGTGATCCATGGTAAAGACAGTGTGCTTCAGTGATCCATGCTAAATAAGAGTGTGCTTCAGTGATCCATGGTAAAGACAGTGTGCTTCAGTGATCCATGCTAAATAAGAGTGTGCTTCAGTGATCCATGGTAAATAAGACAGTGTGCTTTAGTGATCCATGGTAAATAAGACAGTATGATTCAGTGATCAATGGTAAAGACAGTGTGCTTCAGTGATCCATGCTAAATAAGAGTGCTTCAGTGATCCATGGTAAATAAGACAGTGTGCTTCAGTGATCCATGGTAAAGACAGTGTGCTTCAGTGATCCATGCTAAATAAGAGTGTGCTTCAGTGATCCATGCTAAATAAGACAGTGTGCTTCAGTGATCCATGGTAAATAAGACAGTATGATTCAGTGATCAATGGTAAAGACAGTGTGCTTCAGTGATCCATGCTAAATAAGAGTGTGCTTTAGTGATCCATGGTAAATAAGACAGTGTGCTTCAGTGATCCATGGTAAATAAGACAGTGTGCTTCAGTGATCCATGGTAAAGACAGTGTACTTCAGTGATCCATGCTAAATAAGAGTGTGCTTCAGTGATCCATGCTAAATAAGACAGTGTGCTTCAGTGATCCATGGTAAATAAGACAGTATGATTCAGTGATCAATGGTAAAGACAGTGTGCTTCAGTGATCCATGCTAAATAAGAGTGTGCTTCAGTGATCCATGGTAAATAAGACAGTGTGCTTCAGTGATCCATGGTAAAGACAGTGTGCTTCAGTGATCCATGCTAAATAAGAGTGTGCTTCAGTGATCCATGCTAAATAAGACAGTGTGCTTCAGTGATCCATGGTAAATAAGACAGTATGATTCAGTGATCAATGGTAAAGACAGTGTGCTTCAGTGATCCATGCTAAATAAGAGTGTGCTTTAGTGATCTATGGTAAATAAGACAGTGTGCTTCAGTGATCCATGCTAAATAAGACAGTGTGCTTCAGTGATCCATGGTAAAGACAGTGTGCTTCAGTGATCCATGCTAAATAAGAGTGTGCTTCAGTGATCCATGCTAAATAAGACAGTGTGCTTCAGTGATCCATGGTAAATAAGACAGTATGATTCAGTGATCAATGGTAAAGACAGTGTGCTTCAGTGATCCATGCTAAATAAGAGTGTGCTTTAGTGATCCATGGTAAATAAGACAGTGTGCTTCAGTGATCCATGGTAAAGACTGTGTGCTTCAGTGATCCATGCTAAATAAGAGTATGCTTCAGTGATCCATGGTAAATAAGACAGTATGCTTTAGTGATGTTTAGTAGATAAGACTGTGAATCAGCAATTGATGATATATATATATGAATGCATTTCAATGATCCATCATAAATAAAGACAATATGCTTCAATGATCCATAGTAAAAAAAGACAGTGTTCTTCAATGATCTATGGTAAAAAAGACAATGTACTTCAGTAATCCTTGGCAGTGATCCATGGTAAATAAGATAGTGTGCTTTAGTGATTCATGGTATATAAGACAATGTGGTTCAATGATCCATTGTATATAAGATAGTGTGCTTTAGTGATCCATGGTAAATACAAATGCTTCAGAGATGTATTGAAAATATGTGTGAATCAGTGATCTATGGTAAATAATTTGCTTCAATGATCCATGGTAAATAAAATAAATGATACCTGTTAAAAAAAGGACAACGCAATTCAAAATGACAAGTATGCAGTTAGAGGCAGGTTTTTGTTGATATCTCATAATTCTGCAGTTTTCTCCACCACTGAAGTTGTTGATATATATCCTAATATACAGAAACATAAGATTTACTGATATAATTTATCTACTTACCTTGTTTCTGCTCTCACAGAGCAACTCAACTACATCACTGCGCAAAGTGTCCTTGTTTTTTTCTAAAAAATGTTGAACCTGCAATTAAAGAAAAGAAAATAATGATAATCTTTTCATATAAAGTTATCTAACACTTGTGCAAAGTTCAATAGAGCTTGCAGAGATTTTGCCAGGATTGTATCATGGATGTCCCCACCTCTTTGTCTCTAAATTATGGAGAGAATATGAGCAGTAAGAAATGGTCATACTTCAATATTTACCTAACCTTTCTTCCTGCTCCACTCTGTTCAGGCTACACTGAAATCAAAATCCTTAAAAGATGTCTCCTCTAGTTGTATACACCTTAATCTACAGTTTCTGAACTTAATCTGTTCCTTATGTGTGTAATAATATTGATCTGTGTTGAGAATCCCCTTTCACAATCTGCTGTCTGAAGGGAATATACATTGCTAGCAGATCTAACTTATTCTTTACGGTTAAACAATTTTTCACAGCTCACCTGTATTGTATCATACCATTTCTGCTCCCAAATAATATTTTTCACTAACATAAACTCTAAGTTTCATTTTCTTGAGTCTGTGCTTTATTGATTACCATGCATGATAATATTATCTGTTCTATAATGCTGTATTGGGGTTTTATATCAGTCATTGGTCAGACAGGTATTTTCATCAATTAAACACATGCATCCTAAGCTTTTAATTTTAATTTTTTAAATTTATTCAATTTATCTTAAAATTAACAAGTGCTATATAGTTATGTAGCATGAAATCCCTCAGTGCTGAATTGATTAAAAAAAATTAAATTGCACTCTACTTTTAAATTGCCTTCATTTTAGTGTTTGCATTTGCCATTTCTACACTTAATTTCAAAAATAGGGAGTTTACCAGAATGCAGTCAGTTTTTATGTTCACGCAACATTAGACTTGTATTCAAAGTCAGTTTTTTGACTCAAGATCAATTACTGGTATATCATTTCTACTGACAGCCATTATGTGCAGAATAAAATCGTCATCTGAAGATGAACCATGTTAGAAGTCAGTCATTTGGGATTTTCTTTAATTAAAATTAACATTTGTAAATCTTTCCCAATGAATGCAAGGTTAAAACTATGGCAGAATGATTGTTCCAGGGTTCAACACACTGATCCAAATTAATCTGACAACCATCCATAATGTGTACAAGGACCGATGTGTAAACAGTTTTTATCTGAAATGGAATAAAACATGACCAGTACTATGAGATTTTTAATAAATTATACTTTAATGATTAACTGTTAAATAGTTAAATAAAATTTATAAATTCTTTTTATTCATGCACATCAGTTTTCCGTGTACAAAATCATAAACATTTTGCATAATTTGTGCACTTACATGCACTGCCAGCATCTCTGAGCATGTAAATGGATGAAATTTTGTAAAACTTACAAGGCCTTCCTGAAGAGATGCTTTTTGTAATAACTAAAAACTGTTCTGTAAAAGGTTGTTTAAATGTTAATAACATCAGTCATATCTGATGGCAGATTAACATCAACTGAAAAAGCTTTCTTGCCAGAATGTTTTGTCTAGTTTGGTTAAATTCTGTGTAGCAGATTGAGAAGTTTGAAAGCTTTTTTGATAAATGGAATGTCAGCCATATTTGATGCCAGATCAGAAAGGGGATCTCTGTAATGTACTCAAACATGTGCAATTTTTTTTGTTATGTTTTAAAAGGTTTTATTTACTTTGTAAAGACACATATTTCACATAAAAAAATATATTTTCATATTTAGCATGTGTAATGACATTAGCAGTTAAGCATGAGGTGGACAATGCAGAAATATTAAAAAAATTCAACTAAATTGAATGCATTTATACAAATTTAAATATTCCTACCATCATGAAATGATATGAAACCATCTAAACTTTTCCTTACTAGACAAGTTCAATTCTGAAAATTGTCTGTTGTTTTATTCATGCGGGCTATGTTAATTTTAAGGAAAATAGCAGAATTCAATTACATGCACTACTGATCAATGGGCATAGATGTGATGTTGAATCTGATATATAAAATTAATATTTAAAATTGTACAATACAGGTAGTGTCAACAAATTTGTGCTGTAGTGACCTTGACTTTACTTTTCAGAGTAAAAGATCACAGTAATCCAATGTAATCTTGCGGAAATCACCTTGGACAGATAGTGAGAAGATATACAGATATCACTATTGTTATACCTCTCTTTTGGTGTAAAAATCTTCTGTTATGGTATGGTGATTACTTCATGAAAATAAATGCAAACCAAATGTTGTCCTGCACAAAAAGATCCATGGAACTCCTTAGGTATAGTTGAAATCCCTTGTCCTGTCCTCTAGTATGGCCCAACAAGATTTAAAAATATATCAACTTGGACACTGATCTATTAACTCACTTAAGTATTGTACTGATAACAAAGCTACAAGATTTGAAATATACAATTTTGATGACTTCAGTGGATAATTGTGTACTCTTTACAGCTCCCATTATATCTGGGTTTGTATATTAAAGTAGCTACTTACACTGTATTTGATTTTTCCAGCATAATGCCTCACAAAGAATTCAGGATCAGACATCCGGGGCTTCCCGTACAAACCATTGTCACCATGATGGAAGTGGCACTTCTCCAAAAAGGATCCATCAGATGCCTGGAGATGCATGAGAAAAAAGAATCAATTAGATGCCTGAAGTTGCATGAAAAAAGGATGAATCAAATGCTTGGAGATGCATGAAAAATATTTAAAGGACAAGCTTTCAGATAAACAATAGCAAAGGAGGATAGGAATTATGTGTTTTTTACCACCACTGCATCAATAAACTATTATCAATTAAAGCAGGAGATAATAAAAGCTTACTACATTATATAATATATGACTGTTTTAAAGATATTGTTTGAAGTTAATCTGCAAAGTAAATATAAAAAAATTGCCTTTAAAATTTAAAAATACTACTTTGCAAAAGAAAGTCCATTATATCATATTAAATGCAATACTACAAAAATTAATATGTCAGAATACGTCTTGGAAAGTGTTTCTTTTTTTCCAATAACCTCCATTAGAAAAACTTACAAGTGGTTGAAGCAACTGCACAGTTTGAAAAATCAGTTATGAAATCTACTAGTTAATCTCACTATTTCAACAACCTCATTTTCCCTACAATGAAAAGTCACTAAATTGATTCTTGCATATTAAGTTATTCCATGTATAATTTACAGAGCCATCATTAAGTTATATATATACTCTGTGTGTGTGTGTGTGTGTGTGTGTGTATCTGTGTATGTGTGTGTGTTTCTATGACAAGAATGTCCAACATTCAGTCTGTGTAACGTAAACCCATAAGTCAGATATAAACACAAATAAACAACCAGTTTGCCACAGTTTTTATGACATCATCCAAAAGATCACAACTGCTTTTAACCTTAAACTAGCTGACAGAATTAATTACATACAGAAACAATTACATCAGATGCTTAGATACTTATATTAAACCTTTCGAAACTGTCATTTTACAATATACCATAAAATGGACTAAGGTGAGGGTAGCTTTCAAACTAAATTGACTGTACTGATGCTTATATCAAATATAGTGAACCAAAATTTTTTTTCTTTTCACATGCTGAAATAATTCAAGATGTCTGTACTGTATGCTTATGTTAAGTATAGTCAACTAGGAATTTCTCTTTTTTAAATGCTTAAATCATTAAAGATTATTTGATCAAAATATTTAACAAATCCTGATTTGAGAAACAGATGAAAAGTTGTAAAAATGTCTAATCTAAGGCCAAATCCCATTAATTTCTTTGTACAATCTAATACAACAATAATGCCAATAGTGATGAATCCTGCCTCTTCCACTAACATACATTTTAGCCTTGTTTCAGATTTTACTTGGGCAAGTGATACACAAAATTGAACATATTAAAGTATAAAGCCAGACCAATTAACTTTAATCTTTGCTAAATTTCAAACAAATTCTTACACCCATCTTAAGTACTGCTGATGGTTCAAATGATGGTGAGTAATGACTATTTATGTGCAGGCAACAGCAAAACTGAAAGAAAACCATGAATGCTGATAACCAATTCATGTGCTGGGACAAAGAAGCTGAAATAAAACCATGAATGCTGACAACCAATTCATGTGCTTGGGCAAAGGAACTGAGCCCAATGGGAACAACCCACCTGTGGAAAATTACACTCATCATCCAGTATGTGTAGAATTCCAGCAGGCTTTGCAGCAATGAGATCAATAACAGGCTGGTTGTCCTGGAACTCAATGGTGGTCCAGTCTATCTTCTCTTTGGAATACTCTTTCTGTTCCAGGCGGAAAATATGCTGGTTGAAGAAAAACTGAAGTGTCTCATTTGCATAATTGATGCACAGCTGCTCAAAACTATTGATAGTGAAGTCCTGCAAAAACATCAAAAAAAAGTAAGATCAGGTAACTCTTGAAGTAAAAAATTTAAATCAGTCAGTAAGACCTAATCATGTATCTAGAGAGAAATAAAACCTGAAAATCCAATCAATGATTTAAATAGAAAAAAAAATCTACAAGATCAAATCAATGATCTCGATTAAAAAAAAAACTTGAAGATCCAATCAATGATCTAGATAGAAACAAAGCTTTATGTGCAAGATTGAAATAAAGCTTGAAAATCCAATCACTGACCTAGATAGAAACAAAGCTTGAAAATCCAATCACTGATCCAGATAGAAAGAAAGCTTGAAAATCCAATCAATAACCTTGAGAAAAATAAAATTTGAAGATCCAATCAATGAATAAATAGAAACAAATCTTTAATATCTAGATAGAAACAATGCTTGAAGATCCAATCAATGATGTAGAGAAAAAAAATCTTGAAGAGCCAATCAATGATCTAGATAGAAACAAAGCTTGAAGAACCAATAAATGATCTTGAAAGAAATGAAGCTTTAACAGAAAATCAATGATATAGAAAGAAACAAATTTTGAATAGCAAATCAATTATCTAGAGAGAAACTGTTGCTGTTGTAGGGTTTAATGCCATTTTTCAGCACAAGATAGGCTATATATGGCAGCCAGTATTAATGGTGGAGGAAGAACCATGAAAAACCAGGGAAGAACCACCATCACACAAGAAGATACTGACCGGCTTTCTCACTTACCCACATTAGCCAAGTCTGGACTCAAACTCACGCAGACAGAGGTGAGATGGCAGTGATCCATAATGGTCAGTGCTTTAGACCACTCAAGGCCCCTAAGTCTAGAGAGAAACAAAACTTGAGGAGCCATTTAGTGATGAAGAGAGAAACAATGCTTTAAGATCTAGATAGAAACAAAGCTTGTAGATCCAACCAATGATCTTGTTCGAGTCTAGGATTCGGCTAATGTAGATATGTGAGAAAGCCTGCCAGTAGCTTCTCGTGGGTCGTGGTTCTTTCCGGTGATTTCCCGGTATCTTCCTCCACCATTAATACTGGCCGCCATGAATAGCCTATCGTGTGCTGAAAAATGGCGTTAAGCCCAACAACAAACAAACAAACAAACCAACCAATGATCTAGAGACAAACAAAGATTGCAGATCCAACCAATGATCTAGATAAAAATAAAGGTTGAAGATCTAATCAATAATCTAGAGAGAAACAAGGTCTGAAAAGTCAATAATCTTTATAGAAACACAGTTTTAAGATCTAGAATAGAAACAAATCTTGAAGATCCAATCAATGATCTAGAGACAAACAAAGATTGCAGATCCAACCAATGATCTTGATAGAAACAAAGGTTGAAGATCCAATCAATGATCTAGAAAGAAACAAAGCTTGTAGAGCCAATCAATGATTAGATAGAAACAAACCTTTAAGTGCAAGATTTAAACAAATCTTGAAGATTCAATCAATGATCTAAAGACAAAGGTTGTAGATCCAACCAATGATCTAGATAGAAACAAAGTTTGAAGAGCCAATCAATGGTATAGATAGAAACAAAGTTTATTGCTAGTAAAAGTGTAAGAAACATATCTTCATTAATTGTTTGAATAAGAAACCATATAAACCTGAAAAGATCAACCATAACACTGTTACTTAGAAGAAAAACATATGTTATCAATTATCACCACTATTCACATACAAACCGTTACTCAGAACACTTCCATAGATGTTTTCCGAAATTTAAGCAAGATGAAGTAAAATCTATAATTTCTTGAGATCAGTGCTGCTACCATAGTTTATGAAAATCATTTAATATCATTAGATCTATTAAGATGGTGACATTTTGCAACTGACATATTTCTTCTACTGTGTCATGCATTCAAATAAAGGAAGGGTGCTGAAGCACATTGTATCTCTCATCTGTGTCTCATGCTATCATATTTTCCAGACCCTTTATATATGATATCCAAAAACTTTAAAAAACATTTACACACAAATTTCATGTTAATGATATTACCCTCAGAACACACTTCATAATCAGAGTGACACATTATTAAATTCATGTTCATGTTACTACCCTCAGAACACACTACATAATCAGAATGAGATATTATTAAATTGATGTTCATGTTACTACCCTCAGAACACACTACATAATCAGAGTGAGACATTATTAATTTCATGTTCATGTTACTACCTTCAGAACACACTACATAATCAGAGTGAGATATTATTAATTTCATGTTAATGTACTATAAAATGATAGTGAGACATTATTAAATTCCTGTTAATGTTACTACCCTCAGAACACACTACATAATCAGAGTGAGACATTATTAAATTCATGTTCATGTTACTACCCTCAGAACACACTACATAATCAGAGTGAGACATTATTAATTTCATGTTCATGTTACTACCCTCAGAACACACTACATAATCAGAGTGAGACATTATTAATTTCATGTTAATGTACTACAAAATGATAGTGAGACATTATTAAATTCCTGTTAATGTTACTACCCTCAGAACACACTACATAATCAGAGTGAGACATTATTAAATTCATGTTCATGTTACTACCCTCAGAACACACTACATAATCAGAGTGAGACATTATTAATTTCATGTTCATGTTACTACCCTCAGAACACACTACATAATCAGAGTGAGACATTATAATTTTTCATGTTCATGTTACTACCCTCAGAACACACTACATAATCAGAGTGAGACATTATTAATTTCATGTTAATGTTACTACCCTCATAACACACTACATAATCAGAGTGATTATTATTAATTTCATGTTAATGTTACTACCCTCATGTCTCCTGCCACTTTAAAGTGATACCTGTCTTGCAAAATTCATGCACAGAAACCAAAAATGACCAAAAGTTTGGGTGATATTCACAGACACCAACCTCAAATCCGAATATGTCCAAAAGTGCTAGTGAGGTCGACTTATCCTTCTCAGAGCGAGACATTATCAAGTTAACTCGTTCCACCAGCCAGGTGAAAAGACGACTGTACAAAGCCTTGGCTATTGCATCTCTGTAGAGAAAAAAAACAAAATTATTGTTAGACAAGCAATTGTAAACCCATAACATGAAACTTGTTCACAATAGAAAATTATCATGATGCAACAATGGTTTAATCTTAATCACTGAGTTGATATTGTTTAGGAAAACTTATCAATAACTCTTCATCACTATTAAACAGTACATTATTTTGCTAGGTTGTGAACTGAAAATGATTCTGCAGTATAGTGTAATATTAACTGCAATATTGTCATGTTTTCATTCAACAAGAAAAACAGTTCTTGTTTTTTTTTGTTGAAATTAAATGACTCCAAACACTAATAAAATAATAAGATGAATACTAAATGTCCTTGTACAAGCCAGACTTAGATTTTAATCATTTGCAGTTACACCAGAAAACTTAATGCTAGCATACTCCATGGCCTTGTGAATCTTCCCATACAATAATGATGACTATGCTATCGACTTTTCACTAAGTTGTAAACACTGGATCCTTAAGTTAAAAACAGATTCTCATAAACTACTAAGGCAGTGTCATTAGGTCACAATGTTCAAACTCAACCATGCTTTTATGATCTTGCAGACAATAAGGCAGTATCATGCGGTCACTATGGTCATATTCGGCCATAATTTATATATGTTAAAATTTCAAGTCAAGATTAATTAGTGATCCATGTCAATAAATAGCTTATTCAAAAATACCAAGACATGGAATCTTCTTGGAGATCAAAATTCTTCATTATGGACTATTCAGTTATGTTTATTCAAGATGACGTTTGAATCAGGTCTGTTTCAATCATGATGTGTTTTAGTTGGTACAAGATTACGGAGATTAATTTTAATGTTTCATAGGAACATTTGTAATATTGTGTTATATCAATATAACAAATGAACACTGGTGAATCTGTTGTCAAGCATAAAATGGCTGATATTGGTCATGAAGCTTACATTACTCAACTGTAATTTACATAGACATTTGGCATTCTTTTTTTTCAAGCATTCATCCAGATTAACTAACAAGGACATATAAGATCTCAGTACAATTTTTTTTAAAAAGTGTTCATGAATTGTGACAATATACAATGATGCTGTTCACAATCAAATTAATGCACTAACAATGTCTCCCAGTTCCTCAAGGTAAAATATGTAGTTGTACTTTATCATTGCAAGTATGCAGTAATATGCAATTGTATAAGACTGCATCACATCCACTACATTCATTTCTGGAGAAGGAATGGATACTACAATGATCTGGTGGACATGATAGTGTACAGTATTTTCTAAATTACATTCACCATGCATTACTTCAGCTTACCTTGCATCAAGAGCCTGGTCAATGCTGTAGGGTGTCAGAACCTTGTCTCCCCTGGTCTCCTGTAATACAAAATAATAATGATGATTCACTAAGGATGAAACCAATATATGGAATAACAGTACAAATCAGGCAAAACTAAAACAAACAAACAATTCTCTTAATCTAATGATAGAATAGCAAGTTAACAAAACCAATAACGTTTTTGCCGATTATAAACCAGAAAGCTTTACTGAGTGTAAAATCTGTTATATCTATGAGAGTTCAGTACTAACTTTATATTTAGCTGAGTCTTTTCAGAGACCTATAGATATTTATCTCAGCTAACACAATAATGGAATTAGAACTGGAATAGGCATAAACTCCTTGCTACAAACTAACAATGCTATAATTAGAACTGGAATAGGCATTAACTTCTTGCTACAAACTAACAGGATGCTATAATTAAAACTGGAATAAGCATAAACTCCTTGCTACAAACTAACAGAATGCTATAATTAGAATTGGAATGCACATAAAGTCCTTGCTACAAATTAACAGAATGCTATAATTAAAACTGGAATAGGCATAAAGTTCTTGCTACAACAGAATGCTATAATTAAAACTGGAATAGGCATAAACTCCTTGCTGCAAACTAACAGGATGCTATAATTAAAAGTGGAATAGCCATAAACTCCTTGCTACAAACCAACAGAATGCTATAATTAGAACTGGAATAGGCATAAAGTCCTTGCTACAAACTAACAGGATGCTATAATTAAAACTGGAATAAGCATAAACTCCTTGCTAAAAAATAACAGAATGCTATAATCAGAATTGGAATAGGCATAAAGTCCTTGCTACAAACTAACAGGATGCTATAACTAAAACTGGAATAGGTATAAACTTTTTGCTACAAACTAACAATGCTATAATTAGAACTGGATTAGGCATAAAGTCTTTGCTACAAACTAACAGTATGTTATAATTAGAACTGGAATAGGCATAAACACCTTGCTACAAACTAACAGAATGATATAATTAGAACTGGAATAGGCATAAAGTCCTTGCTACAAACTAACAGAATGCTATGATTAGAATAAGTTCCTTGCTACAAACTAACAATGCTATAATTTGAACTGGAATAGGCATAAACACCTTGCTACAAAATAAAAGAATGCTATAATTAGAACTGGAATAGGCATAAAGTCCTTGCTACAAACTAATAGAATGCTATGATTAGAATAAGTTCCTTGCTACAAACTAACAAAATGCTATAATTAGAACTGCAATAGGCATAAACTCCTTGCTACAAACTAACAGGATGTTATAATTAGAAATAAAAAAGGCATAAAGTCCTTGCTACAAACTAACAGTATGCAATAAATAGAACTGGAATAGGCATAAACAACTTGCTACAAACTAGCATAATGCAATAATTATAACTGGAGTAGGCATAAACTCCTTGCTACAAACTAACAGTATGCTATAATTAGAACTGGAATAGGCATAAACTTTTTGTTACAAACTAACAGTATACTATAATTAGAACTGGAACAGGAATAAACTCTTTGCTACAAACTAACAAAATGTAATAATTAGAACTGGAATAGGCATAAACTTTTTGTTACAAACTAACAGTATGCTATAATTAGAACTGGAACAGGAATAAACTCTTTGCTACAAACTAACAAAATGTAATAATTAGAACTGGAATAGGCATAAACTTTTTGTTACAAACAGTATGCTATAATTAGAACTAGAACAGGAATAAACTCTTTGCTACAAACTAACAAAATGCTATAATTAGAACTGGAATAGGCATAAACTCCTTGCTACAAACTAAATGAATGCTATAATTAGAACTGGAATATATCAGAAACTCTCTGCTACAAAGTCAAACCCATGCAACACATCACTAAAATTAAAACCTGAATACAGCAGAAACCTATAAGCTACAAACTCAAATTCAGGCAACACAATGCTAGAATTAGAACTGGAATACAGCATAAATTCTTTGTAAAAAGGTCTCACTCTGGGAACGCATTGATGGAATTAAAACTTAAATACATCAGAAACTGCTACAAACTCAAAAATATTTTGTGAATTTCTCAGTCTGTCAACATAAAAGCGATGTTGATGAAGTAATGTGATTTATGTATTCATTCCTATTTTTCAAACATACTTGGTTTACATAAAATAATCTTTCTTTTCTTCTTTGAATTTAGTTCCCAAGGAGCTACACTGTATTTTATATGCTTGTATACATAAATAGGAAAATGGATCTTTTGCTTTATGATATTTAAGAAATACTTATATTCATCATTCATTTCATTATGACAAATAATAATTTATAATGAAAACTAAACATCTCAAGAGCACAAGTCTGTCTCCTTCTCATTGGTTTCCATTCTAAAGACCAGTTTCTCATTGGTTTACATTCTAAGGGTCACTTTCTCATTGGTTTACAATCTAAGGACCTGTTTCTCATTGGTTTACATTCAAAGGGTCAGTTTCTCATTGGTTTACATTCTAAGGACCTGTTTCTCATTGGTTTACATTCTAAGGCTCAGTTTCCCATTGGTTTACATTCTAAGGACCTGTTTCTCAATGGTTTACATTCTAAGGGTCAGTTTCCCATTGGTTTAAAATTCTAAGGACCTGTTTCTCATTGGTTTACATTCTATGGGCCAATCATCTGACAGCTCCAGCCCAGCCAAGTTACTAACAGCTGCCCATAAGCCCACCCATACCACATCCACCCAAATTTATTGACTTCTGTGTGCTGGAGTGTTTCAGCCAATCACATTGCATATTATAAGCCCCACCCTTCAACACCATCCACCCCACTGTACAACTTACAGTGACTTTCTGTGTGAGAGCTTGTTTCAACCAATCCTCTGACAGTTCCAGAAGGTGTGATATCCACTTAATCTCCATGTCACTCCCTAGCTGTACTGTGTCATGGTTGTCAATCTGAAACAGATTAAGAAGCTTAGTCTAGATTTAATTATATATTAATTAGTATTTTAATATACTAAAATCTAATTTAAAAGCTTTATTTCACACATACATATACAATAAAGAAATGCACTGATCATTTTTAAATTTTATTCAGCAAATAAAGAATCAACATTTCCTAAACTTGTGTCAATTTTTTCCCTCTCCACAGATGACATTTCACCTTACACAGAAGGAAGAAGATCAATCAATTTTGAAATAAATAAACTAAAATAATTAGTATTTCTGGCTAAATGCATAAAAAGGTCAAGATGGAAACATACTGAAAAAATACATAGTGATGCTGATATGAAAAGTACATGGTGAAGGTGACATGGAAACATAATGCAAAGCAGATGGTGAAATGATATGGAAACATTGCAATGTACACAGTGAAGATGACACTGGAAACACACTGCAAAGTACAGAGGGAAGTTGAAATGAAAAGTACATAGTAAAGCTGACATGGAAACATACTGAAAAGTACATAGTGAAGTTGACATGGAAAGTTTGTTTGTTTGTTTGTTGTTGGGCTTAATGCCATTTTTCAGCACATGATAGGCTATTCATGGCGGCCAGTATTAATGGTGGAGGAAGAAACCGGGAAATCACCGGAAAGAACCACCGACCCACGAGAAGCTACTGGCAAGCTTTCTCACATATCTACATTAGCCGAATCCTAGACTCGAACTCACGCAGACAGAGGTGAGATGGCAGTGATCCGTAACGGACAGCACTTTAGACCACTCGGCCACTTGGGGCCCCAATGACATGGAAAGTACATAGTGAAGCTGACATGGAAAGTACATAGTGAAGCTGACATAAAAACATACTGAAAAGTACCATAGTGAAGTTGACATGGAAAGTACATAGTGAAGCTGACATGGAAAGTACATAGTGAAGCTGACATGGAAACATACTGAAAAGTACCATAGTGAAGTTGACATGGAAAGTACATAGTGAAGCTGACATGGAAACATACTGAAACGTACCATAGTGAAGTTGACATGGAAACAATGAAAAAGTGAAACTAAATTTTTACATAAATTTAATACAGAAAAGTGAAGAAATTGAATTTTAAATTGTTGGTGATATAAACAGAGATCTTTTGAATGATGATATAAAAGTGAATTGGATGGAGTTCATTACTTATTTAGTTATGGAACAACTAGAAAATGAACCCACTAAAGAAATACCTACTTCTAAAACACAAAAAAAACAATTTTATATCAATACACCCAAAAATATTTTGGCTGTAAAGGTTCCTAAGATTAGTATAGTTGATCAATTTTCAATTTTTATATCATGTCAAGTTATTATCAAGTTGAAGAAAAACAATATTCATTACTTATAGATCTTTTCAAAACTCTTATGCCACTCAATTCTTGAAAGATCTGAAAAAGACCCCATGGAATAAAGTCTAAATCAAGAATAAGATACAGTCCATTGAATAAAGTCTAAATCAAGAATAGGATACAGTCCATTGAATAAAGTCTAAATAATATTAGGATACCATCCATTGAATAAAGTCTAAATCAAGAATAGGATACAGTCCATTGAATAAAGTCTAAATAATAATAGGATACAGTCCATTGAATAAAGTCTAAATCAAGAATAAGATACATTCCATTGAATAAAGTCTAAATCAAGAATAGGATACAGTCTATGGAATAAAGTCTAAATCAAGAATAGGATACAGTCCATTGAATAAAGTCTAAATAATAATAGGATACAGTCCATTGAATAAAGTCTAAATCAAGAATAGGATACAGTATATTGAATAAAGTCTAAATCATGAATAGGATACAGTCCATTGAATAAAGTCTAAATCAAGAATAGGATACAGTCCATTGAATAAAGTCTAAATCAGAATAGGATACAGTCCATTGAAAAAAGTCTAAATCAAGAATAGGATACAGTTCATTGAATAAAGTCTAAATAATATTAGGATACCGTCCATTGAATAAAGTCTAAATCAGGAATAGGATACAGTCCATTGAATAAAGTCTAAATAATAATAGGATACAGTCCATTGAATAAAGTCTAAATCAAGAATAAGATACAGTCCATTGAATAAAGTCTAAATCAAGAATAGGATACAGTCTATGGAATAAAGTCTAAATCAAGAATAGGATATAGTCTATGGAATAAAGTTTAAATCAAGAATAGGATACAGTCCATTGAATAAAGTCTAAATCATGAATAGGATACAGTCCATTGAATAAAGTCTAAATCAAGAATAGGATACAGTCCATTGAATAAAGTCTAAATAATAATAGGATACAGTCCATTGAATAAAGTCTAAATCAAGAATAAGATACAGTCCATTGAATAAAGTCTAAATCAAGAATAGGATACAGTCCATTGAATAAAGTCTAAATCAAGAATAGGATACAGTCCATTGAATAAAGTCTAAATCAAGAATAGGATACAGTCCATTGAATAAAGTCTAAATAATAATAGGATACAGTCCATTGAATAAAGTCTAAATCAAGAATAGGATACAGTCCATTGAATAAAGTCTAAATAATAATAGGATACAGTCCATTGAATAAAGTCTAAATCAAGAATAAGATACAGTCCATTGAATAAAGTCTAAATCAAGAATAGGATATAGTCCATTGAATAAAGTCTAAATCAAGAATAGGATACAGTCCAAAGATATTTAGGATTTAGATACTTAGATAGATCTTTTCATGGAAACAGCAAAATATGCCTATTTGAAAATGGCAGGATAAAAAAAACACCAGCCAGATTTAAAACACCCCTTGATATTTTACATGCAATAAAGAAAAGAGACCTCCTAAAGTCTATAAGAAATCAAGGTGAATATCAAATCTGTAGGAATAATGGCAATAAAATGAAAAGTCATGCCAAACAAGCATGCTACAGAGAAGTGCAGGATAAAAATCAAAATAATCCTATCACTATTTGAAGGATTTTTATGGAGTTTGGAGCAGGGGACTGTAAGATTACACTGAAATTTTTCCCCCTCTACCATGATGGCATTTATACTGATAATCTAAGTGAAAATTTTTTAATGACTTGTATTGTTCCAATTGCTGAGAAACAAACTCTGATCATCTGGAACTCTAACAGTTTTGTTAAAAAATTCCCAAAGACAAAGTTTGAAAGTCTGGAAACAAATCCTGAATGTTTTGGGTTTTTTTTACGTACATTAAAAATGCAATGACTGTAAAGCCACAGAACTTGATGAGATTGGACCAAGGATAGTCCAAATGTGTCAAAATATATTAATTTAACAGATATCACATCATTTCATTTGGCCATTACAAAAGTTTATCATGGCTAAAGGTAGCTTTAGAAGACCACCTATCACTGATCAACATTGTTATGTACACATCCACCTGTCTTTAAAGAACACTTTTTGGCAGAAGGGTGGTCTCCCTAGATGTTTGGGGTTTTTGGTACTAACTTTTGAAGACATTTTTATTGCAACAAAACTGAAAATTTAAGTCAAAATGAAAAATATTATTATATGTGCCATTTTTTTAACCAGTATACCGATATATTAAATATTAGTTCATCGTAGGACAATTAATAGGAGTACAATATGTAGTTTTAATATACTCATGCTTAACACTCCTCTATGCAGACACATATGTCTTGTACTTACCATGACTGCTGACCTTTGACTCCATAGGTTTCTTTATTACCCTAATTGCAAGCCATCCAGTTTGATGAGGAGACATGCCAAAGTTATTCTACAAGATCCATATTTTAATAACCAAAATGACCTTGACCTTTGGCATTATGACACCAAAGCCAACAGAGTTCTTCCATACTTTAAGTGTAAGTCCTAAACAAATGTTGGAAAAAGTATGTGGCTCATAATTAAAGTAATTATTCAAAAACCATTTTTCTTCTTTCACTTACAGTGACACTGTTGTAAGATCTCTGGATCACAAAATCAATACTCTTATTCACACACTAACTCTGATCAAGATATATGTTCACAAATCATTTTCTTCTTTATGTCACAGTGACCTTGATGAGTGACCATTGATCTCAAGATCAATAAGCTTTTTGAATTTTTCCATATCTAAACAGCAAGCTACCCACCATATTTGTACCAGGTTTACAAGGTGAAACTAAAGTTACTATACAGAAACCATATTTCCTCTTTTGGTCCTTGTGACCTTGAACTTTCATCTCTTGATTATGAAATCAATAGATATCTTTTCTAATGTCACTGCAAGATAGCCACAAAGTTTGGAAACTCTAAATGATGGAGAATTCTTGTTAATATGCAGAGACCAATTTCTTCTTTTGGAGACAGTAATCATAACTTTTTACCCTGAAAATGATAAGATTCGTCCTTAATCCAAATGAAAGCCATCCACAAGATAGTGGCCACTTGAATTATTGTGCAGAAATGTAACTGGTAGCAGACAAATCTATGGATGGACAGACATCATCATAACATAGGATCTGCCTTATATCAGGCATATAAAATCCTTTGAATGAATACACAAAATCTAGTCAAACATCAATTCCCACTGTAAAAGCTACCTGTATTCTGTTGAAAAATATATTTCCTAGATGCAGGACAGAGGACAGCATCTTGAAGATTGTGTCATGCTCATGACTCTCAAAGTTCAGGACCTGCATGGCAGCTGACAGTACCTTGAAGTTCTCTGCATCATTACGGCTGTCTATGGAACTAATTCCTCCCTGATAAGAAACATAATATTCAAATCCACTGTATGAAATAAAAATATTGACAGTCTCAGCATTTCAAAGCTTATATTTGCTGAATATGAAAATTACAAGTAACTGCAAGAACAAAAACTGTATTGAAAGCTGTACTTAGAAAACAAAGCATACTTTGACAATTTCAAATGCTGTTAAAATTCTGAATGAGGAAAACTAGTTAAACAAAGGAACTGGAAATGTATGATACTGGTGGAGAGAACAGAATTAGTTTGTTTTTAACAGTTAACATATTTCTCAAAATATACATGGCTACAACAGGTCTTCATGTAAAAATTATACAGAAATATGTGTTGGATTTAATATCTACAAATTGTATGAAATGCAGAAATTAGAAATATATCAAAATATATTAATTTAACAGATATCACATCATTTCATTTGGCCAATACAAATATTTATCGATGTACCTGGTTCAGGTAAAAATACTTTGAAGCTGTCTGCAACCCAAACTTTTTCTTCATATCATCTGACAAACCTTCCAGGAGTTCATAAAAGACATGGTAGTTCCTCTCATCTTTAGCCTAAAAATAAAAAGACAGCATAAGGTTTTGAATACTAGGATTTCATTTCATATTTTAAACATTTTCAAACACAGCAAGAGTCAAACTGTAATGAACCCTTGCATAACAATCCAAATGCAAGTGTTAAATTATATTGAATCCCTGCATGATCAATCCAAATGCAAGTGTCAAACTTTACTAAATCCTTGCATGATCAATCAAAATACAAGTTTTAAACTGTAGAGAATCCTTCCATGATCAATCCAAATGCATGTGTCAAACTGTATTGAATCCTTGCATGATCAGTCCAAATGCAAGTGTCAAATTTGTTGAGTCCAAGCATGATAAATGCATGATAAATTCATAGCAAGTGTCACTGTATTGACCATGATAAATTCACAGCAAGTGCCAAGTTCTGACTTGACCAATTGTTAGCAAGTGTACCATGTCCTGGTATGGTTAAGCCATAGCAATCATTGAACTGTATCAAGTCCTGGCATGATCAATTCATAGCAAGTGTCTATGCCTTAGCATAATCAATCTACAGCAAGTGTCAAACTGTCCTGAATCATTACATGATCAATTCATAGCAAGTGTCTATGCCTTAGCATAATCAATCTACAGCCAGTGTTAAACTGTCCTGAATCATTACATGATCAATTCATAGCAAGTGTCTATGCCTTAGCATAATCTCTACAGCAAGTGTTAAACTGTCCTGAATCATTACATGATCAATTCATAGCAAGTGTCTATGCCTTAGCATAATCAATCTACAGCCAGTGTTAAACTGTCCTGAATCATTACATGATCAATTCATAGCAAGTGTCTATGCCTTAGCATAATCAATCTACAGCCAGTGTTAAACTGTCCTGAATCATTACATGATCAATTCATAGCAAGTGTCTATGCCTTAGCATAATCAATCTACAGCCAGTGTTAAACTGTCCTGAATCATTACATGATCAATTCATAGCAAGTGTCTATGCCTTAGCATAATCAATCTACAGCAAGTGTTAAACTGTCCTGAATCATTACATGATCAATTCATAGCAAGTGTCTAAATGTGTTGAGTCTTAGCATTATCTTTCTACAGCAAGCGTCAAACTGTCCTGAATCATTACATGATTGATTCATAGCAAGTGTCTAAATGTGTTGAGTCTTAGCATTATCTTTCTACAGCAAGAGTCAAACTGTCCTGAATCATTACTGAATCAATTCTTAGCAAGTTATCACCTTTACTGGGTCTTAGCATCAAGTCATAGCAAGTATTGAACTGTATCAAGTCCTAGCATGATCAAGCCATATCAAGTGTCTAACTGTACTGAGTTCTGACATGATCAAGCAATAGCCAGTGTCTAACTGTACTAAGTTCTGACTTGATGAATCCATAGCAAGTGTCTAACTGTACTGAGTTCTGACATGATCAAGCCATAGCAAGTGTATAACTGTACTGATTCTTGGCATGATCTATCTACAGAAAATGTCAACATGTACATTACTTCCTTACCTGTGTGACAATTCTGGACTTTTCCAGGAGATACTCTGATGTCTTTGCTCCAACAATTGACCAGCTGTAAATATAAGAAAGAATGATGAAGAAAATTGCTTTATTTCTCTTTTTTTTTTCTGTGTTGCCTTCTGCCCACTTGCTGACCTAGTCAACAAATAATCAAAACACCTTTTGAGCAATATCTTCCTGTAATGAACCTTGTTACTGTATATTCTTTGATATGTGTTGTGTAAAATATAATCCAAAATGTCTTTGAATATGTTCTCAATAATCCCAAAGTAGTGTCATAATCAAAATGTCAATAAGCACCTGTAATTCCAATGAACAATTTAAATAATTCTTCTAGAATTATATCTGAACATAACTAGAACTCTGTTCATGGATTCCCAAAGACTGATTTTTTAAAAACAGGAATGAATAATTGTTTATATATATATATATATATATATATATATATATATATATATATATATATATATATATATATATATATATATATATATATATATATACCCACTTGCTCCAGAAAAGCCAAATTTTCAATTGAGAATTCCACTAAATTGTCAAATAGTTCATGTCCAGAACATTCTAAGTTTGTAAACAAAGTTAAACCCTGAAATCAAATTTTGGTAAATATTGTTTACTTCTTTGAACCATTACAAAAATCAGGTAGGCATTAATTTCACAATCCTCAATAATGGACAAAAAGAATGGACATGCAATATAAATATATGCACTATAGAGATGGCCATCAAATAAATTAAATCAAACTTAAGACACAATACCCTACTTTCAGAGAATGCCATCAATACCATCAAGTTTAAATAATTATATCCTCGTGTAAAATGTGGCCCAATATTCAAACAATTTTTCCAAGTTTTTGCATGATCAATTGAGCAATTTGTAGTCAGAAACAATTAATGAAGCATAAGAAACTGGATCTTGTTTCAACAGATCCAGATTATGGCATACATAATTAAAAGATAAACACAACAATATTTACAAAACTGGTACCCTACACCATTATTTAGTACAACTGACACTTTAACATAAATGTATCTTGAAAAAACTCCAAACATTATTGACAAAAATTCTTTTATTAAAAGAGGGTACACTGGTGACAATACAAGGATTTTTTATTACATAATGCATATTATTGAAAAAAAAACAACAAATACCAGCAATTTTATTATTGACTGTGAAATAGATGATTCCATTTCAAATTTATTCATATTCTATCCTTGCACAAGTATGACATTGTTCAGTTGCATTCTTTAATGCAAGAAATACCAATATACTTGCTAAAGACCAGTTGCAAACTGCATAGGACCTATATCTGCCATAGCATAATGTAAGCCTGATATGGGTCTGTGCAGTTTATATGGAATAATCAGTACAAAACAAATCAGACCCGGATCTGCAGGTGCATTATGCTACAGCAGATCAGGATCTTTGCTGTTTTCAGTATGATTTGACTTGTACACAACTGCACCTGGTAGACCCTCATTTACATAATGCAATTTCAGATCTGAGCCTACTTTGTTTGCTGCTGGCTTACTGTATGTATATATATATATATATATATATATATATATATATATATATATATATATATATATATATATATATATATATATATATATATATATATTGCTGAATAACAACACATTCTTTGTTATAAAACAGGGCAGTTCTAAATTTTCTGCTCATAAGGAGTCAAACTGCAAACAACAAAGATCCTGATATAATGCACTTGCAGACCAGGGTCTATGTTGCTTGTTCTCCTGATTACTTCTCACAAACTGTATAGACCCAGATCTGCTGGCACATTATGCATGGCAGATCTGGGTCTGTGCATCTTGCAGTTCAACTTATAAGCAAGTATATATTGTATTTAGTCAACGAGTTGAATTCCATAACAGCTCAAAAAGATCAAACAAGTTTACAATTAAAATATTTCCGGAGGAGGTAATTTTCCCTGCTAGTAAGGTGATAATATATTTAAGACAACTAATGTGCAAGCATTGATTTTCTTCAAAGATTATATCACACTCATGACAATTTTTATTAAGGTTTATATCAAACAGGTAGTTATTCCATTGTAAGAAATTGAAGATTAAATTCCAAAATACCTGAAGTTGCAGGACTAAATTTACGGGACAATGCATCTTTGATGTTCATCAAATACTTAAAGACTGTTTATTTCAACAGCTTTTGTTAGATGGCCTGAATAAAGAACACACCTGTATGGAGCCCTCAAATCTTAATTTCATCAATTTTGATGATTACTAATTTTAAATTACTAACCAGAGATTTTAATCACATTCTTGACAATACTGAATGTTGTTGAACTGTACTGGAAAAGTTTACAGTCCATTTTCAAAGGTATTTTCATGTGAATGACCATGTCCAAGATTGTATCTTCACAGCAAAACACGCATTGTAAAAAGCTTTGTGCAGTGCAAATTTGCAAACCTACTGATACGGTGTGAAATGAACTCAAAGCCCTCCACATTAGGGTACCTTTACAACAATTTTCAATGAACATTTTCTTGGGATAAATAAATAAAATCTCTCCTGTGTAGATTAAGTTTTTAACCTAATTCAGTAAAACCTGACTTACAAGACCCTTGCGATGAGAGTCTGTCTTGAAAGACCAGGTTCTCAAAGTAGAGTTATAGATAAAATGTTGAAAGACCACCTGTTTGAGACCATAGTAATTTTAACATTCAATGACTCCAAAAATAAATTAATGAATTTTAAAATATATATTTATACCCCATGACAATGTTTTATTTATCCTGAATTATATTATTAAAACATAACACAAAAATGCTTCTTTATAATTTATGCTGGTTTATCTACAGAAACATCTAACGATGTTCCTTTCAATTTCAAATATTTCCAAACATGGATTCATGGTTTATTTGTCAACAATCTCAAGGTCTTTCTTTAGCTCATCTGCCATTTTGGATGGATGACAAAAGGACATAACGCTTATGAAATAACCAATTAAAGTCTGAGAGTCAAAATAAACATAAAAAAGCCAACTGTAGTCTGAGAGTAAAAATTAACATGAAATAACCAATTAGTCTGAAAACCAAAATTAACAAGAAATAACCAATTATAGTCAGTCAAAATTAACATGAAATAACCAATTATAGTCAGTCAAAATTAACATGAAATAACCAATTACTGTCTGAAAGCCAAAATTAACATGAAATAACCAATTACAGTCTAAGAGTAAAAATTAATAAGAAATAACCAATTACTATTTGAAAGCCAAAATTAACATGAAATAACCAATTAGTCTGAGAGTAAAAATTAACATGAAAAAACCAATTACTGTCTGAAAGGCAAAATTAACATGAAATAACCAATTATAGTCTGAGAGTCAAAAAAAACATGAAATAACCAATTTTAAAGTCAAAGTCAAAATTAACATGAAATACCAATTTTAAAGTCTGAGAGTAAAAATTAACATGAAATATCAATTACTGTCTGAGTCAAAATTAATATGAAATAACCAATTAAAATATGAGAGCCAAAATTAACATGAAATAACCAATTATAGTCTGAGAGTAAAAATTAACATGAAATAACTAATTATAGTCTGAGAGTAAAAATTAACATGAAATAACCAATTGTAGTATAAAACCAAAATTAACATGAAATAACCAAGTATAGTCTTGATAGCCAAAATTAACATGAAATAACCAAGTATGGTCCTTGAGCCCAAAATAACCCTTAATATTTTACCTCAGGCTTACAAATGGGACCTTAAAATTATCAGCAGAATAATCCTTATGATGAGTACTGTATGTACTTGCTTATAAGTTGTCAAACTGCAAACAACAAAGATCCTATTTGCCATAACATAATGTGCCTGCAGATTATGCGCTATGCCATTTGTACTACTGATTACTCCCAACAAACTGCACAGACCCAGATCTGCCTGAGCAATATGCAAATGGCATATCAAGATCTGTGCAATTTGCTGATGACTTATTTTATAGGTGAGTATATATGGTAACTTGTTTTCTTCATTTTTTTTTATAAATCAGAAGACAAAAATTATATTGTGCTTTCATAATGAGATGCTTTGTCAAAAAGATACAGCAATTGACTGGTGCATTAGTATATTGTTACACTCTAAGAGGCACATTATATTGAGAAATTATTTCATTAATATTACTGTTAGCGCATGTGACACTATATTGATTTCTTGTGTTCCGATTATTGAGAAGACAAATTTTAATTTATAAACAGAAATTCTTGTGTGCAACAAACTTCTTTGTTGTAAACAAAATGTCTTATTCTGTATTAAATGAAATAAAATGTCAGGAAATATTCAGTCTTTATAGAGCTACATCTAAACTGATCGTTCATTTTCTTTTTTCTTCTAAAATATTCTGATTACAAATGTAAACTATAATAATCTGTCTGCATGGAATGGAATTCCACCTCAGGACCAGAATTTGTAACCAGGCAAGGACTTCCTATCCTACTGCCATAATGCATAATTAGTCCCACCACTTCCTAATTCGATTAGCCCCTACTTCCTAATGTAGAAAAAGAAAATAAGACCCATCTTATATCACGACACACCTTTTGAAAAAGACTTCAATGTATTTTCCAAAACGGCTTGAATTATCATTGCGAATGGTTTTGGCATTGCCGAAGGACTCTAGAAGTGGATTGGCCTCCAGAATCTGTTCTGTGATGGTGCTGCCACCAGATTTATTCACTGCTGCGAGGTACTGCATAATCAGCTTGGTGGCCTCTGTCTTGCCTGACCCACTCTCACCACTAAAAAAAAATCAAACAAAAAGATGTAACAACAAAAATGACTCACAATGAGACAAATGATACTAAACAAGAGTCAGAGACACCATATTAGATCTTTATCTGCTAAACATAAAAAGTCCCACTGCAGAACAATAAGCTGTAAAAAGACCAAAAACTGTTAAAAATAGAAAAGAAAACTACCATAATGCCATGAATGTATTTTTCCAGTTATTTACAGATGCGTGCATTGTAGTAAATTGCATCCGTGATCTTTACTCAATGTGCTAACAGAACTGTTGAACAAAAGTATAAAATTCAAAATGTTTCAAAAGTGTTTAAGAAAAACTTAAAGATTATTGCAATGGTCTACATATGATTATAAAAATATAGTAAGCCTATCAATTACTTTTGTCCACATCTAGTGCTTTTTGTCAAAGTTGAATCTTATAAAGTTTAAATATGTGTAACAAACTTTTGAAAATTGTCTATCAGCCTGAAAATCTGGTCAGATCATCTGCATATACACAGATATGCCAGTCAAATTTAATTTGTTTGTCGTGAGCGATTTTGCACAAACCTGCTAACAAAATTTTCAAGACAGATGGACATGTTTATGTATGGACATGTGGGTGTACAGATCCAAAACAATGAGGGCACAGAAATAAAGCATAGTTGCTACTGAGGACCTGGCTATAGCTCTCAAGAATCAAATTCAGGATTGTATACACCTTTGTACACCCACTATGTTGGTCAGCAGGTGGCTTTATACGCCCTCACTACTAAAATCTGACCACTTGACCCTCGTCCTGAAATGGCATCTAAATGAACTCTATTAGGGTTTAAAAATTATCTGCTACAGTCATAAACTATAATACATCTCCACCCAGTAATCAGACAAAATTTCCCATGTACCAAATAACCCCTTCTTGAATTTATAATAAAATAAAATTGGTCCATGTATTTTCCCCATCCATCTTAGATTAGGAAAATTAGAATAATTAATTGATTGACTGATTTTATGGCATACCAGTACTAAATAACATTAATAAAACCTGCATTTCTGAATACAGTAAGTTGCAACATTTTAGCTGGAACAAAAAGTTTTTCCAAACTCTGTTTGGAAACTGCATCAGAAAAGATATTATAACCTGGCAATCCAAAAATATTTTTTGTCATGAATTTATCTTGTGAAAATTTACAGTATCTAAAATATGCTTATTTACAGTAATTTACATTAAAAAAGAATGCATGTGTCTAAATGCTTCTGAAAACATGCTGAAGACTAGGATCTAGGATTTTATTTTAGCATCTAAAAGAATTGTACAGAATGGTATGTGTTGTTCACTGCTAGATAATCCAAAATTATAAAAGTTTTCACAAGAAAAAAACATACCACTCCAGTGGTCTAATGGTTATAGAGTCTGCATTGGATGCAGGATGTCGCGGGTTCAAACCCCTGGCCAAGTCATACCAAAGATTTAAAAAAATGGTTTTAACAGCTGCCTCACTTAGCACTCAGTATTATGAGGTTAGTGTCAGAACTGGTTGCCCTGGTGTCAGGATAATGTAACTGGGTGGGACATCATGCCACATGTCTGCAGCATGATACCCTAGTGCTAGATATCACTATAAAATGTCACACTGCAGACACTGTAGCAATATGACTGAAAAAATTGTTAAAGCTACATTAAAAATCTAAATCACACACACACAAATAAATCCAGAAAAAACAGGAATCTGGAACCTATTTCCTGTGTGAATAAATATTTGTGTTCACAATGAATGCATTTATCAGCTTTTAGAACCTACTAACATACCTTCTGAGACAACAGTCTCTCAGCAGAACTAACACTCAACAGGCGCAAAAGAATTTCCAGGAAGAGCATTTATTCATTTTAGCTGCTGAGTGTTGAAACCATCTGGCAGCCACATTGGTGGCAAGATTGGTATCATTTTCATTTCAAGATCAACTAGATATTTTAAGAACACTTATGGATAAAAACAATGTTATTAGTACCATTCAATTTAGAAGCAGTGACAACAATATTTAAAGATGACACTTATTTAAATTTGGAACCAATACTATTTAGGACCAACTAGATACCATGTCTTTTTGTGAAAACTCATATTACCATTCATTCAAAAGGAAACAACAAGGTTTCTAGATGGTCATCATGGAGGCCGTACTCATTATCAAAAAGGCATCATTGCCATTTAGGACCAACTAGTATCCAAGGCACTGGCAGCAGCTGTGTGGATACAAGATTTGCATGGCTTTCTTATAGCACCATTTTCATTTAGAAAGGACTAGATATAATAAGCAGTCTTTTATTTAAAACTCAATGCAGATATAACCATCATTTTAATAGTAGCCATAAAAAAATTCAAAATGGTTGCAATGGTTGCCATGTGTGATATCAAAGAGATACATTTTCATTTAGGATAAACTATACTTTGGAAAGAATGTAAAGTTTGGTGTAAATCCTCAAAGTAGTTTAGGAGTAATGATAACTAGATGATAGACAAAAGATATTCATAAAAGCTGTTCTGGTCTATAAAGGTAATCATAAACACTGTTCTGGTCTATAAAGGTAATCATAAACGCTGTTCTGGTCTATAAAGGTAATCATAAACGATGTTCTGCTGTTCTGGTCTATAAAGGTAATAATAAACACTGTTCTGGTCTATAAAGGTAATCATAAAAACTGTTCTGGTCTATAAAGGTAATCATAAATGCTGTTCTGGTCTATAAAGGTAATCATAAAAGCTGTTCTGGTCTATAAAGGTAATCATAAAAGCTGTTCTGGTCTATAAAGGTAATCATAAACACTGTTCTGCTGTTCTGGTCTATAAAGGTAATCATAAAAGCTGTTCTGGTCTATAAAGGTAATCATAAATGCTGTTCTGGTCTATAAAGGTAATCATAAAAGATGTTCTGGTCTATAAAGGTAATCATAAACACTGTTCTGCTGTTCTGGTCTATAAAGGTAATCATAAAAACTGTTCTGCTGTTCTGGTCTATAAAGGTAATCATAAAAACTGTTCTGGTCTATAAAGGTAATCATAAAAACTGTTCTGGTCTATAAAGGTAATCTTAAAAACTGTTCTGGTCTATAAAGGTAATCATAAAAACTGTTCTGGTCTATAAAGGTAATCATAAAAACTGTTCTGGTCTATAAAGGTAATAATAAACGCTGTTCTGGTCTATAAAGGTAATCATAAAAACTGTTCTGGTCTATAAAGGTAATCATAAAAACTGTTCTGGTCTATAAAGGTAATAATAAACGCTGTTCTGGTCTATAAAGGTAATCATAAAAACTGTTCTGGTCTATAAAGGTAATGATAAATGCTGTTCTGGTCTATAAAGGTAATCATAAAAACTGTTCTGGTCTATAAAGGTAATCATAAATGCTGTTCTGGTCTATAAAGGTAATCATAAATGCTGTTCTGGTCTATAAAGGTAATCATAAAAACTGTTCTGGTCTATAAAGGTAATCATAAAAACTGTTCTGGTTTATAAAGGTAATCATAAAAACTGTTCTGGTCTATAAAGGTTATCATAAAAACTGTTCTGGTCTATAAAGGTAATCATAAAAGCTGTTCTGGTCTATAAAGGTAATCATAAAAACTGTTCTGGTCTATAAAGGTAATCATAAATGCTGTTCTGGTCTATAAAGGTAATCATAAAAACTGTTCTGGTCTATAAAGGTAATCATAAAACTGTTCTGGTCTATAAAGGTAATCATAAATGCTGTTCTGGTCTATAAAGGTAATCATAAAAACTGTTCTGGTCTATAAAGGTAATCATAAAAACTGTTCTGGTTTATAAAGGTAATCATAAAAACTGTTCTGGTCTATAAAGGTTATCATAAAAACTGTTCTGGTCTATAAAGGTAATCTTAAAAACTGTTCTGGTCTATAAAGGATATCATAAAAACTGTTCTGGTCTTTAAAGGTAATCATAAATGCTGTTCTGGTCTATAAAGGTAATCATAAATGCTAATCTGTTCTATAAAGGTAATCATAAAAACTGTTCTGGTCTATAAAGGTAATCTTAAAAGCTGTTCTGGTCTATAAAGGTAATCTTAAAAACTGTTCTGGTCTATAAAGGTAATCATAAAAACTGTTCTGGTCTATAAAGGTAATCATAGAAACTGTTCTGGTCTATAAAGGTAATCATAAACGCTGTTCTGCTGTTCTGGTCTATAAAGGTATTCATAAATGCTGTTCTGGTCTATAAAGGTAATCATAAAAACTGTTCTGGTCTATAAATGTAATCATAAACGCTGCTGTGCTGCTGTTCTGGTCTATAAAGGTATTCATAAATGCTGTTCTGGTCTATAAAGGTAATCATAAAAACTGTTCTGGTCTATAAAGGTAATCATAAAAACTGTTCTGGTCTATAAAGGTAATCATAAAAGCTGTTCTGGTCTATAAAGGTAATCATAAAAACTGTTCTGGTCTATAATGGTAAAATGAATGTGAAAATCAGTGGTCACTATGGCATATAAGTGTTGCAGCTTTTGGTGAGCAATATTTCTCAAGATAAATGTAACCATAAAGTTGTAAAACCCTTGATCAAAATATTTAAGACTGATTCTTTTATTCTGTTTTAAACAACAAGTAACTTCTTGTTCAATTTCTGTTAAAAACAAATTTTCAATGTTTTTAATTTGATGGGGTATTTTGTGAACACAAAACAAAACACATATTTACAATGACAGAGTGAGCTTTAATCATCCAGACTTTAGAATGCATCAAACAGCAAAGTGACCTTGGATAGCTGATGAATCACAAACTTGTCTCAATAACATCATATAGTATAGTTTATACTGACAGAATGTATCATACAATATAGTTTATACTAACAGAATGTATCATATGGTAGTTTATACTGACAGAATATTTCATACAGTATAGCTTATACTGATAGAATATATCATACAGCATAGTTTATACTGATTGTATCATAGTGTAGTTGTTTTACTGACATAATGTGTCATACAACATAGTTTATACTGACAGGATGTATCATATAGTTTATACTGACAGAATGTATCATATATTACAGTTTATACTGACAGAATATTTCAAGTTAACATTATTCATACTGACAGAATATATCATACAGTATAATTTATACTGAAAGAATGTATCATATAGTGTAATTTTATACTGACAGAATGCACCGCATAACAGTTTATAAAAACAGAATGTATCATACTTGCAGCATAGTTTATATAGACAATGTATCATAAAGGATACTTTATACTGATAATGTATCATATTCTAAGTTTATACTGACAGAATGTATCCTATATTACAGTTTATACTGACAAAATGTATCTTCATAAAATAAAGACTGTTCAGAGCAGGAGCAATACAATGAAAACTGAAATAAATACTTAAAATTAAACTGTTGTGATTTAAATGCATTAAAAATGTCAAGATACATTTTGGGTCTTTTTCTGTAAAAACTAATATTAATAAAATGCTTAGACTGGGCATTGTGCATCCAAGAGTTTCATAGGGCTAAATTTAAAAAAGCTAGTAACTAGTATTGTATAAAGTCATGCATCTATATCTGGCATCTAAACTCTAGGTGTGCACTAACACTGCACTTCTGTGGGATATCGTCAGAACTCATTATCAAAGTTTAAAGCCACTGGATTGATTTTAATTCATTCAGATTTGATGTTCATATTATGAAGCTACAAGGGAGGTGACCGCCTACCATATATGAGGCACTCCAGGCAAAATGTAAATATGTGTAGCTTTAAAACATACATAAACATAGGCTGATAACAGTCCTACTTTAAAATGGAGCAATATAAGCAGACAAGTCAATAAAGCAGAAACACTACCAGTCTGAATTTTTCATGACTCACTGTTACATTTTTCTGCAACTGAACTAAGAGTTCTCCACATCAGATTTATGATATTTGATTATGAAAAAAGCTACTTGATGACAAGTATGAAACAGTCTTTTATTTACAAAACTAAAAAAATCTACTTAGTAAATCCAATGTACTACTTTTAATTTCACATGAATTTGTCTTTCAAAACATATCCTTCAAATAAATGGTTGGCAGAAGCACATAATAAAGTGATACAATTATCTCAGATAAACCCCATGACCCATTCTTCAATGTTTCAGTTAACATGTCATATTAATAAAAGAATGAGCAATGCAAATGATATACAATATGCCCATCTCATCACCTTGACCTCTGAACTAACAACATGATAGCCATCTGGGTCAAGTTTCATCAACATATACTTAGTTAAAAAAGCAACAATTTGAATAAGGGAACATATCTTGTTACCTTGACACTTAAGTATGAGGTATGACACTGTCAAGTCAACATTATCAAATTCTAATAAAATATCTTCAGTTGTTTAGAAGTTATAACAACACATGGATAGAGGTAACTGATGTATAGATTCAATGGCCATGACCTTGACCTTTAGGTAGGGGGCATGATTTTGGTACTTTCAAAATGTGAAATTTTGGTGAGCCACCTAACTCCTAAATGTTTCATTATAATATCTTCATTAGTTGAAAAGTTATACTCAAACATGGATACATGTCACAAAATTACTTTGTGTCTATGGACGGTTGGGGGGTGGGGAGGGGTGGGGGTGTACCTCTACAATGATACTAGTTAATTATATTTCTTTTTTTATTGGTTTCATATCTGTCACTTTTTTCTCAAGCATGCCTTGCCTTCTGTTTGAAGAAGCATTTATATGTGTAGCTCATCAATGAAAACAAGTCTATGTTGTTGCTTTTTTTTTTAATGTATATGTATTATATGAGATAACATTTACCTAAGGGGTGATATAGAAAAATACTTTTCTTTTTCATCTTAGTGACTTTATCATATAAGAGACTCGGTTCACAGACTATGTTACCCTGAAGTCTAATACATTGTGATTAGCTGTAAACAACATCAACAAGTCTAAAATGTATAGCTTCCAGACAATTGTTTTGAATAGATAACCCTGTTTCCTAGCCTAAATAACCTTTTAGTGGTCTCCAAAAAACATGTCAAGAAATATGTATAGGTCTCCAAAACAAACACTCATAAGCTAACAGCATACCTTGCAGCCATATTTAAAGGCAACTGCATTTGTATGGGAAAATATGATCTAGTTTTTTTTCTAAGCAATATTGCACAACCTTGGGAGTGCAGTAATACTAAAAAAAAAACAAGTTCATATTTTCCCATACAAATGCAGTAACCTTTAAATTGTATACTCATCTTGTTTTGCTATATATGGCTTAATACTAAAAAGAACACATTACATGAATTTATGCTGTAGTCCAAAATAAATACACAACCATATATTCATCAATACACAGTAACAATATCAATGCACACATAGCACTGCCCAGTGACCTTTGAACTTGGTCTCATACTCTTCATTAGTTCAAAAATAAATTCTCATTTTAGTCTACTTAAAATTAAAATTATGAGCCATATTGTGACTGATTATGCATTGAAATTATTTTCAGGACACATTTTTTTACAATTGAGAATGAAATCCCTGACATATACCCTTCTTGCGCAGTTACCAGAGGTATGGCAAGAAACAGTGCTTGATCAGGAAATTATTCCTTTGGGGAAGGGGTGTAAAGGACCTTGCAGACATCTGCAAGACAGTATTTTTTGTTTTGATATTCTGTGTTCAACAGCTGCTTTAGGCCTACTGCATGTATTTCAGAATGTTTTGTGGACAGCATTTATGTATGATCAAAAAGTATAAATTATTTGTCAATTTCAATTTGTATGATTCCTGAGACACAAAACATTTTATATATATATATATATATATATATATATATATATATATATATATATATATATATATATATATATATATAAAAGAATGAACCATAGAGCAGTGTATAATGCTAGATGGGGATGTCTGCAGCCAGGAGGGAGTTAGCCACATGTGATTAAAAGCGGACAAGGGGGGGTAGGAAAACAGGTATTATCTTCAGACATCCTTTATGGACAACCCCTTAGCTGACATATTTATTGGTCAGTGTTTTGATAAGATTATGCGTGCTCCAAGTATCAAACAATTAATAGTGACTCTCCTTTTTACTATTCATTCTCTATATTCTAATCAGAGTGACAAAAGAAAATTGCTCATTGTTGAACAGAAAGATAATGAGATCTGTTTGTTTAAGAGGGATATAATAGCATAACTGAAACCATGCATGTTCCAGTCTATTACCTGGTGAAAAATGGGGTCCTTATGAGAAAATGGAAACCACCTGAGGCATCTACTGATGATAGTCAACTAAAATTGTTGTTTGAAGTCATATCAACAAGAAATTCTTAGTCCAGCCCAAAAAACTCCTATGGGTGGTCACATAGGAGTCAGGAAGACATTTCACAAGATCTTGTATTACTTTCATTGGCAAAAACTAAAAACTGATGTTTCTAAATAATGTATGTCTTGCCACACTTGTTAAATGGTAGGAAAACTCAATCAGAATATTACCTGCAACCTATTCCTTTATTTGATGAAATAATTAGCAGAAGAATGGTAGACTTTCACTGTCCCCAAGACAGGCAACTAATAGTTGCGCATTCTGCTTGCAAAAAAGCTTGCAGACTCATCTTAGGTAATACTGAATACATCCCAAAACCAAAAATGGTACATGTATTAAAATACAAACAGTAAGTGAATGAATATTTTTAAGAAATAATTGACTTATAAATAAAGTTACAAACGAGTCTAGGATTCGGCACATGTAGATATGTGAGAAAGCTTGCCAGTAGCTTCTCGTGGGTTGGTGGTTCTTTCCAGGGATTTTCCGGTTTCTTCCTCTACCATTAATACTATCCACCATGTATAGCAAAACATGCGATGAAAAATGGCATTAAGCCCCACAACAACAAACAATATGAACCCATTATATTTCAATGAACTGCAAGGCAACAGTTCAAATTTAAGCGGCTAACCTCCTTTCATCCCAAAACCAAATAAAGAACTATATATGAACATCCGGATCACTCATTTGGAGCGACTTCCCAAATAAAATTAGAGAAAGTATAAATATAAATGCCATTAATCAATGGATTAAAACTGGAACCTATTCAAATTGAAAAATACATTAAAAATTCAAGCATAAATTCACTAACCTTCCACTTTGTTGTCTCATTACTTTTGAACTGTACCTAGTTCCACTTTGTTGTCTCATTACTTTTGAACTGTACCTAGTTGGAGCATGTTTATTCAGAGTTTATGTTTATTATGTCCATATACAAATGCAGCTTATTATCAATGCATGTGTTTGTGTGCATCTGTGTGTGTGTAATTATGTACATGTAATCTGTTGTTGTTCTGGGGCTTAACACAATTTTTCAGCACATGATAGGCTATACATGGCGGCCAGTATTAATGGTGGAGAAAGAAACTGGGAATCTGCAGAAAGAACCAGTGATCCACGAGAAGCTACTGGCAAGCTTTCTCATATATCTACATTCGACAAATCTTAGACTTGAAATCAGAGGCGAGATGGCAGTGATCCACAAGAGAGAGTGCTTTAAACCACTCGGCCACTGGAGGCCCCCATGAAATTTAATTATGCATATAATGAGTCACAAGGAAGAGTTCTGTGTGTGTGTGTGTCTGTGTGTGTGTTTGTGTGTGTGTGTGTTTGTGTGTGTATGTTTGTTTGTGTGTGTGTGTGTGTGTTTGTTTGTGTGTGTGTGTCTGTGTGTGTCTGTGTGTGTGTGTGTTTGTTTGTGCACATGCACACAAGATTACCAGATAAAATTCCTTTGAGAAATATTAAAACACCATAGTAAAAGCTTTCATCAAGTTTCTAAATCTGTTAAGTCAGATCAAGGGTCTGGAATTTTACACATTGTATGTCTAGAATTTTCCAGCAATCCAATATCTTAAATCTTCTGCCCATCGCATTGAAAGTCAAAGGCTTTGGAAATATTTCATCAAACTTTGAAGAATACAATTCAGTCATGCTGCTTTGAAAATGGAAAAGATTGGAATGAGGGTGTTCATTTTCTACACTGTTATGGAATCAATTCAAGAATAATTAGTGGTTTTGGAAATACTGTACATGGATCACTAAAGTTATTAAAAAAAGCAACTTTTTCAAAAAAAGATTCCAAGATTAATCTCCTTTGACTATGTTTCTGATTTTAGATATTAGTAGTCAAAGGTTTCTGATGTAGACAGAACCAATCTTCACTCTACTCAGTCAAAAATGAAATTAAGGTATGACATTTATTAAAAGGAGTCCAGTCTAAAGCCAAGTGATAGAATTCTAGTTCTCTTGCCATACTTCAAAATCCTCTTTCAAGGCTCATTTTCATAATCTGTATATAATTTAAATTAAAAAAAATGTTTAAATTATAACATTAACGCTCCTAGTGACTTTGATTAAAGCTAATTCTGGTTCAGCCATAAACTTTCACATTTAAACATACATTAAATCAGTGAACTAAAACAGCTATTATGTGACTATAAGCACTTGTGTCCTGATGTTTCAACATGAACAAATAAAATCTATAATAGGTCAAATTGTAGATTTACACCTGTGAAACTGCATTCTTACATGACAAATCCTCTCAAGCAGGAATGAGTGAAAAATAAAATTCAATATTTGCATGATAATAAATTCATAGAACCAAGTATAACCAATTGGAGTTTACCATGTATTCTTGTGCCTAAGCCAGATTAAACATTCTCTATACATACTGACTCAAGAAAAGTCAACAGTATCACTGAAACAGAATAAATTCTAATGCCAAAAATAGATGACTGCATTAACAAAATTGAAAATGCAAAATATGTCACCAAGTTTGACCTTTTAAAAGGATTCTGGTAATTCCACAGATGGAATGAGAAAATATATGCAAGTATTGATTCATAAAGATTTCTCATGTGCAACTCCAGATGGACTTTATCAATATAAAGTGAAATTTCTGTCAGCATTCTAGCATTTAATGAACATGATAACATCTGGTCTAAATAAGTGTGATGCATACATCAATGACAACATGATTAAGATATCTTGTTCAAATTGAGTTCAATGTCTAACGTAGTTTACAAGTTTGGTTTGTTCTGGAAGCAAAATTGTTAACAATATGTTTGGAATGTTTCATTAATTTTTCAGAAAATGTTATCCCAACATAGGTCAAGTGGAATGTATATAAAAAGGTTTTTTTTAAGATAAGTCTGCATTTCTATTTGAAGATCAGTCTGTGGAATAATTTTAACTTGTGTTCAGATAAAATTTGAGAGGAATAATTTATTCAAATTATTCAATGAAATTGCAAAGTGCTCTTTGACTTTTTGGATTAGGACACTATTTGTGATTATTGAGATCTCATTCAAAGGCATCTAGATTATATCTCTGTGGTACATCAAGACATTCAAGACTCTTGGTACATAAGGCATTAAATATTATTTGAATTCATTCAAATCATTTTACACTTTAGGACTTGTTACTGAACATATAGGATTTTTAAGGATTTAATTCACAATACTGTCCTTTAAAATTTTATTTTGTATTCTATATATATATATATATATATATATATATATATATATATATATATATATATATATATATATATATATATATATATATATATATATATATATATCCTCATAAATGAACATCATTAACACAAATTTTAACTCATATTAGTAAAGCATAAAATATGGGCCATAATTAGGTACTGCTGCAATATGAAGTGATTATCAACATGCGTCTGATTTCATGTTTCTAGGCAAGATTGTGTGTGTGTGTGTGTGTGTATGTGTGTGTGTATGTGTGTGTATACTGAAGCATACAAAAGACCTTTTTGTTCATAAGCTAAATGGAAAACTAAACCAATAACATGTGATTTGTAGGTCACATTGACATTTTTGTTTGAGTGTGGTACTAACAAGAATATATGCACTCATCCAGCTTATTGATTCAAGGATGAAAAATGAAAACATTTATCCAATGTCAGTTAAGCATAAAATATGGGTTGTAGTGACCTACTTTTATGTAGAGGGTACAATGCTCATAAACATGCACCTCCTTCCAAACTTTCATGATTCCAGATACTGGATAACAATATGTATATAGAATGCAAAAATTCTATGTTGTCACAAGTTAAATGCAAAATTTAACCAGTCAGTAAATTCTGAAATATAGGTCACAGTGGCCTTCTATTGCTATGACAGTGGAATACTAATAGAGATGCAAATACATGTAATTGGTTTATATGAGTTTGATTATTACTTGAACAGAGTCTCTGAATCATGAAATATGGGTCACAATGACCAACTTTTTTGATGATTATGTAATATTCATAATAATGCATCAACACACCAAGTTTGATGACTCCATGTATAACAAGATATATTCATGGTGTTAAAGACCAGAGCTAAACACAAAAACCTAGACTGTACCAATAATGAATAATCAACATACATAAAGTTAGCCCCCTCATCTTTTCGAGGCTAATCAATAAATGTATGCTGGCACAGTTGGGCCAGACTTGTACTGTATATACTTGCTTATAAGATGAATCCAACTGCAGACTGTCGCAGTTGGGCCAGACTTGAACTTTATATACCTGCTTATAAGATGAATCCAACTGCAGACTGGCACAGTTGGGCCAGACTTGTACTGTATTTACTTGCTTATAAGATGATTCCAACTGCAGACTGGCACAGTTGGGCCAGACTTGTACTGTATATACTTGCTTATAAGATGAATCCAACTGCAGACTGGCATAGTTGGGCCAGACTTGTACTGTATATACATGCTTATAAGATGATTCCAACTGCAGACTGGCATAGTTGGGCTAGACTTGTACTGTATATACATGCTTATAAGATGATTCCAACTGCAGACTGCCATAGTTGGGCTAGACTTGTACTGTATATACATGCTTATAAGATGATTCCAACTGCAGACTGGCATAGTTGGGCTAGACTTGTACTGTATATACATGCTTATAAGATGATTCCAACTGCAGACTGGCATAGTTGGGCTAGACTTGTACTGTATATACATGCTTATAAGATGATTCAAACTGCAGACTGTCACAGTTGGGCCAGACTTGTACTGTATATACTTGCTTATAAGATGATTCCAACTGCAGACTGGCATAGTTGGGCTAGACTTGTACTGTATATACATGCTTATAAGATGATTCCAACTGCAGACTGGCACAGTTGGGCCAGACTTGTACTGTATATACTTGCTTATAAGATGATTCCAACTGCAGACTGGCATAGTTGGGCCAGACTTGTACTGTATATACTTGCTTATAAGATGATTCCAACTGCAGACTGGCATAGTTGGGCTAGACTTGTACTGTATATACATGCTTATAAGATGATTCCAACTGCAGACTGGCATAGTTGGGCTAGACTTGTACTGTATATACATGCTTATAAGATGATTCCAACTGCAGACTGGCATAGTTGGGCTAGACTTGTACTGTATATACTTGCTTATAAGATGATTCCAACTGCAGACTGGCATAGTTGGGCTAGACTTGTACTGTATATACATGCTTATAAGATGATTCCAACTGCAGACTGGCATAGTTGGGCTAGACTTGTACTGTATATACATGCTTATAAGATGAATCCAACTGCAGACTGGCATAGTTGGGCTAGACTTGTACTGTATATACTTGCTTATAAGATGATTCCAACTGCAGACTGGCATAGTTGGGCTAGACTTGTACTGTATATACTTGCTTATAAGATGATTCCAACTGCAGACTGTCACAGTTGGGCCAGACTTGTACTGTATATACTTGCTTATAAGATGAATCCAACTGCATACTGTCACAGTTGGGCCAGACTTGTACTGTATATACTTGCTTATAAGATGAATCCAACTGCAGACTGGCACAGTTGGGCCAGACTTGTACTGTATATACTTGCTTATAAGATGAATCCAACTGCAGACTGTCACAGTTAAGCCAGACTTGTACTGTATATACTTGCTTATAAGATGAATCCAACTGCAGACCGGCACAGTGCACAGTTGGGCCAGACTTGTACTGTATATACTTGCTTATAAGATGAATCCAACTGCAGACTGGCACAGTTGGGCCAGACTTGTACTGTATATACTTGCTTATAAGATGAATCCAACTGCAGACTGGCACAGTTGGGCCAGACTTGTACTGTATATACTTGCTTATAAGATGAATCCAACTGCAGACTGTCACAGTTAAGCCAGACTTGTACTGTATATACTTGCTTATAAGATGATTCCAACTGCAGACTGGCACAGTTGGGCCAGACTTGTACTGTATATACTTGCTTATAAGATGATTCCAACTGAAGACTGTCACAGTTGGGCCAGACTTGTACTGTATATACTTGCTTATAAGATGAATCCAACTGCAGACTGGCACAGTTGGGCCAGACTTGTACTGTATATACTTGCTTATAAGATGAATCCAACTGCAGACTGGCACAGTTGGGCCAGACTTATACTGTATATACTTGCTTATAAGATGATTCCAACTGCAGATTGGCATAGTTGGGCCAGACTTGTACTGTATATACTTGCTTATAAGATGATTCCAACTGCAGACTGGCATAGTTGGGCCAGACTTGTACTGTATATACATGCTTATAAGATGATTCCAACTTCAGACTGGCACAGTTGGGCCAGACTTGTACTGTACATACTTGCTTATAAGATGAATCCAACTCTAGACTGTCACAGTTAGGCCAGACTTGTACTGTATATACTTGCTTATAAGATGAATCCAAATGCAGACTCTTGAGATCCATATCTGCTGTCACATTCGTGTACTGGTTGATCTGGGTCTGTGCAGTTTGTTACTGACTATAATTACTAAATTGAGATTTCAGTTTAGTTGTCACAATGACCTACTGTAAAATGTACATTTAATGGATTCAGAGAAAAATGAGGGTCCAGGCTAATGGTTGAGGGTCAATAGGATGAAGTCATGAAACAATGTGGGTCCACAACTAGCATTTAGAGTCCAAGATGCACAAGAAGCAATTACAGTGACCAGGGTCTACATTAAAGAAATTATTTTATAATTATGGATTCTCAGAGTTTTTCCTCCTAATGCTAAGCACCAAGCTAGGCAGCTGTTAGTACCATTTTTGTAAGACCAAGGATCAAACCCTGCAGACTGATTATTAATAATAATAATAATAATAATAATAATAATAATAATAATAATAATAATAATAATAATAATAATAATAATAATAATAATAATAATAATAATAATAATAATAATAATTTTATTCAGAGAAAGCAACTTTATTAGTTACAGAACAAATCAACCTTGAGGCCTGCTATCTGTTATGTACAATATACACAGTACATAAAACATGATATGAAGAATCTGGCTTGACACTAAATAATAAGTGTTTTTAAAAATCAAAGTATCAAAGTATCAAGCCTGGAACATATGCACAGGCATCAGTGAACACAAACATATATAAAATATAAAATATCATCCTGCATTAAAAAATTTAAGTGTGAAAATATTTAACATGAAACATATCTGTTAATTGCCCTGTATGAACATTTCTAACAAGCTGTTAGATCTTTGACCTTTGTATCAATATATCTGAGAGAAATGAAAATCTGCTGATAAAAACAAAGTATATACAGTGATCTGATTTATCATTCACACTAATGTAAGGGGGTTGACTATTGCTATGTTAAGTGTTGTTTGGAGTGACTCCATGGAATAACAATGCTATACCACTGCTGTTTGGAGTGACTCCATGGAAAAACAATGCTACACCACTGCTGTCTGGAGTGACTCCATGGAATAATAATGCTATAATTATGCTGTCTGGAGTGATTCCATGGAATAACAATGCTATACCCATGCTGTTTGATGTGACTCCATTGAATAACATTGCTATACCACTACTGTTAGAAGTGACTCCATGGAATAACAATGCTATACCACTGCTGTTTGCAGTGACTCCATGAGATAACGTTGCTATCCTACTCATCTTTTGATATCTGTCTCCACTCTGAATTTCTCTGATCACTGACAGAACTATAAGCATCCTTTTTTTTACTATCTTCAACAGTAAAGGAATCTTTCTGAGAACTGATTGGAGATTATTTTTCTCAGTTTTAACCATAATTAAAGAATTAGATTATAATTTATGCCTTAGGTAAATGAAGGGTGATGTTAATAGTATTATCAGCTCTATAACTGGGTGGCTCATAAATACACTAATGCATTGTTTATTCATCATACTACTATCAAACGTTTCATCTTGGACTATTTATACTTCATTGTGTTTTAAACTGGTCTTTAAATGGTGATATGAACAGGTGTTAATACAAATAATATGCAAGCAATAAAGGAAAAGTTTACAATTACTTTCTGTTTGTGACTATATCATTTATCATTGAAGGTGAAGATCGGCAGAAAAAAGTCTATTCATATGCATCTCTAGACATCAGGTTTAAGTAAAGATTGGCATTTATAGCTTGGTTTACATTTCGATAAATTTAAATAAGCCCTGTTATATGAGCTAAAACTGAACAAACAACGGTATTATTACGCAGTGGCACATTTGGGTCTATAGTCTGGAGCTGGATACAAATTATACATGAAAATGCATGGTTCGTTGTAAGTTATGCTTTTCCCAGTAGTTTCTCTGAATATGACAATGTCAATGAATACATGGCTGTTCTGGATAAATATAATTGTGCCCCTAGATATAGGAGTTAAATGTGGTATTTTTATGTATTTAACATGGTTACACTGTTAGTTGCTAAATAACACAGCAAATAACAGCTAAATGAACATTATTTAGTCAGTGAAGTATTTCATTCTTTTATGGTCTTTGTTACTTTAATATTTGACATCATTTTAAGAGTTGTCAATCAGTATATAAACACTAGATTACTTTGAAGTAATTCTGCATACATTTTATATAGGTTCTGCATTACAGATGTTACATACTTTTGAAAATGAAATTGGTTGAAGGTAAAGTTGTGTGCATTTACAAGAAGCACAGTGAGAGAATATTGGCATAACTTTATGCTACTTTTATTAACTTCAACTGCAAATTCTTCGTATGTGGAATTAGGTAAGCAACACATCTAAAGCAGACTGATGATCAAAATGGCTGTTACTATGAGGTTCTAAAATGTGCTATGACTAGTCCTACGAGTACTAACTTGAGAATTTATTATAAAAGGGAAAATTAATTTTGCCAGATCAGACAATGCTATCTTCAAAAAGTGCCAATAAATGAATTGTAAAATATCAAAACTATTAAAAAGAGGTTATTGGAAAATTATTATTCTCCAATTTACCTCTCAAGTCAAGGAAATGAAAATGGCTAAACAGAGCTATAAGTCTTCTGAGAAGAGAAAAGCAAGGCCAATAACTCTAAAACCCAAATTACATCCATTAATCATACACCAAAAATAAAAGGAGTTAAAAGTTACTGTAACAATACCAAAGTATGAAAGGTCTTTTTAAAATAGCCAGAAGTGAGGAAAACAACTCTTATGCATATAGGATTCAAATACCTTCTAAAATTTCTTTGATTCCACCCCATTTATTTGATTTGTTACAAACGACATACCTAACACGATGATGCAGTGCAAGTTTGCTTTTAATTAAGTGTAGCAAAACATGGTCAGCACTAAATTAGGTTCCCAAAGAAATGATATCAGATATAGCTGGATGGTATAATGTCATTTTACACAGCTGAATACCTGATGAAATTTTACATTTAAGATGATTAGGCTGAAACACAATTAACTAAAAACACATGAAGTTCACTTGACAAAACATATTTAAGTTTTATTTCTTCAAGTGTTGCCACCAATAGATAGTATTGATCAAAATTTCACAGAATATTGATATTTACAGTGTACTGAGAATTTTGTTTTAAACAAAATTGAAAATGTATTACTTCTTTCAAAAGTTAAGATTTCTGTAATGATGATCTAAATTTCTGGAACCAAACACCATTTTTTATATCAAAATGAGCCATATATCAGTTTCACTTACCAATTTTTATCATATTTTCAAGATTGAAAAATGGGATTCCTACCTGACCCTGCATTATAAGTAGGTTCACAAACTATTCAGGCATGAGTTAGAAGAAGTGGTGTAATAAATAAAACACATAACTTTATAAAAGATGCCATGAATTTAAAAAAAAAACTTGCAATCCTGGCACACTTTAAAATAAGTACCTAAATATGGAATTAATTCTTGCCTGACACAAAAAAGATATATATACTTTTGAGTGGAGTTCATTACCTTGTCAATAGTGACTGTCAAGGGACAATACACAGCAAATGATGTGTGATGGATGCAGTATCATACCAATGGTTCATTTGACATTACAACCAGATGAAACAAAAAATATGGCAGGTCTTGCTTTATTCCAAATGTTAAGTCATAAATGTAAAAAACATACTTTACATGTGCCATCTCAGAACAAATTATTTCTAATAAATCTAAGGATCACCAAGTACAAACATACACAAAGTCAAGCAAAGTCAGTCAGTAAAATGTACAAAAAGTCATGCAAAGTCAGTCATTAAAACATACACAAAGTCATGCAAAGTCAGTCAGTTAAAACATACACAAAGTCAAGCAAAGTCAGTTAGTAAAATGTACACAAAGTCATGCAAAGTCAGTCATTAAAACATACACAAAGTCATGCAAAGTCAGTCAGTTAAAACATACACAAAGTCAAGCAAAGTCAGTCAGTAAAATGTACACAGTCATGCAAAGTCAGTCATTAAAACATACACAAAGTCATGCAAAGTCAGTCAGTTAAAACATACACAAAGTCAAGCAAAGTCAGTTAGTAAAATGTACACAAAGTCATGCAAAGTCAGTCATTAAAACATACACAAAGTCATGCAAATTCAGTCAGTTAAAACATACACAAAGTCATGCAAAGTCAGTCAGTAAAATGTACAAAAAGTCATGCAAAGTCAGTCATTAAAACATACACAAAGTCATGCAAAGTCAGTCAGTTAAAACATACACAAAGTCAAGCAAAGTCAGTCAGTAAAATGTACACAAAGTCATGCAAAGTCAGTCATTAAAACATACACAAAGTCATGCAAAGTCAGTCAGTTAAAACATACACAAAGTCATGCAAAGTCAGTCAGCACAGCAGAAAGTAATTATGTTTACTTTTACTGTTTATTTTATTCTGACAAGTAAAATATGCACAAAGTTAACTTTCATAAAGATCTCAAAACCTCAACATATTCAAATTTGCAAAAGAAATGTTTTCTACAAACAGAAATCTTTAATTATTTTAAAATAATTCCATTTAAACGTGTATAAACCTGTCATGGACTTGACAAATCTTCTAACCACAGACTTGAATAAAAGGAAAAATAGCAGTCCTGTTTAATGGTTCATACACTCTATACTATCTGCATGGTGTACTGTGTTTGAACTAGGTAACAAACAGGATAGGCACAATGTAAAGTCAATCAAAAGCTTTCAATTACTTTGGTATCTAGTTACAGAACAACCTGTGTTTCGAAACACCATTCAAGAACACCTATTTTCAAACAGGTGTCATTTTTCCAACACCTATTTGATTCCTGTTCATCTGCCATGCCTACCAATTCAGTATTGTATTATCCACTTCCAATAATAATTAAAGATAAAAAGAATCTACCAGGTAGGCTAATGTCAGTGATGAGCTTATGGTCCATTAAAAATAATAACCTCTGTTACCTGGTCACAGCTTGTATTTAAAGCCCACAAACTAGCTTTTTGGTAAATTTACCCATCAGCCATTGGTTGGCAGCTGGTGATCAACAACTGCATAACAGATTCTAATGGATGCTAACCAATCTGATGACCAGCCAAATATGAATTGCTGCATGATCAGGTGGTCTAAGCTTGCATGATCAGGTGGTCTAAGCTTGACCAACTGAGTAAGCAAATAGAGACAGTCTTCTATATACATATGTACATTTAACTCTTTACAACCTTTTTAATCCAATTTTCGTAAAACAGGTTTTATACACATCAATATGTAACATGTCATTATCTGAACAACAGAAACTGACCATATGAAAACTTTAATATGGAGGTTGTGGGATTTAGGGGCACACAGAAGAACATACACAAGATCAAATCTCTGCCAAGGCAGAAACAATAAAAATAAGTTCTTTCTTTATGCAATGTACAAAAGTGACTTTTAATCTGCAATGTATAGCCAATATTGTGCTGATGTGCCACAAATCATATACATACATATACATATTATAACTGGACATAAAAGACAAGTGGTTTTAAAAAATTATTTTCTATGATAAAGTTGAGATACTATAATGAACTGACAATAACAAGAGGTTTTTGTTTTGTTTTTTGCTTTTTTTTAAAAAAAATCACTGTTTTTGAAATCAGCTTCAGAATTTATTATTAATATGCACCCCTGAAAGTGGCAGGTTGGGAGTGACCCCCATGATGACCATATACAAGTTGACTCAAACTGCAAACAACAAAGATCACCCATAACATCATATACCTGCAGATCAGGGTCTATGTAGCTTGTTTTACTGATTTCTCCTTACAAACTGTACAGATCTGCCTGCATATTATGCAATAGCAGATAGGGTTTACATACTGTGTAGTTGGACTCTACTACTTATAAGTAAAAATGAAAGTCACTGTATTCATTAACATGTACAATACACAGGAGACCTGTTTTGGAAACCTCATTATCTGCCCTTACTTTTCAAGCTCACTTGTATTTGTAGGTTGCTAGAAGCATTTCCGGTAGGTATTGCAAATTGTCAACATTTGTTGATAGCAAAACAGAATGAAGTGAATGAAATTATATTTCTGGCCATGGGCAAACTTTTCAATTAAATGCCCTAAATAAATGTGCAAAAATGTAATTAACAGATAATTATTGGGCACAATGGATGCAATCATACAACAGCAGGTATGTGTACAACCTGAGCAGATATTTGTAATTGAATGTTTTTTTTTTAATGCAGAAGACAGTATTTTGGGAATAATTAATGTGAACACACACAATTACAGTTAAACTGAAGTAGGAAAGTAGCATTTGAGTCAATAATGAGCCTTCATTCATGATTACAATCTATATGAGGCAATATGTATATAATAATGAAATACTTCAGTTAACATTCCTTAATTAAACAAATCATTTACAAATAAAATAAATAATTCTTTATGATATACTTCCTTCAGATACAAGGTCCTCTGGCTGGTTTCTAAAGCATTGTCCCTACATTTTAGTGATTTTGACCAAGGATCAGTCTATTGTATTGTGCGTTGTTATACTGTATGCTATATTGTTTTAATCATGTAATATCATGTTTATGTTAAGAATAACCATTTTATATATTTGAATTTGCATTTCATTTTTTAATCTACTTTAAAATGAAAAAGTGCAAGGCATAATAGTTATATAAAATAATGTGTTGTTATGGTTCTCCGGTTTTGGTCTAGTAATTACTGTCCAAATAGTGATGACAGACAGACAGACAGATAGACATTCTTTATTGCATTGCTGTATCCATATGTATTTCCAGTCTTTTTCCCATAGTCCATATATACTGTGAGAGGGGCTTGAAACCACCCATGCATCATGATTACCATGTTTGAATACAAAACACTTGGCAAGGATGGATTCATAAGTGATGATAGCTGTTATCTTTATGTCCAGCAGCTTAATTACCTACCAGATGTAGTAAAATACCTAATAGGAGAGGGAGATAACTATGTTACCAAAAGGGTCTATTACAATATGATAGCATGTTCACAGGATGCATAAGCTAAATGCAACAACCTAAATATTTCAAAATCTTATTTCTGTGGCTATCATGTTTATTAAAAAAAAAACAAATTTAAAAAATCAAATTGCACTTTCCAATAATCCTACACATCAGTTTAGTCAGTTGCTGTTAAGGTCCAAGCAAAATAAATTTTGGTTGGCTGTTATGGGTTTAACACAATTTTTCAGCACATGATAGGGTATACAGTGTGACCAGTATATTTGGTGGAGAAAAAAACCAACACATGGAAGCTACTGGAAAGTTTTCTCACATACCCACACTGGCCTAACCCATGTCTAGAACCTAACAGGACAGAGGTGAGGTGTCACATCTGTAAAGGCAAATGTTATAGGTCGCTCTGCCACCAAAGACCCCGAATAAATGTTGCATCCATTACTGCAATGCCAGATGCTTCAGTAACATCATCCCTACTGACCTAAATGACCTACCATAGAAATTATTTTTTCTCACAAAACAAATTATGTATTTTTATGATTCTTTTACCTTTGCTAGAATTGCTTTCTGCATGACATCTGATTGCATGTGAAATAAATAATTTCTGAACCCTCTCTTAATGCACAAAAATCCTACAATCAATTTGAAACCTTTACCATTCAATATTGCCAACTGTACAAAAATTTCTGGGCAGACCTAAGGTGGATTTTACACAGGATTTTTCAGCACCTTCTGTCTAAACCATAATTGCTCATATTAAGGAAGCTTAGACAAATTTCAAGCGGAATTCAGGCAGATTCAGGGTGGAATTTTAGGTAAATATGCAAATTTGTTGTTCTAATATTCGCTTAAAAAAAAGATTTTAGCTTTAAAAAAAATCCAATTGAAATCGTGTACAAAATTTTCCTGGTGGACTTTAGGCAGACTTCAGATGGGTTTCTCAAGCATTTTCTGCACATGATAAGGTATATAGTGTGGTCAGTATATTTGGTAGAGAAATAATAAACTTAAAGAAGCTTAAGTCAATTTCAAGTGGACTTTAGATGGATTTCTGGCGGAATTCTAGGCGAAATATGCAGATTAGTTGGACGAAGATTCCACTTACACAAAAAAATCCATCTAAGATTTCTGCCTAAAATACACTTCTACCTGAAAAAATTCCAGCTTGAAATTTGCACCAGATATCAAAACCTGTCTTAGGTTTCCATCCAAAAAAAGGCTGCCTAAAATGTCTACACAAATATCATCCAATAAAAAATCTGCTTCAGATTTCAGAAATTTCAAAAGGTTTCAAATAAATAATAGATATGAATTAAACAGGACTTTATTAATCAAGGTGACATTTAAGAGTACATGAAACAAAATTATACAGATATTGTAATTATATGACATCCAAGTTAATAATAATAATAATAATAATAATAATAATAATAATAATAATAATAATAATAATAATAATAATAATAATAATAATAATAATAATAATAATATAAAAAAAAACTTTATTTAGAGAAGGTAATTCAATTAGTTACAGAACAAATGGCCTTGAGGCCTTCTATCTGTCATGTTCAATATAGACAGTATATACAACATGATGTGAAGAATCTGGCTTGACACTAAATAATAAGTGTTTTTAAAAATCAAAGTATCAAGCCTGGAACATATGCACAGGCATATAAAATATCAAATATCATCCTACACTGAAAAATTAAACTGTGAAAAAGATGCAAAATTACAGAAAAGCATCCATTTGAAAAGCTGATTATGAAAAAAAGAAATGCTAGGAGCCTGCCTTATGTTATTGTTGTACTGCAGATTTGATTCTCGATTATTGTACAAATTATGATGCTGTTGTGATGTCTTGAATTAGTCATTGTTCCATAAGCAGTGGTGACAAACATTTATCATGATATAATTACTCTTGTTTTACACTGAATTCTAACACAACTAGAATATTTTTGATAATATAAACAATAATACTACTCATATTGAAGGATGATTCTACTTGTGGGCCAAGAAAACTCTGCAAAGTATATGACTATCTTTGATTGGTATTTGGCAACAATATCAACAATTCCTACCATATATTGTCCCTCCTTAAATTCTGGTGGTTAATCAGTTTGTGGAGTTATATAACTTCAAAATCATCCTGCTTTAATTGAGAGGTCATGGGTTTAATCCACAGCTAAGTCATACCAAAGACTTTAAAATGGTACTAACAGCTGCCTCACTTGGCACTCAGCATTAAGAGGTTAGTGTTAGGACTGAGCGGCCAGGTGTCAGGATAATGTGACTGGGTGGGACATCATGCTACATTTCAGTGTCATGATTCCTCATTGCTAAACATCATTATAAACTACCACACTGCAGACATCATAGCAATACGACTGAAAAATTTTTAAAGTTATGTTTTTGAAAAAAATTCAAATCCAAATCTTGATTCAATTCCTTGTCACATTAGCACATTAGCCGTTACTGTAAAGATCTTTATGACACAAAAAGCAAAATGCTAGTCCTGGCATTCAGTTTTCATACAGACTGACTAATTATGTTCCCATCGACTTTGCCTTCATGCTATTCTCATTACCACACATTTTTCAAATGGTTAGGTGATGCTCATAAGTTTTGCATTTTGCATAGGGTTAAAATTTTAAAGAAAAAGATTCTTCCTGTGTGTCCTCACTGGTCATACTGGCTATTTAAAAAGGACTTTGTATATCTTAGGTATTATTCAAAAAGAACCTTTAACTCCCTTTATTTTGATGGGTGTAATATGGGTAATATAAGACACAGTTTGTCCTTACTTCAATGTACAAAAAAACTGCTAGCTCCATTTGGTCATTTTCACTTCCTGGACTTCAGAGGTAAATTGTAAAAAGAAAGAGCCAATAACTTGTTTTTACATTTTATGTCTTTGGCAATACAACCATTGCACTTTCAGAATTATTGTTGTTGTTGTTGTTAGGCTTAACACAAATTTTCAGCACATGATAGGCTATATATGGTGGCCAGTATTAATGGTGGAGGAAGAAACTGGGATATCACCAGAAAGAACCACCAAGAGAAGCTACTGGCAAGCTTTCTCACATATCCACATTCGACGAATCCTCGACAATGTGGACAGAGGTGAGACGGCAGTGATCCGTAATGGAAAGCGCTTTAGATCACTTGGCTACTTGGGGCCCCACACTTTCAGTAGCTATATTGTCTAGTTGGGCAAAATTAATTTTCCCAATTCTAATAGGTACTAATGATAATGTACTTTGGACAAATTCAGGCTGACTTTTTAGCACAAGAGAACAGTCATTTTTAGTTAGCTGTGTGCTTAGATCATTTACAATTTCCACAAGTTCAATATTCAATGAAATTTCAGTTACAGTACATGAAAATAACATGTAGGTATGCCAATATTCTCTCCACTGTGAATGTTGCAAATGTAAACAACTTCATCTTTCATCCACCACTTTCTCAGAAGTTCATAATATCTGCAGAGTGCTTTTTTATTCAAACTCATATCTTGCTCGAAAATTCAAATCGCCATGTTTAGCAAGCATGCTCATTCCCATCAGTTTCTGATATGCAATGATTCATTGGGCAAGTACAAACTTTTGACCAATCAAAAAGCTCTTTACAGCAATCATCTGTTAAATAATATATGGAACAAATACTTATGAGAAAGCTTATTGTAAAATAGGACCATATAGAGCATTACAAAAAAATTTAATTTTTTTTTAAAATCAGTTTCTGAGATGATATAAAAAAAGGGTCCATATCTAGGGAAATCACATTCATGTCATATAAAAAGCAAACTTCTGCTTTAAAATGGAAAACAAGAAAATAATTTTGTTAAGGGCAGTTAAATCCAAAAGAAGTTAAACATACAACAAAAACAACAATAGCAAAAGTTTTAAAAAGAAATATAACAAGAAAAGAAAAAATGAAAGAAGTTATTGTTGACAAAATGAACAATAAAATTACAGCCATCAGAAATAGGAAATATAAATGTTGCTGAAAATCATTCAAATTGTACAAGAAACAAAAAATAAATTTTTATTGAAATGTCAGTGATATTACAATCACACAAAAATCACTATATTTTCAGAATTTTTGGCAAACTTTCAGTGAAATTTCAATCACAAATTCTCACTGAAGTTTTCAGAACTGTTGACAGAGTCAGTTAAATTTCAATCACAAAATTTTATTGATATTTTCAGAAAATTTGGTAAAATCTCCTAAAATACCATAATTTTTTTTGAAAAAGAACTTTGCTGAAATTTCAGTCACATTTTTACTAGGGTTATGATTTTTGTAGAGCATATTTTAATAGAAAGTAAAAAAAACTTTTTAGAGTAAACATCAAATGAAGCCCAAAATCCACCTTGCACCAAATTTTTTTAAGTCCAAAGATTCGTTTATGCTTGTAGTTCCTAAAATCCTAAAAATTTCATATGAGAACAAAGTTCAATCTGATCATGCAAGTTCTTGACTTCTAGATGAACTGCCATAATCAAGCATTTACTACATGACATTTTGTACTGATTATGTAGTTTTTAAACGCTTTTAATTAACTGCACTTTCTGTGAAGCAATGGCAGACATGTAGTTTTCATAGCATTATGATCACTGCTGTTGTTCCAAACATGGAAACAAACTGAAAGTTTTATCTTTATTCACTGAAAGTTATTTATCACATACTGAAAAGGGTTATTCTTATAAAAACTGTCCATTTTCAAAGCTGAAAATACCTCCATATGAAAGTACTCCTGTGTGAAAATTAAGAAATCACTACCATATTTTAACATATTTACAGTCTAATTCACCATTTTCTTCTTTAGTGCAGTCTATCCATTACAATCTGAACTAAATTATGCATAGTATTCTATCATATTGGCGAAGAAGTACCTTCTTGTGTCCAAATAAAATAAAAAAAACTTGCATTCCATAAACTTATTTTCCAAACTTTTGTTAATATAATTGGTAATGAAGAATTTTCACTAAAGCTCTTTAATAATTCTGCAAAATCTGGAATGGTTGGCATCTCTGTCAAAAACAAGATGTGAATGTATATCACAATTATCTTCTTTAGTTGCAAGCGTGTGATTCAGAGATTTCTCATGTGACGATGATTCTAACATGAACTGAGCATGATAAACTTAAATTTTAACAAATCTCAGCAAAAGTGGGAAATAGAGGTCTCCTTGACATAAGTTTTGCTATGTATTTTGAGTATCCATCAAAATACATCTCCTAACCAGGTTTCAAGATTCTTGGCACAAGATATATATTAAGGTGGAAATACCTCAGCTAAATTCAAATATATAACCAAGAATGGACAAAAGTTTATGTGTTCAAAGTACTATCAAAACCTACTCCAAACTGTCACCTAGGAAGAGAGTAGTTGAGATGCAATGAGGTTGTGCTTTTGTATGTGCTTTTACAGGTGTGCATACTGTCATAGAAGCCACAGGTAGTAAAATAATTAAACTCCTCTACTTCACAGAGGTGAGCTAAAAAGTAGTTGCAGGAGGATTTTCCATCAGAACCTTGTGACACTTTATAACTAGTGTTTTTAACTGTTTTATGCTTGAAATCTACATGTCCTTATCAAAGATCCATGTACCTGGTATTAATATGATGTTGAAATCTACATGTCCTTATCAAAGATCCATGTACCTGGTATTAATATGATGCTGAAATCTACATGTCCTTCTCAAAGATCCATGTACCTGGTATTAATATGCTCTTGAAATCTACATGTCCTTATCAAAGATCCATGTACCTGGTATTAATATGCTGTTGAAATCTACATGTCCTTATTAAAGATCCATGTACCTGGTATTAATATGCTGTTGAAATCTACATGTCCTTATCAAAGATCTGTGTACTTGGTATTAATATGCTGTTGAAAAAACTGTCTTAATCAAAGATCCCAATGTACCTGTAATTTAATAAGCTGTTTGTGTGAAATCTAAATTCCTATCAAAACAAGTTCAATCTGATATGAATATCTGATTCTAATTAACATGCCTAATCAAATATACTCATGTACGATGTATTTAATATTAGCACTCTGTGAAAATCTAACATGTCTTATCAAGATTATGATCACTGCTGGTTTCAAAATGAACAAACTGAAATTTTACACTGATTTATCCTACTAAAAGGTATTCTATGTAACTGTCATTTAAAGCTGAAAATACCTCACTATGAAAGTATCCTGTGTGAAAATAGATCACTAATATAAGCATATTACAGTCAATACCATTTCTTCTTTCATGCAGTATCCATTACCTGTATTAATATCTTTATTGGAAAGTACTTCTGTGTCCAATAATACAAAATGATTCCACTTATCCAATTTTTATGTACCTGGTATTAATATGCTGTTGAAATCTACATGTCCTTATCAAAGATCCATGTACCTGGTATTAATATGCTGTTGAAATCTACATGTCCTTATCAAAGATCTATGTACCTGGTATTAATATGCTATTGAAATCTACATGTCCTTATCAAAGATCTATGTACCTGGTATTAATATGCTGTTGAAATCTACATGACCTTATCAAAGATCTATGTACCTGGTATTAATATGCTGTTGAAATCTACATGTCCTTATCAAAGATCCATGTACCTGGTATTAATATGCTATTGAAATCTACATGTCCTTATCAAAGATCCATGTACCTGGTATTAATATGCTGTTGAAATCTACATGTCCTTATCAAAGATCCATGTACCTGGTATTAATATGCTGTTGAAATCTACATGTCCTTATCAAAGATCTGTGTACCTGGTATTAATATGCTGTTGAAATCTACATGTCCTTATCAAAGATCCATGTACCTGGTATTCTTATGCTGTGTCAATGTGGCAAGCTTGTTATTAGAAACAATAATTCCCATTTTTGTGCTTTTCCTGACTCTAATTTAATGGCCGTGATAAATGCAAAAAAAATTTTGATACACCATTACCCAATGTCAGCATTAATTGTTAACCTGGTCCACATGAAATGTTACCCACACATGTGATCAAATCATTACACCAATGCCATGAGTTGATCAATTAGCATAAAACTTTTTATAAAGTAAAATTAAACCCTGTACCTTGTATGGAAGTTCACGTTAGCCATTTTTATACAGAAAATAAGAAAAGCTAATGTTTTCTTGTGGATAAAATTTCATCATTTTAACACAATCCAATAAAGAGAGCAATTGGAAAAATTCATGCATGTATACAATTATACATACAAATCTGTCCCACATGTTAAATGAATGATTTAATATATGAGATACTGGAATTTGAGAAAATGTGTGGGTGTGTGGAGGGGGATTAGATTACTATGGTTACATTCTCTGTATCATGTTTTCCACAGCTGAGGAGAATAAAATAGTAAATGTCAAGAAGTACTTGGAATTTGCAGTAAAAACCTATACCAATGTTTATTTTGTTATTAGTTTGACAATACTGTCATCTAAAAATATAATTTAGTTATATCTACACTCAAAGATCATCAAGAGGTGGTACTGTAGGCATAACATAACTTCAAAGTACATACCTGATAACAATGACCTGATTCTCAGTGTTTTTCATCATCCTGGCATATGATGCACTGCCCAATGCAAACAGATGGCTGGGAATAAAGAAAGTGCAGAAATCATAACTACATGCATACAATGGGTTTGGTGTACAACTGAAAATATAGTAGATGAATTGATATATGTATGCCATCAATTGCCCCCTCCACCCCTCCAATTTATAGTAATGTGGTCAGGATTTTGATTAACTTAGTCCAGCAATTCATAAAACCAAAAGCTTATACCCATTGGAAATGAAATAACAGGTAGTAAATTTCACCCCACCAGAGTTAACAATGCAGCACTGAATGCTGGAACCTGTTTACAGCTTATAGAACAAGCTGTCATGCATGCATTTAGTTCTATTTCAGTAATGGGTGTCTTTTTTTATGTTGCATTACAAATACCTTTAAATAGTAATTATTCACTTTATTAGGATCCTCATATCTCCATATTCCTTTAAAAGGTAATTCTGAACATGCCCAAAGAATACCTGTACTGCCAAAACCCATGTTAAAGTACATTGACATTTTTGGACAAGTCAATCAAAAGGTGTGATCCAGTACAAATTGGATTGACTGCTTCTGCTGTGGAAAACAATGTGCTACCCTTTTAATCTGTTACACAGACCCATCATTCTCATTTCTTGACACAGTTAAGCACTAGCCACCATTGCACAAGACTAGGGCAAACAATAATTTTTATCTAGAAATTTTGCGATGAAATTTATGGTACATTCAGCATTGAACAATTAGGACTGAACAGACTTTGGTTAAACTAGAATAATATAAAATTTTTAAAATTATCATAATAAATGTGCTTACAAGACCACACTGACATTACTTTAGTCAAATACGGATGTGACAATTCTTTTTGTTTGCTGTTCCAAGTCACCAAAGGCATCTATATCATGGTATTGTGGAATGTATTCAGTGCATTGATATTACATACATATCAAGCAATACACTATTAATAAAATTGCTGATGGTGCCTTTTCATATCACAAGGTGGTAGCTACCCCCTCCTGCCATTACTATACACAAGTAATCAGCACAGTATTTCATGCTTGATGTCAATTGGCTGCTTGAATATATAGTCATCAAAATGTAAAAGATCAGGTGACTAAGCATTTCATGCTTGATGTCAATTGGCTGCTTGAATATAGAGTCATCAAAATGTAAAAGATCAGGTGACTAAGCATTTTATGCATGATGTCAATTGGCTGAATAAATATAGAGTCATCAAAATGTAAAAGATCAGGTGACTAAGCATTTTATGCATGATGTCAATTGGCTGAATAAATATAGAGTCATCAAAATGCAAAAGATCAGGTGATTAACATTTCATTTGTGATGTCTATTGGCTGCTTGAATATAGAGTCATCAAAATGTAAAAAGATCAGGTGACTACGCATTTCATGCTTGATGTCTATTGGCTGAATGAATATAGAGTCATCAAAATGTAAAAGATCAGGTGACTAAGCATTTCATGCTTGATGTCAATTGGCTGAATGAATATAGAGTCATCAAAATGTAAAAGATCAGGTGACTAAGCATTTTATGCATGATGTCAATTGGCTGAATAAATATAGAATCATCAAAATGCAAAAGATCAGGTGATTAACATTTCATTCGTGATGTCTATTGGCTGAATGAATATAGAGTCATCAAAATGTAAAAGATCAGGTGACTACGCATTTCATGCTTGATGTCAATTGGCTGAATGAATATAGTCATCAAAATGTAAAAGATCAGGTGACTAAGCATTTCATGCTTGATGTCAATTGGCTGAATGAATATAGAGTCATCAAAATGTAAAAGATCAGGTGACTAAGCATTTCATGCTTGATGTCAATTGGCTGAATGAATATAGAGTCATCAAAATGTAAAAGATCAGGTGACTAAGCATTTCAAGATATACATGTACTCTCATCAATCATCAATACAGTCAAAACTGTCCTAAGAGACACCACAAAAAGAAAAATGACCTCTTGAGACAGGTGGTAGATATGCATTCTGGAGATCTACAGAGATCAACCATGTCATTCAGCTAAAGAATTTGTTCCAAGAAGAACAATCAATTAAGGAGTCAACTTTCCCTCCTCTCTTTGGGAACAAAGAAATGAAGAAATCCCAGACTTCTCATTGTTCATCCTCTCTATTGCACACTTCCTGAGAAATTTAAGTCCACCTATTTCTCTCACACATATACCAGTTAAAACTAGTGAACAGAACAAGGAACCACTGAAGAAGTAGAAGGTATTGAAGTGAAACCAATAACTTTCTCTTATTGTGGAAAGGACCTGCACATCATTTGTCAAATTCAACCAAGCCTCTGAAAATGGATTTAGTCTGACACCTTTTTGGATACTGGGTAAAAGGAAAAATGCAAGATAAGGGATAACAAGCTGCCTTTTTAGTGAATGGTCACTTGTTTGCATCTTTGGCATCTACAACAGCCTCTTCCAGAGAAGGATGGGTGAAAGAAAGCTTCAAGCTGAATATCATATTATTGTTGCTGACCCTGTTAAAAAGCAATGGGAAGGGGATCCATCAACCAATCAGGGTAGAAGCAATTCTTGGCTGATTAGATGGGCCCATGACTGATCTGGCATCAGTGTCATTAATCCCTTAAATCTTATTCTGCAACAATTAGAGCTAAAAAAGTGTTTTTACAATAAAACACCTTTGAAGTCTCCAAAGTAGCATCTCAACAGAGGTGAAGATGTTCTGCAGAGAGTGCCAAAGACATCAAAAGGAATGACATGATGTCTGGCAGCAGCCTCCAATAATCTATGTAAACATACAGTACAGAGGACAAGGATTCTTCCTTGAACAAATTGAAGGCGGAAAAACATAAGAATGTGAGGCTACTCAAACCAGTTCTAACCTAAGATATGACCATGAGAAAAACACAGGTTCCAGCTGATATGTCAATCTGGGAAGCATTGAAGGCAGTGGGCATAAAAAGCAAACAGTGTAAATGATTCCAACAACTATGCAGAATGCAGGAGTCAAAGTGTAGAGAATGGTGCAAACCACACTATCTGCTGTCTGGCAACCTCATGGCATCAAGAAAATTTATGAGCAAACTCTCAAACCATTACAGAATATGAGAGCAATGGAAGACCTGATCAAGAATGTGCCACAAGAAAATCTCTCCAAACTGGAGAGGATCTTAGAGGCAGTAGACTGTAAACCTCTTTTACCATCCAAAAAACCTTGGAAGAGGCATCCATGATGTAATGATAGGGGAGGAATACTTACTAATACTTGCAAGTCCAGTCAAACTGCTAAAAAAGAGCACCTGCATATTAGGGTCTATGTTGTTTATGCTACTGATTACCTGATTACTCCCAACTGCACATATGCAGATGAACCAGCAGATCTGGGTCTATGCAGTTTGGATTTGATTGATAAGTGAGTACATAGAGTAACCAAGACAGACTTTCAAGGTAAGGTGATTTGAAGCTAAAAGAGTGAATCCCACTAATATATCATATGAAATTAAGGTGGAGTTTGCCAGTTCAACTGAATCCCACTAATATATCACAGGGAAGGCAAGTTGAGTTATAAAGTTCAGCTGAATCCAAACTAATATATCAAATACAGGTGGAGTTTGAGAGTTCAAATGACAGCTTTTAAACCATAAGAAATTTTTCCATACAAATTTATTGAGATCAATAAAATAACTGAATCCAAATTGCACTAAATTTAACACTATGGAAAATAGTAAATTTTTAAGTTATGCTCTATAAACCTGGCTGACAATGCTGATAAAAAGGTACAATAAAAAGATTTGCAATTAATGAATAACATCTGATATAGTAGTCTAATTAGCTTATTGTACCCTGAAGACATTGCCATCAAAGATTTCTGAAAAATTAATCAATGGACTGGACAAAATAAAATTAAAAACAGGTGAAGAAAAAAAACTACATTATGCATTTACATGTGCCCAATATTGACCTCTGGAAAAGTTAGTCATTACTTTAAATGACAGTTGAATGCTAGGTAAGGACCTCCATACTACACTGTATGAGGTGCACCACAGCTGGGTTCTATGGATCAGATACAAACTGGCTCTGAAGAGAACCAATGGTGTCCAAATATATCTCACAACAACAAATTATGCATTCCAGCTTGCTCAAAACAAACAGGTAAAACCTACTGCTACACCCAAACACTAGGATTAAATCAATACCCAGCAATTGGTTAGTATTTATTAGATAAAGGTATTAATTTCAGCTGTAGCTAGGATCTACAATGGGTCCGAGAGGAGATCAATATGGTTTACACACACTCAGCAGTTCTTGATCAAATACCCCAAACTTACCTCTGTTGATTTCAAACATGGTTCAAAGACATTCTTAGGGGTTGTCCATTAATTATGTTAACAAAATAGAGGGATGGGTTTAAAGAAATTTGACAACTGTTGACATGAGAGGGGTTCATGATAAATTAACGTCAATACTGTTATTATTTATAATAAATTTAAAAATAACAAAATAGGAAATTAGTCGGTGCATAATTTGGTATGGCACATACCCACTCACCCATCAACAGCTCACCAGTTTATTCCTAAACAGGTCGATCTCTTGCCAAGGAAGTCATAGTCTTGCATCATCATAATTTGTTTTTATTCAATGTTGATTGTAGACTGTAGACAGATTAACCACATATGATATTAATCTGAAGATTAATACCATTGTGACTATTCATCTGACAGATTTTTAAGGGAAGCTGTCACTAAATTGAAAGACTAAACTGAGCCATAGACATCTAAATAGTATAGCTATCTATGGACTTTTAAATAGCATCTATGTTATATGTATAGATGCTATATATACTGAAGTCCATGAGCATTAGACATCTAAATAGTATAGCTATCCATGGACTTCTAATAAATAGCATCTATGTTATATGTATAGATGCAAGTCCATGAGCCATAGACATCTAAATAGTATAGCTATCCATGGATTTCTTTTAAAAAGCATCTATGTTATATGTATAGATGCTATATATATTGAAGTCCATGAGCTATCCCTCCAAGGATGGATAACTGAGCCTAGGAAACTTGAGAGCTTGACTATTATAGTCATCTTTAACATAATACATAAAATAAATTATGTAGCCTGTACAAGCATACAGATTCTTCAACCAGATGCAGTAACCTTAATGTCTTACAAATATTGTACACTTTGATAACAGACTTTTGTTCATTTCAGGCAAATATGCTCCCCCCACCCAATTTGCATGTGCTGTAAAATTGCTGTAGCCTATATATGAAAATTAACATTGCTCCCACCCCTTGGAAAAATGCACACACATTTAAAATATTTAATAATTTTGACACAGGTCATATAGGTCTGAATTCAGTGGATAACCATTGCACAATCATGTAGCAAATGGTGAAGCACATTTAATTTTCAGTTGACTTGTGGGGTGTATCGGTTCCACAAGGAATTAATGAATCAGCCACTATGCCCATTATAACAATTGAGGAACATATGGCTTCCCCATGGGAAGATGATAGAAGCTAGAATATAAAGTCTCAATTTTTTTTCATGAATTCAAAGTCTTATAGTTAATTTGAAATCTGTTAAACAAGTAAAATAATGTATTACAATTTATTTGTAAACATTTTAATTTCTATAATTCTGTTTCTAACATAAAAGCCAGCCATATAAAATATTGTTGGTTTGTAAGGAAGGAGGGTAAAATCTTTGTGACATGATTTCATTTGGGTGGTGTCACTGAAAATTTGAGTTGTTGACAAGGGGAGGGGTAAAAAAAAAATGCCTAAAATTGTTGACATAATTATTGGACATCCCCTTAGGTGTGTTCCAGGTATACAGCTGTTGAGTGCTGTTAAATTAAGTGATAGATAGAAGGTGTGTACCTGGTATGCAGGTGCTAAGTCTGCTTTTTACATGATATCTCTTTAGTGGGCACTATTTCACTGACCCTTGAATTCTTGAACTATTGTAACTGGCTGGTTTGACCTGGGTCAGTTTATTTATAGCTTGACCTACATGACCTGTTATTTTAACCTTCCATCAAAATATTTAACAGGTCTCATTTCGAGGAGAAATGGATAGAGTGGAGTGTAATACTTAGCATGATGGAGATACTACTACCATGCAAGAAGCATGCACTGCTAAAATTTATATCTTCTTTTATTGAACTTAAAGCCCAAATGAATATTCCTGTGAAAGATCAAACCTGCAATACATCAACAGGAGGGCATGTATTAGGGCACTCTTCCAACTCTTGTTTACATATGAAAAAATAATGGGAAAAGTAGGAACCAGATTAGTGTCTCCAAATTGCTTCAGTACATAAACTGCTGATAAATATGTATGCCTCTTTGTCCACCATTTTGTCTGTGTTTAACTGAGTCTACATATGCCTGTTATCCAACCAATAAAGTGTTATTGGTCAGAGTATTGTATATTTGGGGCCCCCTCCCTCTTGTGATGCTCCATGTCTCAAAACAGACCATTTCCTGATTAAAGCTAGACCATGTCTTTAACCATGGCCAAATTAAATTATTTACCAGTTTGTACAATTATCATGCAAGCGTTTGGGATTGCTGAAACATTAGTGACAACTGTACAGCAAAAACACAGCTTTGGTTAATTTATACCATGGAACAAGTGTTAAAAGGTTGAGAACAGAATGGAAAGTGAGCCAGAGTTGAATGTTAAATTCATAATAAGAATGTCAAAATATTTTGGACAGAGTAGTAGTAAGCCATAATTTTCCATGTAAAATCCATAATATGATTATCAAAATGATTAATATAGACTGGGTCAGTCATTGAAAGTGTCTGTGTGAAATCTGTAACAAGATTTAAAACATTTAGTTAGGACTGGGTAGTGAGCTAGTGTTTCCAAGTCAAATCCATAATAAGACTTAAGATGCTTAGGACTGACTAGGTAGTGAGTCAGTTTCCATGTCAAATGCTTAGGTCTGACTGGGTAGTGAGCCAGTGTTTCCATGTCAACTGCTTAGGTCTGACTGGGTAGTGAGCGTTTCCATGTCAAATCCATAATAGCATTTAAAATGCTTAGAACTGACTGGGTAGTGAGTCAGAGTTTCCATGTCAAATGCTTAGGTCTGACTGGGTAGTGAGTCAGTTTCCATGTCAAATCCATAATAAGACTTAAAATGCTTAGTACAGACTGGATAGTGAGTCACATTTTCCATGTTAAATACATAGGACTGACTGGGTAGTGAGTCAGAGTTTCCATGACTGGGTAGTCAGTCACATTTTCCATGTTAAATACATAGGACTGACTGGGTAGTGAGTCAGAGTTCCCATGTCAAATGCTTAGGTCTGACTGGGTAGCGAGTCAGTTTCCATGTCAAATCCATAAAAAGACTTAAAATGCTTAGGACAGACTGGGTAAAGAGTCAGAGTTTCCACATCAATTAATCCATAATAAGACTTAAAATGCTTAGGTCTGACTGGGTAGTGAGTCAGAGTTTCCATGTCAAATCCATAATAAGACTTAAAATGCTTAGGACTGACTGGGTAGTGAGTCAGAGTTTCCAAGTCAAATCCATAATAAGGCTTAAAATGCTTAGGACTGACTGGATAATGAGTCAGAGTTCCCATGTCAAATGCTTAGGATTGACTGGGTAGTAAGTCAAGAGCTACCATGTCAAATTCATAAAAAGACTTAAAATGCTTAGGACAGACTGGGTATCGTGTCAGAGTTTCCACATCAATTAATTCATAATAAGGCTTTAAATGCTTAGGTCTGACTGGGTAGTGAGTCAGACTTTCCATGTCAAATCCATAATAAGACTTAAAATGCTTAGGACTGACTGGGTAGTGAGTCAGAGTTCCCATGTCAAATGCTTAGGTCTGACTGGGTAGTGAGTTAGTTTCCATGTCAAATCCATAAAAAGACTTAAAATGCTTAGGACAGACTGGGTAAAGAGTCAGAGTTTCCACATCAATTAATCCATAATAAGACTTAAAATGCTTAGGTCTGACTGGGTAGTGAGTCAGAGTTTCCATGTCAAATCCATAATAAGACTTAAAATGCTTAGGACTGACTGGGTAGTGAGTCAAGAGTTTCCATGTCAAATCCATAATAAAACTTAAAATGCTTAGGACTGACTGGGTAGTGAGTCAAGAGTTTCCATGTCAAATCCATAATAAGACTTAAATTGCTTAGGACTGACTGGGTAGTGAGTCAAGAGTTTCCATGACAAATCCATAATAAGACTTAAAATGCTTAGGACTGACTGGGTATTGAGTCACGAGTTTCCATGTCAAATCCATAATAAGACTTAAAATACTTTGTACTGACTGGGTAGAGAGAGTTTCCAAGTCAAATCCATAATAAGACTTAAAATGCTTAAGACTTACTGGGTAGTGAGTCAGAGTTTCCATGTCAAATCCATAATAAGACTTAAAATGCTTAGGACAGACTGGATAGTGAGTGAGTTTCCATGTCAAATCCATAATAAGACTTAAAATGCTTAGGACTGACTGGGTAGTGAGTCAGAGTTTCCATGACAAATGCTTAGGTCTGACTGGATAGCGAGTCAGTTTCCATGTCAAATCCATAATAAGACTTAAAATGCTTAGGACTGACTGGGTAGTGAGTCAGAGTTTCCATGTCAAATCCATAATAAAATACTTGACAACAGTAACATGTGGAAGGGTACAGTGATCACAAAACCATAATCAATGGTCTTTTCCATATATTCCAGTTTCCTCCACATGTAAGTCCTCATTACCAACACTGAAGTCATCAAGTGCAGTCAATCATTTATATACAATTTTCAGCGTTTGTACAACAAAAGCAATAGCAGACTGAATTTTGTTGATTACAGTAAATTCTGAAAAAATTTAGAAAAAAGAATGACAATAAGACTTACCTATCCCTCTAGCGATGTGAAAAGATTTGAAACTTTGCTTATTTTAAAAAACAGTACTTTTATACACGTATTATTTCTATTCTTTAATTGTGCATTACTTAAGGCTACCATGCAAAAAAATCTAGACATAAAATATATAGATCTATTTACTTCAAACAATGTCCTGGCATATTTTGGTCAACTCATTCTAATTTTGTGTCATTTGTGCCTGAAGTCCCTAAATTTAGTTAGAATGTCATTATTTGCTAATTCCTTTCTTCTGCAAGAATTGTTCTAGTTGGTAAAAATAAAATTACATATAACAAACTATAAAGTATTACTTGTGTCTTTGTCTACTTACGGTGGGAGTGAACCCAATGGTTGCCCCTCATACTTCTTGACCATGTCAAGTCCATAGATGTTAAACATCTGGTATGGATTAACAGACACCAGAATACTCCCCGTGTACGTCTGCAACACAAAAGAGTCTTTTGACAGGTTCTTTGAGGAAGAAAACATCTCCTCAGATATTTAAAAAATTGCAAAATAATTCTAAATTTTCAACTGAAAGAGAAGTTCATTCTGAAAAGAAATGTAAAACTTTCCAGCCGATGGCTCTGAAGAGTTAAAGACATCTTGGTCTGTAATGGCATTTGTACGTTTTACCTCAGTGAAATCAGCTTTTAAAAATAGATTTTTGGACAAGGAAAGCCAGCATAATGGTGACCAATGATACTTTCTGTATTATTGTTCTTACATAAAATGATATAGCAGGCGCTAAATTTGTTCATCCAAATATAGATGAGCCTTCCAATATTCAGTAAGATGAGCGTTCCAATATTCAGTTACAGCAATAGTTAGAATATAGTCCTGCCTAAAAACAAGAAAAGGATCATGCTTCTTAAAAGGCTCATCAAAACAAATACTATACAAGTTGGGACCTTGTTTATTTATGTTTTCTGGACTATGATCATTTCTTAAATTGTGCATTTTATATCTTGTATTTTCAATACTCTTCTGTATGCTGAGTGATGTAAATAATAGAAATGTTTATTTTTTTCCCGTATCTACAGCATATTTTATGTCTACATTATTCATACAATCCAGAAGTCGCTTTGACATGTACTTGATTTATAACTTTAATTCTTGTATTGTTTTGGACCATTTGAAATAATAAGGCACCCCATAACACCCACCATTATGCTGATATTCAAATTTGCAAGTAGAATTTATTATTTTTGTTCTTATTGTTGTTATTGTTTTAGTGCTTATATTATCCTTTCAGTATTGATTTCATTATTATTATTATTATTATTATTATTATTATTATTATTATTATTATTATTATTATTATTATTATTATTATTATTATTATTATTATTGTTGTTGTTGTTACTGTTGTTATCTCAAATCATCCCTGTAATTTTGTCATAATTGAATGGATATAGAAGTAATAAAAGGTACTGTTATCTGGTATTTTTTTGTTATTGGTAATCTTCTAATCATTATTATTATTATTATTATTATTATTATTATTATTATTATTATTATTATTATTATTATTAAAATAATCCCAATAATTTTGTCATACTTGCATGGGTATGTAAGCAATAAAAGTTACAATGTTATATGTGTTAATTATTATTTCTGCGATTGTTATTCTTCTAATTATAATTATTTATATTGTTAATTATAATTATTATTGTTGTTGTTGTTGTTAACAGACCAAAATGGTGGCTGGTATTTCAAATCACTTGTACATGAATCATTGCAACAATGCTTAGAAGTCACCATACTAAATAATTACTTTTCAAGAAGAATATATAGCTTATTTATAAATTTCAAAATACTGGCAGCATCCATGTTACTACATGTTGCTAGCGGCTTTGTCCAAAAACAATATGGCCACTGCCAGAGCAATGACATCATGGTTTATTTTTAGTACAAGCTCCATTGTTACTGAGGTCCTTTCTCTGTAAAATGTGCATTAGCATCTGTAATTTGTTTACATTAAATATTATGGTAATACTATCCCAAATAGTGTACATCTAATTTCATCTATCACTTGGTACAAGCTGGTCATAATATCAACAGACAACTGATTGGATCTTGATTGCTGACTGACTCATGAGACCTTTATTGATGTAATACAGCACTTGAATATGCAACTCTAAAATCAATCCAGATACTACCTTGTACTGATTCAAAGGTCAAGTCAATTATACTACCCTGTACAGATTCAAAGGTGAAATCCATGATACTACCCTGTCCCGATTCAAAGGTCAAATTCATGATTCTACACTGTACTAATTCAAATGTCAAGTCCATAATAATACCCTGTACTAATTCAAAGGTCAAGTCCATGATACTACCCTGTACTGATTCAAATGTCAAATTCATGATACTACCCTGTACTAATTCAAATGTCAAATTCATGATACTACCAGGTACTGATTCAAAGGTCAAGTCAATTATACTACCCTGTACAGATTCAAAGGTTAAATTCATGATACTACCCTGTACTGATTCAAAGGTTAAATTCATGATACTACCTTGTACTGATTCAAAGGTCAAGTAAATTATACTACCCTGTACAGATTCAAAGGTTAAATTCATGATACTACCATGTACTGATTCAAAGGTCAAATTCATGATACTACCTTGTACTGATTCAAAGGTCAAGTAAATTATACTACCCTGTACAGATTCAAAGATTAAATTCATGATACTACCCTGTACTGATTCAAAGGTCAAGTCCATGATACTACCCTGTACTGATTCAAAGGTCAAATTCATGATACTACCCTGTACTGATTCAAATGTAAAATTCATGATACTACACTGTACTGATTCAAATGTCAAATTCATGATACTACCCTGTACTGATTCAAAGGTCAAATTCATGATACTACCCTGTACTGATTCAAATGTAAAATTCATGACACTACACTGTACTGATTTAAATGTCAAATTCATGATACTACCCTGTACTAATTCAAATGTCAAGTCCATGATACTACCCTGTACTGATTCAAAGGTCCAATTCATGATACTACCCTGTACTGATTCAAATGTAAAATTCATGACACTACACTGTACTGATTTAAATGTCAAATTCATGATACTACCCTGTACTAATTCAAATGTCAAATTCATGATACTACCCTGTACTGATTCAAAGGTCAAATTCATGATACTACCCTGTACTGATTCAAATGTCAAATTCATGATACTACCCTGTACTAATTCAAATGTCAAGTCCATGATACTACCCTGTACTGATTCAAATGTCAAATTCATGATACTACCCTGTCCTAATTCAAATGTCAAATTCATGATACTACCCTGTACTGATCAAAAGGTTAAATTCATGAAACTACCCTGTACTGATTCAAAGGTTAAATTCATGATACTACCCTGTACTGATTCAAGGTCAAATTCATGATACTACCCTGTACTAATTCAAATGTCAAGTCCATAATACAACCCTGTACTGATTCAAATGTCAAATTCATGATACTACCCTGTCCTGATTCAAAGGTTAAATTCATGATACTACCCTGTACTGATTCAAAGGTCAAGTCCATGATACTACCCTGTACTGATTCAAATGTCAAGTCCATGATACTACCCTGTACTGATTCAAAGGTTAAATTCATGATACTACCCTGTACTGATTCAAAGGTCAAATTCATGATACTACCCTGTACTAATTCAAATGTCAAGTCCATAATACTACCCTGTACTGATTCAAATGTCAAATTCATGATACTACCCTGTACTAATTCAAATGTCAAATTCATTATACTACCCTGTACTGATTCAAATGTCAAATTCATGATACTACCCTGTACTAATTCAAATGTCAAGTCCATGATATTACCCTGTACTAATTCAAATGTCAAGTCCATAATACTACCCTGTAATGATTCAAATGTAAAATTCATGATACTACCCTGTACTGAAATCAAAGGTGAAGTCCATGATACTACCCTGTACTGATTCAAAGGTTAAATTCATGATACTACCCTGTACTGATTCAAAGGTCAAATTCATGATACTACCCTGTACTGATTCAAATGTCAAATTTATGATACTACCCTGTACTGATTTAAATGTCAAGTCATGATACTACTCTGTACTAATTCAAATGTCAAGTCCATGATACTACCCTGTCCTGATTCAAATGTAAAATTCATGATACTACCCTGTACTGATTCAAATATAAAATTCATGAGACTACCCTGCACTGAAATCAAAGGTCAAGTCCATGATACTACCCTGTCCTGATTCAAAGGTCAAATTTATGATACTACACTGTACTGAAATCAAAGGTCAAGTACATGATACTACCCTATATTGATTCAAAGGTTAAGTCCATGATACTAACATATAAAAACTGGGAACTATTCACTCACAAAATTGGGGAGGAGAATTGGGTCTGAAAAAGTTTGACAATTGTTGTCATGTGGGAGTGGAAAGTTCAAGATAAACTGATGTCAAAAATGTTAAATTTACAATAAATGTAATAGGAAATTAGTCTGTACATCAGTATGGCACACTCACCTTCAACAGCCCACCAGTTTAATCTTAACCTGTCCAGCTCTTGCCAAGAAGTCATAGTCTAGCATCGTCATATTTTCTTTTTATTTAATGTAGATTGTAGACTGTAGTCAGATTAACCACATATGGTATTAAACTGAAGATGTGGACTGTAGTCAGATTAAACACATATGGTATTAATCTGATGATGTGGACTGTAGTCAGATTAAACACATATGGTATTAAATTGAAGATGTGGACTGTAGTCAGATTAAACACATATGGTATTAAACTGAAGATGTGGACTGTAGTCAGATTAAACACAAATGGTATTAAACTGATGACTAATATCGTTGTGGTTAATCATCTGACAGATTTTTAAGGGAAGCTGTCACTAAATTATAAGACTAAACTTAGCCATAGACATCTAAATAGTATAGCTATCTATGGACTATAGCATCTATGTTATATGTATAGATGCTATATATACTGAGGGGCCCAGAGTGGCCGAGTGGTCTAAAGCGCTGTCTGTTACAGATAACTGCCATCTCACCTCTGTCTGTATGGGATTGAGTTTAGGATTCAGCGAATGTGGATATGTGAGAAAGCTTGCCAGTAGCTTCTTGTGGGTCGGTGGTTCTTTCCGGTGATTTCCCGGTTTCTTCCTCCACCATTAATACTGGCCGAGATGTATAGCCTATCATGTGCTGAAAAATGGTGCTAAACCCCACAACAACAACAACAACTATATATACTGAAGTCCATGAGCCATAGACATCTAAATAGTATGGACTTCTTTTAAATAGCATCTATGTTATATGTATAGATGCTATATATACTGAAGTCCATGAGCTATCCTTCCAAGGATGGATAACTTAGTCTAGGAAACTTGAGAGCTTGACTATTATAGTTATCTTTAACATAATACATAAAATAAATTATGTAGCCTGTACAAGCATACAGATTCTTCAACCAGATGCAGTAACCTTAATGTCTTACAAATATTGTAGACTGACTCTTGTTCATTTCAGGCAAATATACTCCTCCCCACCCAATTTGCATGTGCTGTAAAATTGCTGTAGCCTATATATGAAAATTAACAATATCCGACTCCCAAAAAAGTTGAAATGACATCTCTGCAGTGTACTTACCACAAATCTCATTATATACAATGAATCCGAAACACAAGTAAATAGATTAGAAAAATGCACACACATTTAAAATATTCAATAATTTTGACACAGGTCATATAGGTCTGAATTCAGTGGATAAGCATTGCACAATCATGTAGCAAATGGTGAAGCACATTTACTTTTCAGTTGACTTGTGGGGTGTATCGGTTCCACAAGGAATTAATGAATCAGCCACTATGCCCATTATAACAATTGAGGAACATATGGCTTCCCCATGGGAAGATGATAGAAGCTAGAATATAAAGTCTCAATTTTTTTCATGAATTCGAAGTGTTATATTCAATTTGAAATCTATTAAACAAGTTTTAAAAAATGTATTAAAATTTATCTGTAAACGTTTAAATTTCCTGAATTCTATTTTTAGCATAAAAGCCAGCCATTTAAAATATTGTTAGTTTTGGGTGGTAAAAACTATTTGACATAATTTTATTGGAGGGGGGCACTGAAAGTTTGACAGTTGTTGACATGAGAGGGTGGGTAAAAAAGTGCCTAATAATTGTTGACATAATTATTGTACATCACCTTATCTGACTTTTATGGCTCCTTTGAACAGTGTTACTGTAAAATCTGTATTTTGTTTTCTGCTTATCAGGTATTTAAAACTATCTTTGTGCCTTTGAACACTGAACAATGTACACCTACCCCACCCACCAGCGCCTACTTATAAACATTGAATGTATTCCCAAGAGTAGTTGCGTAACTTAAAATTGCATTAAATCAAAGGTCTGGTTTCACTGCCTTTAATTTTCAATGAGGTTGACATAACTCATTTCAGTTAACTTTAATATTATTCATTGGAGCCATTTATAAATCCTAATTCATTTTGGTTTTAGACATTTAATTTTATTTTTTATTCTTCATTAAAAAGATTTAATTAAAAAATATTCATATAAACTCAGGCTAAAGTGAAATTTGCATAATTTAAATTGCATAAGTTGGTGGATACAAAATATAATTGATCATACTGGTCCTTTTCTATTTATAACAAGAACTCTTGATAGACTCCCAATAAAAAAGGCATAAATACATTACTCAATGACCCCAACCAGGCCCATGACCCAAAGGCAGGAAGGCAATGTGGAAAGCAAGGAATTAGTATATAACCTTATTATATATTCCAAAATGACTGCAATCAGTTATAACCAAATAAAGTGTTTAACTGTTTCTCCCTGAGTCTATTTAAATAATAATAATAGTCTCTAACTTTATGACACCATGGTCCAACCCACTGATACAACTATAACAGTGGCATAAAGAGAATGGTATGTATGTATGTATGTATGTATGTATGTATGTATGTATGTATGTATGTATGTATGTATGTATGTATGTATGTATGTATGTATGTATGTATGTATGTATGTATGTATGTATGTATGTATGTATCTATGTATGCATGCATGTATGTATGTATGTATGTATGTATGTATGTATGTATCTATGTATGTATGTATGTATGTATGTATGTATGTATGTATGTATCTATGTATGTATGTATGTATGTATGTATGTATGTATGTATGTATGTATGTATGTATGTATGTATGTATGTATGTATGTATGTATGTATGTATGTATGTATGTATGTATGTATGTATGTATGTATGTATCTATGTATGTATGTGTGTTTGTGTGTGTGTGTGTGTTAGTATGTGTGTGAGTATATTATTCCAACTAACAGCTGAATTGAGTAAAATGAGTAAGACATTTTTTGAACATTAGAAAAAAAATGGTATCATACTTCCTCAGCGCACAGATGTAACCAAGGAGACAACTCTAGTATAGCAAAAATGGAATTTAACTGGCATCGTTCAATATTCGATCTTTTTAGCATGTTGTTAGTTCATAATTAAATCAAAACTGCAAATCATATGTCCAAAGTAATAAAATCCTTTAGGTCTAAATGTCATAATGTTATGTTCTAAACATGAAAAAAATTAGCTTTCAAAATACAAGTTAAGAAAAATTCTTTAACTAAAATCTTAACTAAAATAATTCCCCATTATAATTCCTGACCCCTTGTCCCAGCTCTGAGGCAGAACCAGGGCTGGGTAATGATAAAAGCAGAATATGTAATAAAAAATAAATTGAATTGTGCATCTTATGTGCAAAGATTATAGTCAAATCATTCTAACAATTTATTAGGCAACAATAATAGATATATCAAAACTCAGATAAATCATATATGCCTTCATGCCTATGGATATATTTTTAACCAAAATGTCGACTCACATAAATTTTTCCTTGTCTATATCGAGTTTCCAGGTTCCTTAAGATGGAGCGCTCATCAAGGACACTGAAATAAAAAGATGCCAAAAATCTTCATGCTGGTAATGCTAGATACTTTAAAGGAAACTAAAAAATCATGATTAACAAACAAAAGAGAGGATTTACATCATGGGGAAAGACAACAAAAATAGGGAGGAGGCAGATGGTCTTGCTTTAAATAATTATAGTTGTGGTCTACTACCATATATACTCACTGCAAACCACATCACATAATGCAATGGCAGATCTGGGTCTGTGCAGTTTGTTTGGAGTATCAGTAAAACTAGCAGCATAGACTCTGATCTGCAGATGTATTATGCTATTGCAGATCAGAATCTTTGTTGTTTGCAGTTTGACTTAACTTATAGGCAGTATATACAGTGGATATATCAATGTCACTCCTAGCATAGTAAGTAGACTGCTGTGATCTATACACTGTTACACAAAAGGAAATAGAACTCATCTCCATCCTACCTGTAATGGTACAAGTATGTGTATCTTGGACAGGATTTTCTAATCAAAGGAAATATATCTTTGTGTGTGTATACTGGACACTGGATACAGTGATCAAATGAAATACAGCTGTGTGTGTATATGTTGGACATGATATAATAATCAAAGGATATATATATATATATATATATATATATATATATATATATATATATATATATATATATATATATATATATATATATATATATATATATATATACTTGTGTATACATTGGAAAGGATACAATAAAGAAAATAACTGTGTGTATATATATACTGGACAGGATACACTAATCAAAGGATGTACAGCTCTGCGTGTGTGTGTGGGTGTATGTATGTTTGTGTGTATTTAATATTGGATAGGATTCACTAATCAAAGGAAGTACAGCTGTGTGTGTGTATATTGGACTGTGGTAACTGAAGATCTGTCCCATGTAACATGGCAATTTTACCATTTTTGTCTCAAACTTGTGACACTAGGAAGGTCCATCTTTAAGCATGAAATATACTACTTTTTGTCCCAAGATTTACATCTATTATGTGTTGTGAATGATGTACTGTTAGTGGGAAATCTGCTATTTGAAACCTTTTCTGAGCAGGGAATGACTCCATATGTGTTATATATATATATATATATATATATATATATATATATATATATATATATATATATATATATATATATATATATATATATATATATATATATATATATATATTTCTCAAAATTTATAATGCAATGCAGGTCTAAATGCCAATCTATTGTAGCAAAGCAATATTGCAATATTTCATGCAGGTACACTGTACCAATCTTAAAGTTTTTATTGGCATGTACTGAATATTGAACAACTGTGATGTGTTTTTAAGCAGAAATACAGGTACAATGGAGTTATCTAAATATTTGTTTTGCTTATGTTGAGCATGCATTAATACAGTGGCAACCTGCTGGGAGGCCTGTCTCAAGAGGCTATCCACTGGTCCTAATAGCTTTTACTGAATAACATCTTCACCATAATGTGCCTTCATATATGTAAATTCTTCTTATGTCACCTCATATCATGAGATAAAATTCTTCTTATAATATCACCTTCCCTCCTGAGGCAATTCTTCTTACAAAGCCACTTGCCTTCATTATAGGAGTCACAGACCTGCCAACCCTGATGAATGCCTCAGTAATGTAGTTGATTTTTTTTTCTATAATTTTGACCAGTTTTCAGTAAGATGTAACAAAATATCATTAACTTTGACTGAAAAGCTGGGTAAATTGTATTTAAATATTTGGTAATTGAAACATGCAGTGAGGGTAAATATTATGTTCAAATGAAAAGTTTGTAAAGAAAACAAAAACCTTATTTATCACTAGTACAGTTGCACAAACTCCAATGGGTTGATGCTATCTCTCAATTTGACATAAACTTTACAGCAAAATTGTATGGGTTGGTAAGTTTGGAGTCCATTCATAAGGCTGCTTTCCCTTGTAAGTCTACTCTTCTTGCAAAACCTCATGAAGGCAATTTCTTTCATTATAATGCCTGCATACCCCTACAACAGGCTGCTGTTGTTGTAGGGTTTAATGCCATTTTTCAGCACAAGAGAGACAATATATGGTGGCCAGCATTTAAATGGTGGATGAAAAACTAAGGAAAGAACCATCCACCCACAAGAAGCTACTGGAAAGCTTTCTCACATACCCACATTGCCTGATCCTGAGACTCAAACCCAAGCAGACAGAGGTGAGATGGCAGTGACCCATAATGGTAAGTGCTTTAGACCACTTGCCACCCCCCATAAGAGGCAATATTTTTAATAGAACCATAACAGAAATTGGTGCCTCAAGTGATACTTATTTTATGTTCTGGACTTGGACCAACTTTGTTTTCTTTTTGGCTCAAGGTTGTTTTACAAAAGAATGAATGACACTAAACTGAAATACCAAGGGAGTTTATGTATCAAAGTCAATATAGATTTCTTCTTAATAGTAAGTAGTTTAGACCACATGACTACCACCATCCCATAAGGCAATATTTCTTATAGAACCATAACAGAAATAGATGACTCAAGTGATTATTTTATGTCATCGATTTAGACCAACTTTGTTTTCTTCTTGGCTCAAGGGTTTTTTTTAACAAAAGAATGAACAGCACTGAATTGATACACCAAGGGAGTTTATGCATCAAATTTAACATAGAATAAAAAGAAAGATTATGTACAAGGTTACATACCAGACAAAATGTCCATACACAAAAAGCAAACCTGGTTACATTTATTTATCTGGGTTTCTTAAAAGACAATATCAGATCTACAATCTCAAAAACATGTTGAGAACAAGCTAAAGATTTGTTTTGATACTCCTTAATACAAAGATACTTGCTATTCTAGTGACAACACATTATGAAATAATTTTCATGTGAACATAGAACAAGATGCTCATTTATGTTTGTCAAGGAAAAAAAATTAAAGATTGCATAACCAGACATTCTTAGTTCAATTCTTGACACAAACCCTAATTATAAATCAGATATGATATTTCATCTTCATTGGTTAAAGTTTCTATTAATTATAATTTCATTGGATGTTTTATACCTTACAAAATATAACTTATGTTTCTTTACAAGGTCATCACTTTACATATTATTACATTAAAATCAATGCCAATCATCAGTAATTACGTTTGTGTGTTTGATTTGGATTTTTAATGTAGCTTTAACAATTGTTCATATTGCTACAATATCTGCAGTGTGGCAGTTTATAGTGATGTCTGGCACTGGTGTATCTTGCCACAGACATATGTAGCATGATGTCCCTTCCAGTTACATTATCCTGACACCAGGCTGACCAGTCCTAACACTGACCTCTTAATAGTGAGCACCACGAAAGGCAGCTGTTAGTACCATTTTTATAAGTCTTTGAAATGACTTTGCTGGTGTTTAAACCTGTGACATCCCGTATTCAAGGCTGATGCTCTAACCACTAGGCCACTGGAGAAAACGTAATTAAGTTTACTACCTTGAAAATTTGAAGAACTTGTTAAAATGTGGAGCCAAATATAAAGAAATGAAAATAGTGGACAGTTATTGTTCATGTGATCCACTGAGTGACTTTGTACATGGTAAACTCTTTTGAATTAAGTACACTAAAGCCGTACCAATGTCAACTTTTGGCAATTATGCTGATACTGCCGATTATTAAAACTGCTAATACTGATTATGAAACCGACTATTTCATTATTATTTGTTTAATTTGCCCAGTTTGCTTACTAAATATTCTCCTGTGTGTGATTCACTCAGAGGCATTGCTTCTAAATCACCTGTTTCCACTGAAAGTCTTCCATCAGCCAGTGTGCTGTAAGGCTCAACAAAACTATGCCAATAGACCGGTCTGACCAGCATAAGTGGTCAAACTAAGGACAGATTAGACAGAAACTTAATCAGGATCATGCACTTTGCTTTGTATGCCTTATGCATGTCAAGTATCAAAGATGTGTTTTTGTTGTTGTTAAGCTTATCGCCATTTTTCAGCACACGATAGGCTATTCATAGCGGCCAGTATTAATGGTGGAGGAAGAAACCAGGAAATCACCAGAAAGAACCACCGACCTACGAGAAGCTACTGGAAAGCTTTCTCACATATCCACATTCGATGAATCCTAGACTCAATCCCATGCAGACAGAGGTGAGATGGCAGTGATCCGTAACGGACATCGCTTTAGACCACTCGGCCACTTGGGGCCCCATCAAAGATGTGGAAAAGTTCTTCAAACTTGGAATTTTATAGTGTGGTTCTGCCTTGGCCATCAGACATCAAAATCCAAAGTCTTCAACAACAGAAAATGGTTGCACATCTACTGCCATGAACTCTGCAATAGCTTTGCGCCAACTCTTTTGGGTTGTCAAATGCAAATGGCTGCTTCTGGCCCAGCATGGCGCCAATAGTCAGAGTACAGGGAGTTGTTGCATTTGCTGAGGTTAACTTTTCTTTTTTATCTGCCAGAAACAGGCCATGTTCAACAATGTGCTTGCAGCGCAAGTGTTGGACAAGATTTTACGCTGTAGTTTTTAGAGTCCATTCCACCTCTGGAAATGTATGCTTTGTAAAGTGTCCAATTTGCTATGGACTTGTCAACTGCATTTACTTCCAGACTAAACTTGAGTGTTTCCAGTTGACATTATGCATAGGCTTGGTATTAACATAAATGAATATTCAACACATAATACCTAAGGTGAATGAGATCAAGTTAATATTACAGCAAACCAGATCAGTTAATATTCTAGTCTATGTAAAAACTACTGATGACTTGGCTCTCCCAATATAGGGGTTCAACCTTGAAAGAAAAAATAGGAAATCCATGGAGGGGTATTCTTCTCTATGTAGACAGTTCCATTAGTTAAAACAGATGTGTTGATCTATAGACTATTGGGGTATAGAGTACATGTAACTCTTGCCCAATCAAAACCAATACTCTTGTATTCAGTTTACAGGCCACCCAGTTCCACAGCTGATTGGATTAATAGATTTGAGGTGCAAATTCAAAAAGCATTACTAAAGGAAGATTTAGAAACTATCATATTAGGGGATTTAAACATTGACTACATGAAAACTCCACCATTAACATGGATAAGTAACTTTGAAACTTACAACTTTAATCAATTAATTAACATCCCAACTAGAGTAACAAAAAAAAGTACTACCATCACTGATCATGTCTATACTAATAAACCTGATAACATAAGTAAAATTAATGTGCCAGTATATGCATTGAATGACCACTACCCAGTCTGTATAACTAGACATGTTCCAAAATCATATAAAAATGGTCAACACATTGAAATACAATACAGACTTTAAACAGTTCAATGAGAAAATGTTCTTGAATGATTTAGTTTGCAAACCCTTCCAATCAGTCTGCAATATAGATGATATCAACATTGCCTTAGACAGATGGTATTGGATGTTCAATGCAGCCTTAAACAAGCATGCCCCAATTAAAACAAAAGGGTTAAACAGTAAATTACACCCAAGTTGATTACCCCTGAGATTAATGAGGCTAAGCATCTAAGAGATAATTTCCACAAGAAAAAAGACATGAAAAGTTTTAAAAAGAGGAGGAATAAAACAAAACTAAGCACCTGGTAGATAAAGCGAAAGAGAACTACTATAAACAGGCTATTGAAGAAAGTAAAAGTATCAAGACATTGTGAAAGCATCTAAAAGAGCTGAATCCACCCAAGAAAAGTTGTTTTTTCCCTAGACTTAAGCAAAATGAGGATATAGAAACATCTTTACATGATATTGTGGAAGTGTTCAACAGTTTCTTCTTAAGCATCTCCAGTAACAGTATTCAGAACCAGATTAACATCCCAATTGAACTTGATGCTCAAATCATTTATAGGTGCTAAAATTCCTGATGGTAATTATGTTTCAATAGCTAATGTTAGTAAAGCTGGCATTTTTGATATGCATGTGCTAAGGTGAATATTAATAAATCCTCTGAATTGGATGGCATTATTCCACGAATTCTTAAAATTGCTGTATAAAGTCACTAACTCATATCAAAAACTTAAGTATAATCAAATAAGTATAATCAAAAACTTAAGTATGTTTCCAGAAACTCTGAAATGTGCAAGTGAAAAGGTTACACCTATCTTTAAGAAAGGAGATAAGAAGGATACAGGGAATTACAGACCAATATCAATTCTACCTGTATTGTCAAATTGTTTGAAAAGCATGTAGCCATTCAGGTCTATAAATTGTTTGAAACATACTCTCTATTTCATAAAGTACAATCAGGATTTAGAAAGTACCACTCGAGCCAAACAGAAGTACCAAATTAATTGATCTTTGACTGAAGGAAATGGATAATGGACATATGATTGAGATTGTTTTTCTCGACTTCAAGAAAGCCTTTGATCGTGTTGATCATGAAATTCTGCTACAAAAGTTTAAATGTTACAGGTTTGACAATTCTTCTTTAAACTGGTTTAGATCATATTTGAACCAAAGGTCTCAACGAGTAAGCATTGGCAATATTAGTTCTCAGACTCGCACTATTCATTCAGGGTCCTTCAAGGCTCAGTTTCAGATCCTCTCCTCTTCCTTATCTATATCAATGATCTACCATTAAATAATGAATCCACAAATACTGATTTGTTTGCAGACAATGCAATCTTGCATACATAAAGTTATCCAAATGAGATTAAACTCAGACTTTAATTTAGAGTCCAAAACTGGGCACAACAAGACAGGATGAAGGTAAAACAAAATGTATGATTTTGGAGATATAACAAAAACTACACAAGTCAATGAACCCAGAACTATCTCTTGCAATAAATAATCATCTGTTAGAAAATGTCAAACATGAAAAGCTTATAGGTGTGTCCGTAGATAATAATTTATTATGGAATGACCATATTGATAAGCTTTGTAAAATACTGTTGTCCAAAATCGATCTACTCAGCAGAATCAAGAAATATTTACCTACAGAAACATGCAATCTATACTACAAGCATTATATTCTTGTAACAATGGATTAATGTTCAAATGTATGGGGAAACTGTGATAAATCTGAGCTTGATAGGATTTACAAACTTCAGAAACCAGCAACACACATAATTTTAGATGCATCTATTGATCATCCCTCAAAAGCATTGTTTACAGAACTCAAATGGTTCACAATTTATAAAAGGATAGATTTTCACAAGGCAGTTCTTTTATATAAATGTCTACATGGAACTGCACCAGTGTTTCTTCAGGACTTATTCAGGCCTTTTTCAACACAATACCAGTTGAGATCAATATTACATGGAAACCTTCTAGCACCAAACCATGAACAGAGCAATTTAAAAAGAGCTTCCAATACTCTGGTACAGTTCTGTGGAACAAGCTTCCACTACATGTAAAATCTGCTGAAAATATTAGAGTATTTAGGATGAGATATCATGAACATGTATGTGTGTCTAATAGATAATATAATCTAGTATTTTAATACCAAATATGTTAAACAGTAATTATTATCTTCATATAATCTGCATTGTTATACTTTCCTTAACAGGGCCTCAAGGGATAATTGTCCTTGACTAAGTCATCCTCTATAAATAAAGCATTATAGTAGTAGTAGTTTTATTATTATTATTATTATTATTATTATTATTATTATTATTATTTAATAGCGTATATTTGCTTTTCAATATTATTAATCCATCAAAAATCAGTGCTCTTGAAACAATGTTTTAAATCAAGTAAGTTACTATTAAGTTAATAATGTGGCTGGATGGATGCAGCACCATGCTCAAGTCGCAGGATGAAGCAGTTCAGCAGCTGGGTTATCCAGAGGTAATGTCGATGGCACTGGCATGCCAATATCAATGCTGCATAATATTTGTATGTCAGTTCAGCTGCTTCAGTGTTGACCACTACTCATTGATTAGTAACATTGCAGGACTGGCTAAATAACAGGGAGTCATGGTTTCATTGTAGTTGAAAATCACTAGCTATCTAATCTGCCTAGCTATCTGCTAATGTGTATGCTGGAAGTTCAACTGCCACACAAGGCCTCATTGGTTGGTTGGCTGCTGTGATTGGGATGAGTGCATGAATGGTATTGAAAATTTATTGTGTGCAGACAATCAGTGATGGTTTACAGCAGGTGTGTTAAAAAGTATTTACTTTTAAGAATATATTCTTTCAATTAACCCCAAATCAAATGTTTACTCTTTAATTTCCACTATTTCATTCTGATTTAAAATTCAAACCATGTCAAAATGAATGTTATGACTGAATTTATATTTTGGAAATTTGTTTACATTAGCACAGATTATTTCTTTAGATACCAATTATACTGATTGTTCCAACAATTGGTCAGATTATGGGTATGGCTGAATAATGGGTACAGCTTTTAAGTAAACCCCTCATTTTGAACCATACATGTAGCCCTAACTGCCCTGAATCAATGCCTACAAAAACAATAAAGACATTGCAAAAACTTTGAATACAACAGTGTAATGGTAGTTTCTTCTGATGTATGCAACATTAAGCAATGACATATACTCACTTACTGTAATCATTTCTGCATTGTTCCTCCAATGATCAAGAGTGCATAGAACCATACTCAAGTACCTATGATTATTTGGAGAACAGGCAATTAGAGGTCCATGGGGCAATGAGAAGTGGGGAAGGGGCAATTAAAGGATGCAATCAGAGTACTGCAATCATGAACCTTATCTCTTTCAAGATCCCCTTCAGATTTCTAATGGGTTAACTGGTTTGGGTTAAAAAAGGAACAAAGGAGCTATTGCAACTAGACAAAATCCAATCTTCTCAAGGTATTTTCAGAGTGCAAAATGATTTGTTTGTGATTGCTGTTGTAAAACAAACAACAAATACTGCCAGTTAAAACCAATAATTATAATCATATCAACACACACAAACAACCAGCTTGGGAGGAGGTAATTCAGGTGCATGAAGAACATGCTGAAAGTAAAATTCTGTGTCAGTTGAACAAAAAAGACCAAACCAGAATGGATCAATAATGATCTAGTCCAACATTTATTCAGTAGTTTAGTCTTGTAATTTTTAATGACTATATGACAGTCACAAACGTCATATATTTATAAATACCAACAGAGCATACATTACATCTTAACATAGGGATTTCACCACTGTAGCACAGCTTATATCTATGAACAATAAAAATAATGGTCACCTATTGACCATATGAATTAAAGATTTTAAAATTGCAGTAGGAATGTGGCAAAGATTTGAAGATGCAAAGATGAAAGAATGAGTTGAGGTAATAAGAATGAATAAATTAAAATCTGCTGGTCATTGTTGAAGGATACAAAAGGAGAGAAGTCGTAATGGGCAAGATATGTAGAGTGAACAGGGTGAAGGTCACCTCACTACATCAAACACTATACACTTTTACAGCTTCCTGCAGATTTGACAAAAACAAATTCCATGACTTTTCCAAAACTTTTCCAGGGCCATTTCATAAAACTCAAGGACCGTGCTATCTTGCATTGTCAAATAAAGGAAAATAAAAACTGACATCTTAAAATCTAAAATAACAAATAAGTTAACAACAAATATTTTTAATATGTACATTTTAAATTTACCTGGGTTAGCACACTTTCACTTTATGTTGTAATTCATGTCATAATCCAATGATCAATGTAATCTTTGTATGTGTTCCTATTTACAATATTAACAAAACACATTTCTTTCCAGTTGCTTTCTCTTATTTAGTGAACTACACCAGAAATCAAGTGATACTTCCATTAAGGGAACTTACTCTTGTTATATGAATTGAAACCATTTATCGATTGTAATTTTACCATTTTATTTAACCAGTTCACGGTGCTCTATGAAATTTGAAGTAATTAATTTCTTTAACACCATTGTTACAAATTCCATGACTTTTCCAAAACTTTGCAAGGTTTTGACAAATTCCATAGCTTATCAAGGCCCTTGAAATTTATTTTTTAAATTCCAAAACTATTCCAGGATTCGACCTGCAGGAACCCTGCTTTTCGTCTCTATGACAACAGATAATACAACTGAAAACAGGTTACCCTTGATTTTCTTTTGCAGATTTATTTTATTTATCAGTGCCATAAGAAACCTTAAGATGGTACAGAAACTGAGGAAACTAAATGTAAAATACAACTAGTCAAAAAGCTGGTTAAAATTGGTATGTTTTGGATTTTTTTAACATAGCTTTAACATTGAGTGATATGAAGTCTGCAGTGAAGCAGTTTATAGTGATGTCTAGCACTAGAGAATCATGATGCAGACATGTAACATCATGTCCCACCCAGTCACATTATCCTCACACCAGGCCAATCAGTTCTAACATTAACCTCCTAATGCTAAGCACCAAACAAGGCAGCTGTTAGTACTATTTTATAAGTCTTTGGTATGAACCCACAACCTCCTGCATATGTTATGCATGCTCTAACCACTTAGTTCCAAGAGTGGTCAATTAAAATTGGTCACTCAGTGATGGACTGAGGTAGCTGAAGAGCTGGTCACATGTAATGTGTACTTCATGAACTGGGGTAACTGTAGAAGAGCTGGTCACATGTAATGTGTATTCATGGACTGGGGTAACTGAAGAAGAGCTGATCACATGTAACATGGCAATAGTACCATTCCTGCTGCCTCCCCTCTCCAAAAAGTTCCTTGTGTAAGTTGCTGAAAAGGATATTCCTTTCTTCCAGGCAAAGAACATGTTATAAATAATGTCAGGCAAAACAATGTGCAGTGCTCACACAACCTGAGAGCCCAATGCCTTGGAGCTGTCTAATTTCAGATCTGGCCTTCCTGTATTCTAAGTGAAGTTTTAATTTGCCTGGAAAAACTTAGATGATTGTGCAGAAATGTGGAAAGATAATTTTCTTCAAGTTGTTACAAAATTCTTAATATTAAAGCCCATATATACCCCATACCCTTATGAAGAGTGTCTACTTATCATACCCCTATCCAAAGCTCCAAGCTTTGTGTACAAAGCCAAGCAATGAAAGAGGAACAGATTCCCTGGGTTACCTATATTTTTCCTTCCACTTGAAGAATAATATGCATGTAGTTAATACAGTTTTTAAGGTCATTCACCATATATACCACTTTAAAGCAGAAATCTAGTTTTTGAAAACTGACAGATTTTTCTTTAAATTGAAAAAAAAAGAAACAAAATCAGAAGGCATATTTATTTGTTCTATTCATGCATTACAGAATCTAGTGAGAATCAGTCTACTGGGTGTTACAACTGCTGCAGTAGGTTGTGCTGTAATAGGATTAAGGCTAGCATGTATGCACAACAGCTGTTGTAATGGATCACTTTATTGTTATAATCTGGAGATGTTGGACTTTTTAAAATATTATAAGTAATCAAGATATCAAATATTGTTAAGACAGCTTCCAAGTCTGATTAAGAATTGTCCATCCTTACCTTTGGCAGAGGTGAGATCACAAAGAAAGTAACTGACAAAATATTTATTTGGGCAGAAATACTTAAATATTTTCATTACTGTTTAGTCTTGTCTTGCTATCATTGAAAAGACAGTTGTTCAAGATGTTTCAAGTTTAAAGAGTAATATTTGCACTGTTAAGCACATGCTTCAGAACTTCAATTGCTGTTGTAAGAAATAAATTGTTAAAGCAATTAGACAAAGGCTGATGTCAGGACCTGGAGGAAAATCATTGCTTAATATGAAATAATCTGAGATCTGAATAAACACATAAATCAATTTAATATGATTTTGTTTAATTCCTTTCACATTTCAAGTAGAGCAATTGTAATGTTGTGTGACAAATAATTTTAAAAAAGGGCAATTATGGGCACTTGGAAATGAATCAGGACTTGTGGAATCTAAAACAGGCTTTTGCATTTTTTGTAGCCACCAGCCTTGGGACTGTGTCTGAAAATAAATTTCTTTAAGCACTGATTTTTACTTTTATAACATTATTTGACACTGCTGACTTTAATTAGCTACCATTTCCAAGTAATCAACATAGGATTAATTGCCAGGTGAAATTTCAGCTCAGCAAACAATGTTTCCTTCACTTGACAAATTGCCAAAAAATTTATTTTATTTTCTCCTGACCAAATATTATATATAGCAAGAAACCAAACAGTTGTGTGATTTAGATCATACTACACTATACACCTGCATAATAAGACTAAATGACAGACAGCCCATCTGAAGAAAATTATGCATGCAGGAGTGATTAAAATGATTGCTTTCAGCCTTGTAGATCTAGGTTCAATTTCCAAAGCTCACAAATGCAAAGTTAGTGTTTGGCAACACATGGACAGTGGTTTTCTGTTTTCATGTTTATATCCAAATCCACAAAGCCTACAAGAATTTGCATGCAAATTTAGTCTTTGCACAACCAATATAAAGACTACAAGGTTTGATTTTAAATTTAAGCAAATGACCCATTTAAAACAAATTCAAGAGATATTTTAAAAGGTCTCCATGTCAATAATCAGATACAAATGAAACAATCAGCATCAAGAAAAAACTGTCCAAGTCAGTAAGTCAGATGGTACCATGTTATTATGGTATAGTTCACATGTACACAATACAGACTTTTAATGACTTTTTGCTTTCAAATAGGTCTCTGATTTACAATGTAATATCTCAAATCAGACCTTGCTTTGGTCTCAGATTTACATTAATTTCTTAAGATCAGACCTTGCTTCGGTCTCAGATTTACATTAATTTTTCAAGATCGGACCATGATTTGGTCTCCAATTTACACTGTAAAATGTCTCAAATCAAACTTTGCCTTGGACGGTTGGTCTCAAATTTACACTTTTTAAATTGGGATAAAAAGCAATACAAATGCCAATTATTCTGTGCAACTAGTTTCGCATTTAATACATGCTTCTTCAGGCACAAAATGTTTTTAAAAAATAAAAAAAATGGATGACATCTTTATATTCTAAAAAAACAATTATGTCATTAAGTAACATTAAAAATAATATGCATCTTATATATATCTGAATAAGTCAAATAATAAATTAAAATAGAGATAGTCATACACAGAATCGTATTGTTATAAAGGATATACAATTTATCAATTAAAAAAATATCCTCTACTATTTCTGCACATTTTGACACCAATAATCATTGTCTACTCAATTTTTCTTTAATGCCAATAGATATTATGCATGGAGACATGAAGAGACTCATAAAAGAAACTTTCTGGATTCATAAATTAGATATTTTGTATCCTAATGGCCTTAAGACCATTCCACTATATAAAATTGTGTCATTTTTATTATTATTATTCTTTAAATTGATAAATTGTATATTATTTATAACAATATAATTCTATCTATGACTATTAGTCTCTATATTTTTAATTATTATTTTACTGATTCACATTTACACTGCAGTGTCTAAGATCAATAGCCACATAGATAGGAATTAAACAATTTCTCCCATTTTATCAACACTTACATTATTATTAATAGATCTTTCTTGAGTGAGCTTAATCATGCAAAGACCTTCAACTTAAAAAGTTACTGATGTAGAAGAAATTTATCACTTACTAGATAAATTACATTGATAGAATCATGGATTCTGCCTGAATTTATTCCTTCATTCTCAGCTTACAAAATGTTAAAACATGCATAGAAAATAATTAAACAACTTATTTTTTCAAATTATTTGGGACGGTAAATCAGTGGTGAGTGGAACAGGACACAACTGATATTTGAGAGATGGAGTCTTAAATACAATTCATTTATATTTATTTATTCACTATGAAAAATTCTTGGATAAAGTGACACGTTAAGTGAAGATGGCCAGTTAAAAAGAATGATTTCCAAAATAAATTTTTGGAAACTTCACAGTTATTTAAATTTGGAAAAGTCATCCTAATTGTTACTTATCAATGCTGTTTTTGCCTTAGATCTATGGAATTGTTCACACACCCACACCCCCGCTCATATTTCTCACAGAGCATTTGGAATGTAGTTGACGATACTACGCTACATACTGGTACTGGGTGATGATAGAATAGATTTACACTTGTTCTATCTTTCAAATTAAAAGATGGTGATGAAACTAATTTGTAGTCGTTCAATCTTTTTTATGCAGCAAGATCATTATTAAGTTATTCGAAAATTTTTAAGTGTTCCTTCACTGGCTACGTAAAGATCATATACTAATAATTCAATGTACTTTGCAACTATTTCAAAATATCGGTCCATTGCAAAGAAGAAATATATGGAAACAGTAAGCTTCTGATAAAACTTCACTCCTTGTAATAAATTTAAGGAATTTATTTAGAAGATTTGATATAAAGTAAACCAAGATATAGGAATGTCACAGAGAACATAAAGGTAATGTATACAATTAGAAACAAATTGTGGCCAAATACTGCAGAAATATACAAATTAATTTTCTTTTTAGATTTATGCCCAAAAATTGTTGCAAAATCAATGTATTAAAAAAATCCATTTTACTGATGAAGACAAAGTGTTCGTTTTGTTGCAAAGGTGACATGGAAATACTTTTTATAACTGTCCAGTTACTGATATATTCTGGATATTATTTATTGAAATAAATCCAAAATTTATCATCTAAGCTGTTGTTGAAATGACACTTCTGAGGAGTTTATTAATTTAATTTCCTATATTTGATTTCAATTTTAGCTTGTTCACTGATCTGTGTAATTTTAAGTATAATACAAATTAGGTTTTATCATACACAAGGTCAAAAAAATGTACAACTAAGCTGTACACATTTTTTTTACAACTAACATGTTTAACATATTGTGATACTTTATATTGATCATAAATTAATCTTATAATTTAGTAATACCTTGATTGTGCGAGAATGTGAGCATGATTGTGTATGAACTTTAATCTTTTTCTTTACTTTCAACTATTTATTTACACCTGTAAATGTAATAAAGTTATAATAAAAATCAAACTTAAATATTTCAAAGACATTAACTCCATGTACATGATGTCAAATGGTGTTGTAGTGTAAACTCTTGGCAATTTAAAGATCAACAGAAAAACAGAGAGCATCAAACTGCTCCAAGCTTTCTCTTTCTTTTCCAGATATTTGCACTTGTGCAAAACTTGACAATTTTTTGCAAGTAATAGATGAGGAAATAAGTGTGTGTGTGTGTGTGTGTGTGTGTGTATGTGTGTGAGAGATTTAGAATTTTAACATGACTTTAAAAAAATTTCAGACATATCACTACAAAATCTGCAATGTGGCAATGTCAAGTACTGGGGCATGATGTTGCAGGCTTATAACATTATCCAGTCACATTATCCTGACACCAGGCTGACCACTCCTAACACTAACTTCTTAATAATGAACACCAAACCAGCAGCTGCTTGTACCATTTTTTTACAAGTCTTGGGTATGACAAATGCCAGGGTTAGAACATATGTGACCTCCAGCATTGAAGAGACAAATCACTAAAAGTATGCTCCAGGACCTAAATATGCCTATATACATGTACATTTGAACATCAATACCATATATACATGCTTATAAGATGAAGTCCAACTTTAAATTCCACAGACCCAGATCTGCCACCACATAATGCAGGGGCAGATCTGGGTTTGTGCAGTTAGTTAATAGTAATCAGTAAAATAAAAACCACAGACCATATCTGCAAGCACATTATGCTATGGCAGATCAGGATCGTTGTTCTTTGCATTTTTACTCTACTTTAAGCAAGTATATATGGCATGTTTGTACTTTAGTGATCCTTGGTCACTTAACTTTGTGGCCTCACTTAAACTCACTCTGTCCATACCCCTTACCTTCTCAATAAATCAATACTATTTTACAACACATCTGAGAAGGAGGTTTGGTTTCATTTGGTTTGCTGCATTAGAGCACAGCAACACAAGTAGGTTACTTAGTGCCAAGGCAAGTGGAGTAAAGTGCCTTGTCCAAGGACACACCATGGTAGTTGAACCAGGCTGTTTTAGTGTTTGGATTTGAATCCACACCTTTTTGGTCATGAGTCTGGTAAGCTATCCCTTGAGCCAATGCAGCTCCACACAAGATGGAAACCCTTACAAATGTCCAACATTTTGCTTTATTATCTTACAAAGAGTTGTTTCTACATTTGTCATGCTTTCAGCTTACCTGTTATTGTACTTTTTGCCTTCAAAAAGTACATGAAAGATATTTTGAAAAAAAAAAGGGAAGCATTTTCTTAACAAAGTGTTCAGGTGGGATTTCATGAAGAAATAAAAGTAGGGCTTAAAAATATGATACTTGATTTTCACACATTCAGCTGCTTCTCCAGCACTCTCATTAAACTAGCATCAATAAGCAAATCATGCTTTTCCGCACTCTCATTAAACTAGCATCAATACACAAATCATGCTTTTCTGCACTCTCATTAAACTAGCATCAATACGCAAATCATACATACTAAAATAGACCTCAACACACCATCCCACAAGTTTGCTCTGTGGTAAGAATGATAGATGAATAAAGTGTAAACATTGACTTCAATCAATTCTATACAAGAGAAATATGTTTATTACAATGGAAGTCATTGAAAGAATTTAAAGAATTTAAGAAATTCAGATGAAATTTAATTCAAGTTTCAATCAACGTTATCATATCCATGGCATAAGTTATTGTTACCAAGTTTATCATATATGAATTGGTTTCAATAACACCCAGGACAGTGTTGTAAGATTAGGCTTCTAATTATATACAGCACATGTGTGCTATGGAGGGCTTTTAACAGCAGGGTAATTGAAAGTGATTCCCTATGCCAACAAATGTGAAAATGCAATCTTGGTCCTTCATGCAGTCATTAAGTTTTGGACTTTTCTTTGCATTGCTGACATTCTTACATTAAATAATGCTGCTAGCAAATAAGTACTTTTCTTAAAAATGTATAAACACTGAAGCACTTTTCATCAACAATGTTGTAATGGCAGCACTGAAGCGCTTTTTCTAAATAATGTTTTAAGAGCAGCATTGAAGTACTTTACTTAAAAAATAAAATTGAAAGCAGCATTGAAAAGCATTTAATAAAAAATGTCAAGACATGCACAAGGAAATAAATTTAGTACACTAACTGAATTTCCTGTCAAACTTGTTGAGTGCTTAGTGAAAAAACTGAGTCATTCACTAATTTGAATTGGGTCTTCATCGAATGGAAAACAACAAACAATACCTCTTAATGCCATAAAATTAGTGACTGCAAGATGCAACAGTTTAAATATATGACTTTGAATACAATATCTTAAAAATTACTACTTTTTACACTTCGCAATCTCCTAACTTTTCAAAATGTTTTAAAAATATGCAGTAAAACAAAAAGTGACCTCCAATGTGAAATTGGTTTTGGCAAGATGTAAATCAGACACTAGAGATAATTAATGTGTGTTACACATCAAGATATACACAGCTGCAATTTAAAACATCTTGTTTTGCACAGGTGAAATGTCTTTGTTCAATGATGAAATGTATACTTTCAATTTCTCATTTTGTGAATTCTTGGAACCTTTTACATGTATGTACCACTTTAATACATATGACAAGAAAGGAACATGCAATGTTTTGTTGGCTTTAACTAGGAAAAACTAAAGTAAAGTGAACTGCACTTTACAACCATTTCATGTTTACTAATCCTCTATTTACTTGTAAGTACTAATAGGGTATGGGTGACTTTGGAGATTACTGACCAAATGCTCTCAATGAGTTCAGCTATTAGTAAAGTATGTGGTTCTTAATTAATCTATAGAAACCATCAATTTTATTATCTGAATTGTCATGTCAGTGAGCTCTGATGTTTAAACCCATGAATATATAGATTTTTTTAATACCCAGAATGCAATCCAGGTTAAAAATTTGGTCAAGGAATTTATTCTAGAACAAAGGTTATTCCAAAAAAATAACATTAATGCATTGACCATAACCTTTGACCTTTTCTCCCAAAAATCAATTGGACTCTTAAGTACAAGGCATGCTCACATTTTGGTCATGGTTTGTGGTATGAAAGATATTAAAATAAAAAACAAATTTTCTTTTTTAAGTCAGTGATCTTAATGGTAACTTCATAAATTTTTACCCTAAAAAATTTAGTTTTCTCTCTTGCTCATTGTGCAAGTAATCCACTAACATTAACAAAGATAGATAATCAATAATTTTAATGTCTTTGCAGAACCCATTTTTCTTATATCACTCACAGTGGCCTTATCCTTTCATGATTTGACCTAAACTTTACAAGTTTCTTCCTTACCATCCATAATGTTTAGTCCAATTATTAGATGTGGAGCTAATGTTACTGTGCCAAAACTGTTTTATTGCTTCAGTAAGTGACCTTAACTTTTGACCCCAAAATCAACAGGCTTCTTCACTGCATGTGCAAACTATATAAAACATCTGGCAGCTGTTGATGGTGGAGAACTGAGTTGTAAACAAACCAATTTTATGTTGGTCATTGAGTGACCTTGACCTTTAACCACTGGCTAAATATGGTAGGCACCTTCCTTACCCCAAGTATAAGCCATGTTTGGTAATATACTGCATATACCATTTCTCTTCTTTCAATCATAGGTAAATGAACCAATGACCTCTGGACACATAAATGTTTCTTTCCTTACCCCACATGCAAGGACTAGTGGCCTAGTGGTTAGTATCCACCTCAGATGCTGCAGGTCGCAGGTTCAAACCCTGGCAACTTATAAAAAATGGTACTAATAGAGGTCTTTCTAGGTGCTCAGCATTACAAGGTCACTGTTAGGACTGGTTGACCTGGTTTCAGGATAATGTGACTGAGTGGGACATCATGCTACATATTTACATGTCTCTATAAACTGCTACACTGTGGACATTGTAGTGATAGGGCTGAAAAAATGTTCAAGCTACATTAAAAATCCAAATCACACACACACCCAAATGAAACCATCCACACATTTTTAACTATTCTTAAGTTACTGTGCACAAGTGAAATTGGTTAGAAACTGTCAGACTGATGGTCATCAAAAGAGAATTTGGTCCAAGTTATGGCAAAAAAAATATGAATGCCTTTTGCTATGAGATTAATCATCTTGTGGAATTTTAACCAAACAAACAAAAATTAAACAGCTACAACTGAAAATGGAGTTCCCTAAACAAATATCAACTTAAAACAGAAATTTAGTGGAAAACCTATCTATGTAGTTTTTTTTTTAATTATGTAGGCCAATGGCCTATACAAGTATTATGAGATAATGCAGGCCACTGGCCCATGCAGGTGTAATGAGATAATGCAGACCACTGGGCCATACCTGTGTAATGAGATAATGCAGGCCACTGGGCCATGCAGGTATCCTGTGATAATAAAGGGCACTGGCCCAGAAGGCATATTTCTGAGAAAGATATGTATCCAAGGTGTTACTTGGTATTTTATGTTCACCTTGCATTAGAACAGCTTAATCACTCAGGGCAATATCTGCACTAACAAAAATAAAAGTAACAGCTGGTAATTGGAATGTGTGCAAATTTTTTTAATAGGATAACCAGAGCATGAAATTCTCTAACAGACCACACCCTTCCTTTCAACAGTTTTTGTTCTAGACATACATGATAATGAAGCTGCCATTCAAGTCAGTTCTGATGGTTTGAAGGTGGCATATTTTAAACTTAAGGTTTCAATAACAGCACTGCTCAGGAAATATTATAGAAGCTTTGAGAAAAAAAGGTGCAATATCAAAAAAGGCAATTACAGAAAAACCTATCAAAGACACCCAATCAAAAGGACTAAAATGTTGTCCCCTATAGACAGATGTCTATCACAGGTGAAATACCAGTATGTAAATGTCAGAAATGGTTTGATAAATGGACTGTCTTTTCCAGAATGTGTCCTTACTGATTTGTCCACTAAGATGGTTTCACTACAGACCCATGTACATGTATAGTACACCACTTGCAGTAAAATTAACAAAAATTGAACAATCTTTTAGCTTGTCTACTTTCAGAACTTGTAAATAAAAAAGACCCAAGCCTGATAGCAGGCTAATGCAGCACTATTATAAGAAAACAACCCTATTTAATCTCTAAACCTTATATGGTGTCAATTTTATTTTTCTTACCACAATATGCATAAAACCAAAATATGCATAAAACCCATTTAACAAGTTTTATCAACATCACATGAAAAATAAAGTTTCTGGAGACAAACATCTCAACTAATCAGATGCAAGACTCATCATTACCATGCATATATCTCACCTACAACAGAACCAGTCTATGGCCACAATGATTACCATGCATATATCTCACCATGCATATATCTCACCTACAACAGAACCAGTCTATGGCCACAATGATTACCATGCATATATCTCACCTACAACAGAACCAGTCTATGGCCACAATGATCAGCTTAATTATATGATTTGTCCAATCAGATCAAAATACAGTCTCCAGACTTTGATATGTACAGCTTCAAATGATGACTAATGTCCGAATTTCATGGTATGCCACAAAAGTGTGTAAGACTAGTTGCTTTCAATGCTTGTCCTACACTTTATCATGTCTAAATTAAAAAAGGGGCAATAATGTTTTAAAAAATCACAGAAGAGCAATAATGATTTTTTTCCATCTTTTTATGATAATCATAATAGACACAAACACAAAATTTCATAGTGATGTGTATAAACCTGAGAACTGTTTTGTCCACATGATTCCGTTAAACACTGCATTTTGTTCCTTGATAAAAAGGGCAATAAAATTGCAGAGGCATCTTCAAGTGATGACAATATTTATTCATGCCAATTTATAGAAAACTACATGACTAGCGATATTTAAGAGGTGCAGATATAAAATGAACAATCTTTTCTATGACAATGAAGTAGAGGTACTATAACAAGCCAACAAAAAATATTTGGTGTTTTGGGATAAATCACTTATAAAATCAGTTCCAAAGGTATTATACCAGAAGCCTGATTTTACTGGGTGGAAGTTTAGATAAGATATTATGCACACAACATGACAAAAACTTGTGTCACTAAAGAAGAAAATGCGACAACTTCAGGGGTGGGGGAGGTTGCCGAGTCATCTAAGGTACTAGCTTTTACAGATCACTTGCATTTCACCTCTGTCAACATGGGTTCAAGTCTAATCTTGGCAAGCATGGGTATGTGAGAAAGTTTGCCAGTAGTTTCTCCATAGATTGATGGTTCTTCCTGGAATTTTTCTTGGTTCAACCTTAACTAAACACATTGGCTACCATATATACAGTGTATATACATTTGCTGAAAAATAACATGACACCTACAAATCAACTTTGATTGAAACCAGTAAATAGGTAATGGTGATCTTCTTTTGTTGTAAGGCTATGATTTTAGAATGAACAGTGTCTTAAAACTGAACATCAAACAACAAATTTACTGAAGTGAATAGTGTGAAACATGGGTCATGGTGACCTACTTAAGTTATGAGGTTCAGTACATATCAGGATCCATCCCTTCATCATGGTTTATGATTCTAGAAATGATACCATATGCACAGGATAAAAAAAGCATGTGATCATGAGCAAAATTCAAAAACTCAAACTGATGAGGTAAATTGTGAAATGTAAGTCACAGTGACCTTATTTTGTGGTATGGCTGTTATACTAACAGAAATACACATAATCATTCTGTTTATTAATTCCAATCTTAATAGTGCTTTTGAAATAAAGTTTAAAAAATACATTTAACCAAAGTCAGTAAAATGCAAAATATAGGTTGCAGTGAACTACTTCCATGATGAGGGTATTGCATTCACGCATATGCATCTAATAACCAAGTTTCATAGATTATACAGTCTACAACATGTATGTTTACAGAGTGCAACAAACCTATGTGGTCACAAGAAAAAAGCTAGATTGTACAAAACAAGTAAGCCGCCTAAGAACCATTTTTTTCACACACTTGCTATGAAGCCTGTTCCAAACTACTGCTTAGGACCAAGAATGTTTGAGATGCAGCAAGGCTGCACACACTCTTTGTGTATAACATGTGGGGGTCTAAATCTGTCAACCACATTACATACTAAACCTGGTATTGCAAGAACAAAAAATAATAGATAAATGGAAGTGTGTAACAATTTTTCAGTCATATGTCTATGATGTCTGCAGTGTGGCAATTTATAATGATCTCTATCACTGGGGCATCATAATGCAGAAACATTATCATCATGTCCCACCCAGTCACATTATCCTGACACCAGGCCAAGTATGTCCTGACACTAACCTCTTAATGCTGAGTGCCTAGTGAGGCAGAATTTTAGTACCATTTTTGTAAGTCTTTGATATGACTCTGACAGGGTTCGAACCCAAATTTGAGGCAGATGCTCTAACCACTGAGCCACCAGATGTACATTTATTAAAGGGAAATAAACAAAATGCCAGGGTTCATGCCACAAATCTGTAAAAAGGTTCCAGAACTTTTTCATACCTTTCCACACCGAAAAATAAAAATGTCCATACCCTCCAAACAGCTCCAAATTCTTATCCTAAAACTTCTCTAAAATGGAAAAGAGCAGCCACATTACCAGTTTCTTGTTTAACACATTTGTAATAACAAAATTTTTTGACTTTTTAAAGATTTTGACTCATTTTTAATTTTTCCAAACATTTAATTTTTCCAGACATTTTCATGGCCTGGAAAAGCAATTTTTAATTTTTTGTAACCTTTTCCAGAATTCCAGACACAAGTGGGAACATGACAGTGATAATTTTAGAATATGCAAGCTATACATATTTATTCAGTACATAGTATTTGTGCATTTTGTGCAAAAAATATTTTTTATGGAAATAAAAACACTACTGAACTTTTTGTTTCTTTCAAAACATTTTGTAATACATTTAACATGCCAATTCATGCACAAGCACTTTGATGTAAATTTTTTTGGCTGATGGATGTTTAAAAGTCAGAATTTCTTTTTTGTATTGCTCTTATTTTGCTTTGATATTTTAGGGCATGGAGTGCAAATTATTACTGCATTAGCAAGGGTTTGAATTATTAATAAAGTAGAAGGAGAAGCTTGAAAATCTGGTTGAGGATGGTTGAAGTCAAAACCTCCCCCTCCCTCTATTGAGTTTTTATTTAGATCAAAGCAAAGCATGACTTGCTACATTGCTAGCATGTGATCAGCAATCCTGATCATGACTTGCTTGATATGAAAGGACAGACACTTTGATTTATAGAGCAATTTGTGTATCAGGCATGCAATTTAAACAATGCTTGATCAAAACATGCATCCTGTATCAAATGGAAGAACATGCTAATCTTAATTGTATCTGATTAAATACAGGAATGTATTATAAAGCTTTTGAAATCAACTTTTTAGAAATTCTATAAATTCTGGCAGTATTTCCTATACTAATATACATAGAAAAATCATCAGTAATTGGCTTCATTTTGAGAGCTTCTTCTTTAAATAATAATAATAATAATAATAATAATAATAATAATAATAATAATAATAATAATAATAATAATAATAATAATAATATTATTATTATTATTATTATTATTATTATTATTATTATTATTATTATTATTATTATTATTATTATTATTATTTTTAAACTTTTGTCATATCCATGTTATAATGAGAATTTATTTTTCACATGTGCAGATGCCATCATGAGGTGTAGTACAATGGCCCTCATCTAATTCACAGAGGCAAACTAATTACTGATCATGAAGCCCAAGGAATAATGTATGAATTCAAATGCATTTTAAGGTACATCTTAGGATCAAGCTAGATTCAAAGGAACTGTTTTATGAGAAGCAGTATCATTATGAAATAAACAGTTTTTCTGAAGGTTACAACAGAATGTGAAATTATGACCAATATGTGAATATTTTAGGCCAAATTTAAATTTTTTTTACAAGTTATTGAAAAGTCATCCAATATACAAATTGATGACAGTACCGCTAAAGCATCAGCCAACTATAATATGATCGGTCAAAACTAAGATTTGCCTAAATGTCAAGTCATTACATGTGTCAAAATAGTGTGTGGCCTAATCCCAGTTTATTAAGTTGCTTCAGACCATCTAGGTTCCAAGTTTAAACCTTGGTAATGCCTTGCATATGACTTTTTAGTTACCTTTCTTATAGGTACATATGTTCTTATCACAATAAAATCATTGGGTGTTATCCATCTTATGGGATCGCTTTAAGAAAATTAGTGGCAATATACTATATGGCCGATCAAACTGCAAAGAGACCTGCTATCACATAATGTGCCAGCAGAACTGGATCTGTGAAGTTTGTTAAGAGTATTTAACAGAACAAATAAAACCGAACACAATCTACCAGCACAATATGTAATGGGATGGCGTATTAAAGTCTTTGCTGTTTGTGGCTTATCCAGATTTATAAGTGATTACTGGTATATATGGTAACTCTGAATTTAACTAACCTGAGTTTGATCATGTCCTCCACCCCATACCGCTCATCTTCTTTATCCTGACTGTGGTCAGCCATGATGGAATTGTGTTATTTGATCAAGGCCATCCTGAAACATCAGAAATGGATTTAAATTATTATGAAAGGACAAATACATTACCATCTATTCTATGGTCAGATAATTAGTCAAAAACTACCTAGTATGAACAGCCTCATGCATACACTGATCACAGAAGAATAATAATATGACAGACATGCAGGTCAACTCAGATTTATGTAACAAACAAATATAAAAAGAACATTTATGGCCAATGTAACCAGTGCATACAAATTATCATTGGGTGTCACCACTGATAGCCATGTGGATTAGAATGTTGGACAAGTCAGATCAGCAATGAACACTGCAGTAGGATGCATGTTGTGTTGAACTTACATATTTTAATATCTTTTGATGTGTAATTTAAAATTTCAATTCCAATATCCACAAGAAAATGAATAACAACGTGTCTCATGTTGCTGCTAATTGATTTTCATGGCCACATGTTAAGAGAAAAATCAAAATGTAAGATGAAATGCAACATGTATACAATGGACAAAACTGTTTGTGTCCCCACCTTCCACATATGTACTTGTTTATATGTCAAATCAAATTGCATTAATAGATCAGGTGATATTTTTTTTCTTCTGCTGATTGTTTTTATAATAATGCTATACCCTGGTCAATAATCTACATGCTGACATCAGGAAATAAATAACAGTTGTAAATTAGCCAGTCAAAACATTGCATGTCTGTCTTAAATTCCTGGGTACAGTAGATTTTACTGAGCACACCATCTACAAACATTTTCAGAAAGCTAAATCCAAATATTTACACAATGGACAGAAAATACCCCATTACAACCCAATGATCCAAAACCTGGATACACAAAACCAAATGATAACAATGGCGGTACTTCAAGTGAAACAACAAAAAGAACTATGTATTTTCTGCCATAAGTTTCCTGTTAAAACACAAAAGGTTGGAAAAATAAATATTTTCAGAAAGCTATATAGACTAAATCCAAGACAGATAACAATAAACTGTACATTAATTTATTTTATTCATTGATGGAGTAAAATAAATTAGATGAAATGATGGTTTCTTAATTTAGGAACAACACTGGATAAAATATCATTAACAGTATGACTGATGAACTGTCCTTACTCAAGTCGTGCATAAACTCCAAATATTATCCATTATCACTTCCTGTATGTTCATACAATATCTTAGCTTGACAAGAAAAAAATTCACTTTACCTGCAATAAAACTAACACTGCACACTCGAATACTTGCTTGTCCTAATACTTGAAAATACCACAATTCTTATTGATTATGGCTGAATTATGATGTCATATTCTTCAAAGTCAAACTAAGTGAAATGCTAAAAACAGTGTTGACAAGTGTAGCCAAAAACCTGAGAATATCCAAATGAAAATGATGTGACAGTGTCTTCAACTATATAAGCAAATCATAATAGGATATATAAACAGAATCTTCTATTGAACTATCAAACCAAACACACCCTCTATGATAGAAATCTAAACTGGGACTCTCCTTTGAATCTTGCAAGTTATCTAAAATGCCAAGGGGTCTTGGAAACAGCAATCCTGCTTTTTGTTGTATTATCTATGTTTGAAAGTTATTTTTCCTACAACCTCATTAAACAGTTAAAAGTTGCCTATTAGATTTGTATGAATATGTCTGACAGCACTGTGGGCAATTCAAAGCAAACAATTAGATATACACTGTAAACATGATCCAACAACTGTTAGTGAATTTGAAACAAAAGATAAAAAAAGCATGGTATGTAACCCTATAATAGGCACAGTGATTTAAAATGGTTAGTCACCATCAATCTTCAACTGACTGCACTGGCAGCACTTCCAAGGTCTTAAACAGCAAATCCAAACCAAAATACTTGCTTTCAAGTCAATGCATCATTAAGCACCTGCCTATATGGGTCTATGCAGTTAGTTAGGAGTAATCAATAGAAAGACAACACAGACCCTGATCATCTGGTGTATTATGTGACATAAGATCAGCATCTATGTTGTTTGCAGTTGGATCAAACAAGTACATATGGTACATACACATGTATATACATATATACACATATGTACATACATACACATATGTACATACATACACATATGTACATACATACATACATTCATACATACATTCATACATACATACATATAAATACATACATACACATATATACATACATATACATACATACAGACAGACAGACATACAGACAGACAGACAGACAAACAGACAGACAGACATACATACATACACATATGTACATACATACACATATGGTACATACACATATGTACTTACATACACATATGGTACAATCATACATACATACATACATACATACATACATACATACATACATACATACATACATACATACATACATACATACATACATACATACATACATACATACATACATACATACATACATACATACATACATACATACATACATACATACATACATACATACATACATACATACATATGTATATACATACACATATGGTACATACACATACATGTATACAACAAACTCCAAGCATATGTTCTTGCTACTTTACTAGCTGAAAGAGTTATTGCAATGTGCATGAAACTATTTCCTTTTACCAGTACATGTACATCTATTCTTTTCCAAATTTACATTACTAAAAACATTGGCTATTTGCATCACTTAACACACTTTATACTTATATGTCTGAAAACTTTGCCCATTCATATCATAGAAAACATTGCTCTTTATCAGTTCATCACTGAAAATATTGCCCATTTACAGTACATCACTGGAAATATTGCCCATTTACACTACATCACAGGAAACATTGCCCATTTACACTACATCACTGGAAATATGGCCCATTTACACTACATCACTGGAAACATTCCCATTTACTGTGAGGATAGGTGGGTTAAGGACAATTGCCCCAGTACCAGGCAAAAGAGGTGCCATCAAGAGATTTTTTGACAGCTGAAATTTTCATATTATTTCACCTTCACCTTAGTGTGATAGAGGCATTCTTCACAAAACATATTTTGGAGGTACCCTTGCACTGCCACTGCCCATTTCCATCAGTGAAAGCATTACTTGTTTATATCACTGAAAACAGACATCATGCTACATGTCTACGGTATGATGCCCCAGTGCTAGACATCACTATAAACAGCCACACTGCAGACATTATAGTGATATGACTGAAAAATTGTTAAAGCTATGTTAAAAATTATAATCACATCACATTACTGAAAACACTGCCCATTTTCTTCAATGAATTTAGAAATTATCAGTATAAAAATCAAGACCCTAATATGGTGGCATATTATGTGATGGGAGATCAGGTTCTCTTGTTTGCACTTGGACCTGACCTGTATATGATTTTGCAGTAGTCAAAATTTTATAAAACAATGATTATCCAGTGTTCAACAGTTCGGTTTTCTTTGATGTTTCTTTTTTTAGACTTTGATTTTAACAAATACAAATACACATAATATTCTTATCACTATCATTATTATTATCATAATTATTATTATTTATTATTATTATTATTATTATTTATTATTATTTATTATTATTATTATTATTATTATTATTATTATTTATTATTATTATTTATTATTATTATTATTATTATTATTATTATTATTATTATTATTATTATTATTATTACCAATACAAGGTATGCAAGACAAAAGCAAATGTGAAAAACTATCTTATCAATGACAAGCTTGACAAAACTAAAGAAAACCATGTCTTTTCAACAGCAAATATAAATAAACAATAATTCCTCAAGAACACTGGGTTTATAATAAAACATTTAACTGTAAGTTATCTTTCATAATCAAAACCTCATGTATTTCTATTTAAAAATATGTAAAGTAATTCTGTGCAATGAATATAAATACAACCTGGATAAAACTTCCTATATCATGGAAATAACTTTCTTATTCAACACTTCATGCAGCAAACCTATGACACATCTCAAGGAAGCTTTATACAAATATTTCAAGTATTAGTGCTACCAGACTGGTAGATGTGAAGTAGTGAACAAAAACAAAAAAAAAAGAAAACTCCAGCTGAAGCCAGGTCCAGTCTACCAAAGAGTAAAAGGTATAAACCATCTGTCACATATTAGGAACAACAAAGCTTGTTTGCTAGGAGAAGAACTTTTCTGTCTTGTAATGTGCACAATCATCTCAAGTTTCTGTATGATAGCAAGCCATGGGTAAAAATAGGCAGCTTTCTTTACCACCCATGTCTGTCTATGCAGAGTTTTCCTCAATTTCATTTAGCATGTATATACAAAATCTGTCAGCAATAACACAATATAACAATCTTCAACACTTCAGTAAATGTCTGTTTTAATGGCAGACATGTGCCTGTATTTGAATGAGAATCTGAGTGACTCACTTAGGGTCATAATGAAAAGAAACTTCTACTTGAGTTTATGAAAAATGAAGACTGTGATAAGGGATCATTGAGGATTATTGCCCATGGATAAGGCCTTCCAAGATTAAGAGTGTTTGGAGATTATTCATACATTATTATGCAAAATTGTGGCTAATCTTGTGCTAAAATATTTACTGAACCAATAATCAATGAGCAACACACTATTACCTAATAAAAATACACTATAAACCCTACTCTATGTTAATGATATGTCCAATTTACTATTATCAAGTATGCATCCAACTGTATATGCTAATTGTATGTCCAATTTACTATTATCAAGCATGCATCCAACTGTATATGCTAATTGTATGTCCAATTTACTATTATCAAGCATGCATCCAACTGTATATGCTAATTGTATGTCCAATTTACTATTATCAAGTATGCAATCAACTGTATATGCTAACTGTATGTCCAATTTACTATTATCAAGTATGCATCCAACTGTATATGCTAATTGTATGTCCAATTTACTATTATCAAGTATGCAATCAACTGTATATGCTAACTGTATGTCCAATTTACTATTATCAAGTATGCATCCAACTGTATATGCTAATTGTATGTCCAATTTACTATTATCAAGTATGCAATCAACTGTATATGCTAACTGTATGTCCAATTTACTATTATCAAGTATGCATCCAACTGTATATGCTAATTGTATGTCCAATTTACTATTATCAAGTATGCATCCAACTGTATATGCTAACTGTATGTCCAATTTACTATTATCAAGTATGCATCCAACTGTATATGCTAATTGTATGTCCAATTTACTATTATCAAGTATGCATCCAACTGTATATGCTAATTGTATGTCCAATTTACTATTATCAAGTATGCATCCAACTGTATATGCTAATTGTATGTCCAATTTACTATTATCAAGTATGCATCCAACTGTATATGCTAATTGTATGTCCAATTTACTATTATCAAGTATGCATCCAACTGTATATGCTAATTGTATGTCCAATTTACTATTATCAAGTATGCATCCAACTGTATATGCTAATTGTATGTCCAATTTACTATTATCAAGTATGCATCCAACTGTATATGCTAATTGTATGTCCAATTTACTATTATCAAGTATGCAATCAACTGTATACATGATTCCCATTTTTTTTTAAAGATAAGTTTCCATGTCATTTCCAGGTCATTTCCAGGGTTTTTCCAGGATTAAATTAATTTTTTCAAAGTTCACATATGACTATTACTGAATGGAATTAGAAAACATTTTAGCTTTTAAAAGATGCATTTTCTAAATCTAAATAAATTTCTTTTTTAATACTCTCCAAAACATCTAAGTCAGGAAAGATGATCATATACAAAACTATAAAATGTATCAAATGAGACAAGTTTGATTATATTCCTATAAACTGGCCCATAAAGTCATTTCAATGTTTAGATCAAAAATTCAAACTTATTTTTGCTGACCTGCATTATGTTGCTAAGTGGAAACAATATAAAGAACATAAATTAGTTTTGTTTCCTTTCAAATCTTTAGTTCTAAAGAATTTGATAGCAATAGTAAACTTTTCCTATTACAGTATTTAAAAAATGTAAATAATTAGAATCATGTCTTGTAACAAATAGAGTTTAACCCTAAATTTATCTGTGTCAATAAAATCCCCAAAAAAAGATTTTTCAAACAACCTCATCTCCTTAAGGCAATCTGGTTAAAAATCCATCTTTTAAAATTTTTTTTCAAAAGTGTTGATTTAAATTTTGATAAAATACTTTCAAAATTATATACTGCTGTATAAACAAGGACTGAATTTTCTGTAAAATCAACTCGTCTTCTTGTAACTCAATAAACCATTCCCCAAACCGGTATTGATACAGTGGTTGTTATTGTTTTTTAATATATAATACAAGGGATGACAACTTCTAATTTCAGCTCTAAAATATTAAAATAAAATAGAGACAGTCATACATATAATTACATTGTTATAATCGATAAAAGCATGCATTAAACATGAAATTAGTTTCACAAATTTATTAGTGTTTGTGTTGTTTTTTATCTCAAGTAATTTCAGCTCCAAGATTCAACAATTTGGGCTACAAATTTGGCTTAAAACAAATACCAGTCCATTTTCTAATCTGAATATTCCAACCCCATTTTTCATATTTGGGCATTTAGATTGGGTGTGGGGTCATTGCAATTGCATATTGAAAACTTGGATTGCTGCTTCCATGCAGTAGAGACATATGGTAGACGATTACCAGTGGGACTAGCAAATTTAAACTTATCAATGTACTTACATGAATTCCATAGAAAATTATTTATTTCTCAGAAATGGCAAGTATTATAATTATTATATCTTTAATCCACTGACAGACTAAACAAAACTACAGCATATATGAAACTTAACCTGGTACTTGCCATTTGCATTACTAGTCAATAACTTCACAAATTTTCAAACAATGACATCGGAAATCCAATAATCACATGATATCAACAACAAACTCCTTTCCAATGTTGTTGTGCAGAAATTCAATTATATTAAATGAAAGTCAGATACCTTTTGTAAAAACCAGCAATCTACCCAGTCTGATTTAACAAGCAGAAAGCACATGTCAACATATAGTCACGTGATACAATAAAACTTCAGAAGTTGTTCTTGGAATAAATAAATATAAAAATTTTAGTGTTCTTTCATTTTTGTATTTTATTACAACCAATATATGACTTTCATTAATATTTTTTCTCCACAACATGTGAAAATTTGGGTTGTGAGATTTGTGTACTCATATGACTAGCAATGCAAATCATGAGCACCATGAGAAAATATTTTTCATAGCAATTTCATGCATTATCACTCAATCTAACAATGTTTAAAGTTTGCTAGGCCATCTAGTAAGCGGCTACGCTTTGCCACCACCATGTTCTACCTCTTGTGATGCTAGACTGGTTTTCATACCATCCATGTAAGGAAAGATACAGATACAGAGCTGACTTTGAAAATAAAAGTCTGCTAGAAGAATCTAATCCACTGAGCATTTGGATTGACTCAGCATATATACATTTTCTGAAACACCTTAATGATCCATACTGTACCCTCTGAATACTCTGGTTAGAATTCGAAAATCCAAAAAACAAAAACTAAAAAACTTTTTGAGATTAAAATTTGGTTAAATGCTTTGTGTATGCCTGTAAAATTTAAGGCCATATCTGTTCAAGGAATAGTCCCTAAGTTGTTATACATCAAATAAAGATATAATGGTGGCCAGAAAAAGACATCTTTAACAATGAAGAGTTTATACTCCAAAAGATTACTGGGTCTAAAACTTACCAATCGTTAAAGGTATCCTATTATCCAGCCAACAAGGAATGGATTCTATCTGGCATTCATGATAAGGGGGCTGGCCTTCCTTCACAAGGCTACATCTCTCAAGTAAGACTGAAAGTATGCAGAAAAGATTTAACAAGAAAAAAAGAGCAGCCAATGATATGAAATATGTACAGTACATTGTCTTATCAAGATAAAATGATTAGTACAAGCATACAAGCTATAACTTTCCAAAAATATTTTATGACTGTTAAAATCAGGTACCTCCTTTACTGCATGACTCTTGTAATTTTTGTCTTACCCATTGTTAAAGTTGTGATTGATATACCCCAGGTACCACATCTAGATAGCCTAGATTGAAAAATATTGACTGTGCCAAGTACACTGTCAACCTGAACATGCATTAGGTAAGCTGTTTGTCTACCAGTACACTGCTGAACCTGTATGCACCACAACAATCTCTTGAGAATTTATTTATCTCTAAAGCAACTTAATTCAATGTAATGCTTCCATTACAAACATCAATTAAAACATTAACAAGGTACTACCATTAAAAGAAAATCCAAATGTTGTAATAAATCTCAATCAAAATGACAGATGCACATTCTAGGCAGTCAATTAAGTGGTATGATTTCAGCCTTCTCTCATAAAATGAGGTATCCATGCTACAAAGGTATGACCATGTATATGTAAGTAAGTATGTGCATATATATATATATATATATATATATATATATATAGTTGTGCATGGGAATAGAATTTTAAAGATTTAAATATTTACAATTAATTAGAAATTGCTAGATATCAACATTAGTTTAATGTTTATGAGAAATCAGATAAATGCATACTGTGAATCTAATATGTTACAGCAGCTTATCACATGAAATGTCTTTGACTTTTATGGAGAAATCAGGTTGGTTTTTTTGGGAAAACTTTCATAATTTTTGGGAAACATGGGCACTAAATTAGAAGATACTTATAATAGAAAATTTAATAATTTTTCAACATTTACAAGATATTTTGAAATATTTATCATTTGGACAACAGCTTTTTCTCAGCTTCATGTGAACAAAATAAATTCAATGTAAACATACAACTGTAGCAAGTTACATATTATAATAATAATAATAATAATAATAATAATAATAATAATAATAATAATAATAATAATAATAATAATAATAATAATAATAATAATAATAATAATAAAAAATAATAATAATGACTTTATTTAAAGAGGGTAACACAATTAGCTGAAAACTAGTTTACCCTTAGGCCCTCATATAAAGGAAATTTATTTATTTGAACTGAATCTCTGAAGTCACTATTATATATTAGGTTTGGAAGACGGAAACAGAGTGAGCATTTCTAATCTCAACTGGAATACTATTCAAGAACAAAGTTCCAGAGTATTGGAAATGTTTTTGAATAATTTCTTATTTGGTTTTTTGAATTTTATACTATTTGGTAGACATGGATTGCAGGTGCGGAGTATTGCCAGGTAGCCTATACTTGAATAGTGATTGTAAATATTCAGGAGCACTAATTTTGAATATCCTGTACTTTAATTTGGCTTTTTTCATATGGATTGGTCTTTAATAGATAATATTTTTAACTTGTCAACTAAATTTTCTTGCTTTATTTCTGGATTAATGTTAGCCCAAATGCTCTTTTTTTGAGGACATGTCAGCTTTGTGTTTTTATCATGCTGAGAGGCAGAGGCGATAAACTTGAATTAACTTTTATATGGATATGTTTGATATGTTCAGTCCATGATAAATAATTATCTACTAAGAAAACCAAATAGTCTATCATGCTAATAACCTATTATACTGAAATCAAACTAAACATTTAAAAGGCAACAAATGATAAACATGCACATGTACAGTCTATAACATACACATGTAATACACATGACAATGGGATGAAAGTCTGGTTCATGTTCAACCAAACATTTTGTTAAAACATGCATCTCTTGTTCATACAGCTGTCACATTATTACTGTATATACTCACTTATGAGTCCAACTGTAAATAGCACAAACCCAGATCTACTACTGCTTAATGCACAGGCTGATCTCAGTCTATGGAGTTTTTTTGGAAGTAATCAAGAGAACAAACAATATTGATTATCTTTGTTGTTTTCAGTTTGACTCAAATTATAAAAAATTATATACAGTAATACTCATTTTTAAATCAAATATTTAAATCAGATTCAACTGTAAAAATTACTGACCCAGATCAAAACAATGTAAAATACTGTCAGATCTGAATATGCAAGTTGATAGTCAAAATCAGCAGAACAAACATAGACCCTAAGCTGCCAGCTCATTATGCAATGGTAAAACAGAGTGTATATTGTTTGCAGTTGACTTATATGCCAGTATATAGGGTATGCTGTTTAGTTTCCAGGGTCAAAGTTGGAATTAAATGAAATGAAACCATTAGGCCACCAGTGCAGTAACCAGTGTTTTACTTTATTGTCAAAACCTGTAGGTCTAAATGACATAAAGACCACTTCTTTTAGAATTAAATATTTTAATAGCACTCTCATCACATATTGTAAACAATGTCTGCAATGCTTTTACAACAGGGGGGGACTAAGGATATATCATTAGCATTGTCAAAGTGATTGAGATATATACTTTGGAGGTAACAACTGATATTAGATTTACATAATGTACTTTTGAGATCACCAATATAAATGTTAAAGAGACAATGGGATAAGTCTCCACCCTGTTGAACATTATTTGTTTTTTTTTAAAGACATCTGAATGGGCATTACCTAATCTTACTGAGAATAAATGACAAGTGTACCAGCAAAACAAAAAAATTAACAATATATGCAACAATGTTTTTATCCAAACATTTAAAAGAGAGAGTTTGATGTGGTTACTGCAATCAGGCACCTTTTAAGCATCTACAAAAACAAACACATACAGGACTGCCATAAGCAACTCAAAACTTCACTGTTTACTTGAATGCAATGAACACAAATCAAAGAATTATGTTTTTCAAACCCAGACTGAGTATCAGATATTTCATCAATCAAAAGAACATGTAAACAAATCTTGAAATAAGGAAGCAAGATCACTGGGTCTGTAATCATCCTTGTGCAAAATATCACCAGACTTGCTTTTCCCCATGATGAATGAGTAAAATGTCAGAAAAAAAACCCTCAAAATGCATCCATGAATGTTTATCTTAAACTCAAGAGAACACCTATTTGATCATTAATGTATCTGAAATATTCTGGACCACATTATTTGAGGACTTGATAATTTGTTCCATTTTACTTGGATACTGATACACCAGTACATGAGATACCTGGTGAGGTATGGCTCTCTAATATTGATATCCCAGTATGAGATATGGCAGCTGGGATATTGACACACCATTTTATGAGACATGGCATTGGGATACTGATATCCTAGTATATAAGATATGGTACTGGCATACTGATACACCAGTATATAACATACAGCACACATGTCTAGAAGACATGACAGATATTGATATACCAATACAGTATATGATATGGCATGATGGTATATGATATAGACAGGGATGCTGATACACCAGTATGTAAGATAAAGTAATCAGTATAACTATACTGTTGTATAAATTTCCAAGTGCCCTATCTCATGCCCTATCTCAGATAGTGGTACATCAGTATCCCAGTGCCATGTCTCATACATTTGCATATCAACATTGCAGTGCCTTATCTCTTATAATGGTGTATAAATATTCTAGTGTATCAGTATGCCAGTACCATATCTTATAAACTAGGATATCAGTATCCCAATGCCATGTCTCATAAAATGGTGTGTCAATATCCCAGCTGCCATATCTCATACTGGTATATCAATATTAGATGTTTAATTTGGTTTGGTGGTTGGTTGATTGATTTTCCCACAGCTTTGGAGGTCAAATAGTAATGAGGCAACTACATTAGAATGCCTTGCCCAGGGACACAACAAAATACCTGATCCCTGCTTATGTAATGGTAGGATCTCAACCCCACCCTTCTTGTCAGGAGTCCTGTACTCTAACCACTAACAGCTATGAATCATAATCACATCCTCACTTAAACTACAGTATATGCTCACTAAAAAGTCAAGTCAAACTGCATACAACAAAGATCCTGATCTGCTGTAGCATAATGTATTTGCAGATCAGGGTCTCCTAAGAAAACAGGATGGAACCAGATCTGCCAGCACATTACGCAATGGTAGATCTGGGTCTGTGCAGTTTTGCAGCTTAACTCTTACAAACAAGTATACATGGTACATATATTTCACAAACAATTTTCTATAATAAATTATTAGCCACTGAAAACAAGGTAAGATTGACAATAAATCACAGAAGTAGTAAGTCATATCTGGTTGTCATTTCTAACTTGACACATTCCTTTCCAACTAAGCATGGGTGTTACAGCTCAGTCATCATAGAAAAGGTGAATCAGCTCCTGATACTTAAAATCAGTCCCCCCATTGCTGGAAGACTGTATTTACCCGACATAACTTTGTTGTTAAACAACCTGTTTGTTGACAGACACAATATAAAACAAGCACAAGTCACACTGGCTCTTAAGTTGTCTCACATAAAGCATCATACAGAAATGCTATTGGCAAGCCTGAGTGCTTCTTTTGTTATTGGTACAAGAACAAATCCCATTCCACACTAATGTTTGTAAGATGTTCCACTGGGTAAACTTAACACAATCAGAAATACCTACTGACACAAGAAATACTGAAAAGTGTAAAAATGGAAAAATATACAACTTACTTATCATCAGTGTTGACTTATTTAGCTAAAACCTGACCATAACAACCAGTATATAGAAATAATAAAAATATCCACTTTAGAAAGGTGTGTGTGTGTGTGCACATGTGTGTGTGTTGAAAAAGAGGTAAAAGAAAAAAACAATAAAAAGAAAATCTTTAAACATTCATTCATTGTGTAGTAAATTGTTCAATTTCTCAGACATTACCAATACATACATTCCTGGACTATGGTGGTCTATGAGATGGCATATGGTAATAAGGACAAACTATCATGGATCAATCTAATAATATCTCAATAAACAGCAACTTTTGTACCGATTTATTGAAAGATGTGAACCAGGATATATTACTATGTCTGAAATATGACCGTAAATAAAGATCAGCCAGCCTTGACACCTCATTTTCAATAGTCATCCCTTTCAAGATATATTTTGAACATTTTCACATGCATTTCTGCTTGTGTAATATGCACCCCACTGTGCACAGTATTGATCATGATCTTATTACATTGTATCTGCAATCCCATACTAACCTTCACATGATTAAATCCAATGCCAAGATATGGTATTTCATAATGCACACCAAATGATTAAATCCAACAGCCTATGCCAAGATATGCCATCTCATAATGTATACCATTTGATTAAATCCATTAGCCTATGCAAAGAAATGTTATCTCATAATGCCCATCTTACAATTAAATTCAACAGCCTATGCCAAGAAATGCTATTTCATAATGCCCATCAAATGATTAAATTCAATGGGACAAGCCAAGATATGCCATCTCATAATGTCTATCTCACAATTAAATTCAACAGCCTGTGCTAAGAAATGCCATCTCATAATGCCCATCAAATGATTATATCCAATGGTCTAAGCCAACATATGCCATCTCATAATGCCCATCTTACAATGAAATTCAACAGCCTGTGCTAAGTCTTGATGTATCACAGTGATATAATCCAGAATGTCTTTGAATTAATTCACAACAATAACAAAGTAGTATTCTTGTACAAAATGTAAATGAGTATTTTGTAATGCCAATGAATATCTTTATTAATAAATGGTTCCTCTTGAATTATATCTGAACACAACAGTACAAATTTCCACATACAAAACTTGAAAATGGAATTAAAAAAATTTGCTTACCCGAGACTTAAAAAAAACCCAAAGACACAATAATATAACTAGGATAAGGGTCAGTTTTCAAGTTTTCTTCCAGAACATTTTGAGTTTGTAAATATAGATAGACCTTGAACTCATATCAATCATTAAACAACTTTCTTACATTATTTTTATAAGAACAAAGATTAAAACAACTCTACCTCCACTATAGACAAAGGTCATGTACACAAAATAAATGAAATATATGTAACAACATTATGAAAGAAACTTTTGAAAAGGAATGCAAAAGTTTGATTCAAACAATAAAATGAAAGCAAATCTTGAGAAGTTTCAAGCTATTGCAATTGGAAAGAAAATTATTACATGTTTTGAGACTTTCTCCTCCAATAAAATAAATACATCTTGTGAAAATTCAGTAAAACCACTGGGAGTCATTTTAAACTTCATGCTATATAAAGACATACCAGTAGACAATCAAATTGTAGGTAAAGAGGTAGAAGGTCAGCTATGGTTAGTAACACTGCTTCACTGACTCCACAGTGAACATGTTCTCTCAAGATTGTTAAATATTCTTCTGTGAAAAATAATTATACAATTATATAAAGATCCAATTCTACTCTTAAAAATATCTGTAGATAATAAATTGGTACAAAAATATGTACAATGGTTAAAACTGAGTTTTAATTTAATTTATAATGTAATTCTACAAATTTTACAGGCAGAGCTTTTCACAAAAATTCTTTATAGCACCATGCACACAGCCTAGGGAGTCACTATGAGCTAAAACTAAAAATATACAACATACCAAAATAATCTGGTAGCTTTAGAATATTCTACTTACTCTTCTATGGCTATAAACACCCCTGTAAAGTCAAAAATGTAAGAACATACAGATATGCACTCAATCTTTCAGGCATGCAATCTGATTGAAATCAGATCTCCACTATCTGACTTGAGGATCTGTCAACGACTGCTTAATGGTCATGTTCTAATGACCTATGTTATTACCTTAAGTGCTAAATGTATCAGCCAATCAAAAAAATCTTATATCTTCACATTTGGGAGACCAGTAGTATGGCTGAAGAGCATTAATGTGTACAAATGATTTAATTCACTTGCAAATTTCTGAAAGTTGCACTTTTTCTGGATAATTCAAAAGTCACTATAACATGGCCTCTACATATTCCCTGTGAGATCATTATGTAAGACAATGGAGATCTAATTTTAATCAGATTGTCAGGTATGGTAGACACCCATGGAGAGTTCAGATACCTTTGGATAGTCCAATGTTAAGGACATTCATGACATATTCTCTACAGTCTTTTAGGTATGAAGATACCATTGGATAGTCCATATGTAAATGCATCCAGATTTTTCACATAAATGCATCCAGATTTTTCACCACAATCTTTTAGGCATGTAAGGACCTTGGGGAGAGTCCAAATTTAATGACTTCTATGAAATATGCACTACAACCTTGTAGTAATATAGACCTCCTTGGAGAGTCCAATTAAGAGCATTCGTGACATATATACCACAATTTTTAGGTATGTAGGTATCCTTGGAGTCCAAACTAAGAACATGTATGCAATACACTGTTAGGAATGTAAACACCCTTGGAAAGTGCAAATGTAAGAACATCCAGGTATGAAATATAATCTTTTAGCCATGTAGCTCCTCTACAAAACAATGTTCTACAATAAACTGCTCAAAAATCCAAATAACTGTAGAATTTTACATGGCAATCAAGGCTAGCTCTCAGGAACAGCTTAAAATCAATTAATAATTATCATTATAATTTTCTTTGAATCTTTTTCTAAAATAACAAGACATTTAAACAAACACACAAGGCCAAGAGGTCAAGTGAGCTTTTAAAAGTATGAACATCATACAGAAATTGGTACATGTAACTTAAAAAATTAACTCCTGATGTTAATTTAGAAAATATATAATTTATACAGTTTTCACAAGTATAGTCATGCACATAAAAAAAACAAATAAACAAAATGTGTAACAGAATAAATTAAAATAAATAAATAAATAAATAAATAAATAAATAAATAAATAATAAATAAATAAATAAATAAATAAATAAATAAATAAATAAATAAATAAATAAATAAATAAAAAACTAATATTATATATTGTAACTTAATTCTCATTTCTCATATGTTTTTTCTTGATGATTTAGAGATTGAAGTCTGTCATTTTCATCCCTTATAACCATCATATCAGGGTTGGTTCAATCAATGAAAGTTTACTCTTACATAAAAGACTATTGTAATATCTCAGGATTTATATTTGTTGCCAGCTCAAACTCTTTAATAATTAAAGCCTGTTGTGTATTTACAGACCAAAAGTGGAATTTACTATCTATCCACTCTCTTCAGCACCCCAAGTAAAATTGAACAGAGATTTGCAATGGTACTATCTTGTCTACCTTCAATCAGACATGATTGCAATAATCAACCACATTTGCAACCTTGGGTCACAACTTTAAATCCTCCGTCAAAAGTACCATATACACTCACTTAAAAACAAATCTAATTGCAAACTGCACAGACCCAGATCTGTTGTCACCTAATGAGCCAGCAAATCTGTGTATGTGCCATTTTGTAGGAATAATCAGTAGAATAAACAACATAAACCCTGATCTGTAGGTGCATAATATTGCTTGACTCAACTGATAAGCGAGTAGATACATTAGTTTCATGCTAAAAAATGCTCATCCTATAAAAGATTTTGGCAACAAGATCATTCAAAATGCTTCAATGAGAATAAATTGTGCAGTGACAAATTCTGCTAATCCACTTTGTACCAATTTTAGCACATTGTAAAATTAAAACTATGTTTAGTAAAACAACAGACCTTCATTTTATTCGGAATACAATGATACCAAACAATATTTATCCAAAATAAGATGGAGAATTTAAAAAATTTAAAGCTTTTTCTAGTTCATATCAACATATATTCTACAAATCTTTTTACACAGATCTGATTCTTTCCATGTTTCTACACATCTGATCAGTTGAATGTTTACACATCTGATCCCTTGAATGTTTACACATCTGATCCCTTGAATGTTTGCAGAGATTTTAACTCTTTGCATGATTATATAGACCTTATCCTTTGCATGTTTACATGTTTTACCCTTTGCATGTTGACAGAGATCTGTTTGCATGTTCACACTGATGTGATTTGATTTGACCCTTTGAATATTTACACAGATATGACCCATTGCATGTTTACACATATCTAACAGTTCCAAATTTTCACATTTTGCATGCTTACCCTTTTCACATTTATTGGTTTCTTTCAGTTACTGCATATATATATACTTAATTGCACAAGAACTTTATAAATTAGATTAAATACATTTCTTTTTAGAAACAGACCAAAGAATTTGTAATTGCTTCAGTCAAACTTTTTAGAGTCTGTGTAAACAAATTCCTTTTTCACAGCCAGAATATCTCTTGCAGACATTGGCATTTGAACTCCTGTAATATGTAGTGTGAACTTAAACAAACCTTGAATATTCTACAAAGCATTCAAAGCTACCTACTCAATGATCTAACACAGCATTTGACAAGCAGTAGTTTGATTAATGTCATTCTTGTTTGTAAATATGAAGCATTCAATGGATCAAAGAACATTACCTGTATTCAGTTCATATTTGTTAAATAACTGAAGAACTTGGGTGTGATGTAAACTATTTTGATTTAAAACATTATTTTACCTCTGCTAATAATATATTATACAATCCAATCTCATCCTCCAAGGTAAAAATACCAAAGAGTGTAAGATTATTCATCAATAATCAACCAACAAACCAATCTTTAAACCAGAAATGCATCCATATGGCAAGCTTACCCATGCCAACATGATGCAGTTACATGGATGAAGTAACTCCATTAAAATCTTTTTAGTCAAACTTTCTTAAGCTCAGTTTAGCATAAACCCTCATGCCAAATTTGTTTTTGATTCACAATGTCCATCAGAAATCTTGTAATGAAAACGAACAGCAAAGTTTGAAAGTCTGAGACTCTGCCTCTGGAAAGCGAAACAGGCCATGAATCTAAAATTCTGCCACAAAATAGAAAATTTGAATCTGAAATAGTTTTTCTTAAGATAAAGTCTGTATATCAAACTTAATTTCAAAGCATGAAGTTCTTGAAAATTTACTGAACCGAAACAAAATGGAATAGCAAAAGCTAAAAGTCAAACAAGGGTTACAAACCCACAACTCTACTAAATCCTGCTCACAAACTGTGAAAACTGAACTGGACAAAGGTCTTCCTAATGTAAAACCTGAGACCAAATGAAATTTCAATCCATGGAAGGGCAAAGTTCTATGACTAAACATTAAAAATCTGACTTAGATTTTCTTAATGTAAAAGTATTAAACCGAATCTGATTTTATCTTTTAAATCATGAAGGCCATCAAATTACATGGAGCAGAAATATGTATGTGTGTGATTTTGATTTTGAACATAGCCTTAACAATTTTGTTTGTCATATAGCTACAATGTCTGCAGTGTGGCAGTTCATAGTGATATCTAGCACTGGGACATCATGCTGCAGACATTAAGAGTCATGTCTCATTATCCTGACATCAGGCCAACCAGTCAAAGCACTAACCTCTAGATGCTGAGCACTATCAGCTATTAGTAACACTTTAATGATAAAGCATGTTTCAAAATAGTCAGTGAAGAAGTCTTTACTATTTGGAATCTGGTCTTATATTAAGTTGCATCCTTCATAAACAGTCTTCACCTGAATAGATTCACTCCATGGTGGCCTTCACACACCAGAATTTTGCTTGTCAAAAGAATCCACATGTCAAGTCATCATCTCCATCCACATTTACAGAAGGCCTACAAAAGATCTTGTCTGTACTTCTGTATTTGTCAACAGCAAAGGAGTTAAGACCCAAGATTAATTATTAGAGGAACCTCAGAGCTGTCCCATGCTTATGGGACCATATATACCCATCTATGTGTCCAACTGCAAACTGAACAGTCCCAGGACCTGCTGTAACATAATTTTGATGGTAGATCTGGGTTGATGCAATTTGTTAGGAGTGATCATTAACACAAACAACATGGAACTTAATTTATGTTATGCCAGATCAGTATCTTTGGTGTTTGTAATTTGACTCAACTTATAAGCGACTACATACAGTACACATTCTTTAGACTAGGTAATCCATACATCCAGCACAGTAACCTGAATCTAATACCAAAGCACAATTACCTACACAGTGTACTATAAACAAAGACCCTTAAACTGAAGTTTACATACCAGTACTAAGTACTAATCCCAGGCATGCATTTGAAGGCCAAATTTAGAATGTTTAATCAGTTTAGAAGGTCATTTTAAGCCAGACAACATTACAGTCCTAGGACTGACCGAAGAAGAAATTAATCCAGTTTAAGTGACAAAGTATCATGACCCAATATTTCAAGAATCTTAACACCAATATTTGGTGTGTCAAGTACTAAAGGCCAAAATATTAACCAAAATTATTTTCATATATGGCTTTTGACTAACTGTATAATAATGAAAGCCACCAACATCTATCAAAAGAAGGTAAATATACTTTTACGAAATTTTGTAATTAGTACATGTACAATTCTTGTATTATCATAAGTTGATTACTTTATTTGCTGTATAAATCAAATACAAATATAATTTTAAAATATACAAAGTGTAAAGTTCTGAATATTTTGTTATGTTTTTGTTTCTTTGAACCTGTCAATAAATTTAATTCAGTTTGATAGACAAAATAATAACAAATAACATTATACAGGGAACTTCCGAGATTCCCTGTATGATGTCACAACTAAACATTGGCAAGCTCAGGTTGACAGAACCACCATGGCAATGAAGGAAGATGGTCTATATATCAGCTTAGGCAGTGCTAATACCTGATACTAATGTTTTGATGTTGGGTTTATAATTTAAGTCATATATATTGATGTTCCATTACATTAACTAATTTTCCTTATATATATATATATATATATATATATATATATATATATATATATATATATATATATATATATATATATATATATATATATATATACATTTTAAAAACAACATGGCTTTTACATTTTTGTTTATCAAGCAATTTGATATACCATTGGTATACTATTGACATCAAATTATGATCCGTTCCTGTGCAATAAAAGGCATATATAATCTTTGGAACTGCATGCTGTTAATTCTAAGCATATAAAAATAATGATGCATTTCCACTCATTAATCATTAGCATCAATTATCCCAGTTTTCTAAATAAATTTAACATGAAAAACTATTTCATTCCATTCCTTTCCACTTTCTGTTCAATGGGCAAGTATGTGCATTAGCATGTGGTATAGATAATATATTTGTGCCCTATGAATGCTGCATCAATGATATGCCACTTGCATAAAAACTTGGCTAACCTTGTTTCCTTAGTATATAATAATTATGAATATGAACAATTATCTGTTGTCATCATCATCAAAAACCCATGATGCCTAAAAAAGAGATGTGAGTTGTGATCAGGTTTGTCATTGAACTTTGCATTTCCTTTGTTGATTAAAAAATTATGAGTATAATCAGCTTAAGAGAGAATTGTTTAATGTTGTTTTACTCATTATCAACTACAAAACAATACAACGAATTGTGGTTCCATCATTGAAACTTTTATTAAATGTGGGTTAGTGTATTGGCATTGAAGTACTTTAATTGCATGTCTTGGTATATATATATATATATATATATATATATATATATATATATATATATATATATATATATATATATATATATATATATATATATATATATATATATATATATATATATATATATATATATATTCTTTCTGGTAAAAAAGTGAATTCATTTGAACTAGAGAAAGTCTATAGTCTTCTTTCTGCCAACCAGGCTAGGGAACCCCTTTATGTGATCATTCTCTTTGACGTCAGGGTGAAGTTCCCTATAAAATGATCTGCAAAATAATGTTATATAAAAAGCTTTACATCCTGAATGCTCATAACAACTAAGGATTTATGCATGTGATGTAAAACAGGTACCACTATTCACAAGTATGGCAGCAAAGAAGTCAATAACAACAGATCCAAATTATTCTTCTTGCAAAAAAAATTGCAGTCATCTTAGATAATGCTGAAAAATTCCTTCAAGCTATGAATATTAAAATATTAAAAGTAAGTGGACAAATATTTTTTAGAAAGGCAAGACTTGTGCACACATTTTCAAACAATACCTCATTTTATCTCAATGAATTATTTAATGCTAGAAAACAAGGCAACACTCCTGATTTCAGCTAACCACCATTCCATCCCAAATCAAGTAAAGATCTCTTTAAAAAAAAATCAATATTCAATATCACTGATTTGGAACAGAATCCAAAAGGAAATTAGAGAAACTATAAATATAAATGTTTTTACAACTACTTATAATCTAATTCAAGTACCTAGCCAGTTTATGCTCATTTAAACTTTATTATGTGCATATGTAAATATAGTTTTTAATATACATATAATAGAGGGCCACACAAGCAGGATTAGTTCCATGCAACTAATTGTGTCAGTCTCTTTCAATAAAGTCATTAGTAGTAGTAGTAGTAGTAGTAGTAGTAGTAGTAGTAGTAGTAGTAGTAGTAGTAGTAGTAGTAGTAGTAGTAGTAGTAGTAGTAGTAGTTTTTTATATTATGCTTAATGTACAGTTGAAGATATTTCTATTATCATGGTTATTATTTGTCCACTTTGACAGTTTATAGTGATATCTAGCACTGGGGCATTATGCCACAGACTTGTAGTATCATATCCCACCCAGTCACATTATCCTGACACCAGGTCAACCAATCCTAATACTAATCTCTTAATGATGAGCTGGGCAGCTGTTGGTACAATTTTTTTAAGTCTTTGGAATGACTAAGCTGGAGTTCTAATGTGTGACTTCCCACATCCAAGGCAGATGCTCTAACCACTTTGCTACCAGAGCAGTCACAATGAACTTCAATGCCAACAGAGTCACTATTACAATGAACTTCACCATGGAAGATTAAGAGACATCTTTCTCAAATACTGTATATATGTACTTAAAAGATGAGTCCAACGGCAAAAAAAAATGCACAGACCCAGATCTACCAGCACATTAAAGTTGGCCGTTCAAAACTGGGTCTGGTTCAAAACTGGGTCTGTTCGGTTTAGGAGTAATCAGTAGAACAACGTATCTGCAGGCACATTATGTTACAGCAGATGAGGATCTTCATTGTTTGCAGTTTGACTTGACTTGAGTATATACCATACCCTAAATGTAGAGTTACAAATATACCATTCTCTGAGCCAATCATTTTATCATGAGAGTGTTACAACCTAACAGGTTTTGCTGACATTTAAATTGATCAGGTTAATATAGAGTTACTTTCCACTGCATTAGCTGAGGCTTTTCTTGATTAAAATAATGTTAAAAATTAACCAAGCATAGTAAGATATGTGATGATAAGAAATTCACAACACAACAGGATGGATAAACACTGAAAGGCATACTGTACAGTACCAAGATGGATATAAAAGGCAACTTCTATGCAAAAACATGGTGTCCAGCACATTATACTGATATGGAGATGGTCACATTTTTGGCTTAGTTTATGGTCAACTGCTTGTTACCAGCCACAATTCCCATCTTTTCTGATAATAAAATCTATGAATTTGGGTTTTGTTTGGCAGTAAGCAGTAGTATTTCTGACCAGATATTATTCAAGCTTAGTAACTAAGCTAATACCACATCCACTCAGTTTTAAGTCAAGACAAACTGCAAAAAAGATCCTGATCTGCCATAGCATAATGCACCTGCAGATCAGGGTCTATATTTGTTCTACTGATTACTCTTAATGAACTGCAAAGACCCAGATCTGCTAGCACATTATGTGATGCAGTTTGCAGTTGGACTCCACATACAAATCAAGGAAATATGGCAGTTATTGGATGAGTTTTATTATGAACAAATATTCAATACATATTTAAGAGGTGATTTTCCATCTTACCAACTGAGGTTTCTTTTAATGAAATTTAGAACTGTCTGAGTAAGATTATGAGTGAGATTCTTGCATATTAATTGATGTGATTTTGCATAAACATACAGGACTAGACAAATGATACCAACATTCCATTACAGATGAATTCAGTTTTTTTTTTCAAGATGAAAAAAATTTGAACAGTTGTTTTCATACTAAGCAATCAACTGCTTAAAGAAATGTTTACAGAGGGCATGATTTCTGTACTGACCCAAAGTTCTTGGCAAACTGCTTTAACCTTTTAATGTCAAGATGATGAGCAATATCAAGCCCACTTGGGCCTCCTGTTTAACACTGTGCATAAGACAAGAAACTAGAATTTGGGTGCTAGCTGGAAGCAGGATTCTCATAATCATAGGTAATAGCTATGCTGTAACATTGGAAATTAAATTAATGAACTTGCTTTTGAAATTAGTATAAGAGCAATTATATAACAATATATATTTAGCTTTCAAAGTAATAAAAGCCCATTATGAACCTAGTTTTCAAATGAGAATAACAATATATATTTAGCTTTCAAAGTAATAAAAGCCCATATGTTAACTTAGTTTTTAAAAAAAATACTTATGAACAGATTGCACTATTACAACCTACCAATCTTCACACCCTATATGCTTTCTGTGATATATATATATATATATATATATATATATATATATATATATATATATATATATATATATATACACACACACACACACAATCACACAAATTATACACAGCTTAAGTCAGAAATTTAGACAGGCCTGCTTGGTTAGGAACATCAAGGTGGAAATTCAAAGACACTGGCAAGTGAAGACAATTAGGTAGAGTTGCTGGGAAAAAAAACTTACTATATGAACTCTAACTGCAAACAACAAAGATCCAAATCTCCCCATAGCAATAATATTCCTGCAGGTCAGGTTCCCTTGTTGTTCTGATCACTCCTTACAAAGTGCACAGTGGATTATGGGCCTATCCAGTTGGACTTGACTTACAATCGAGTACATATGGTACATATTCTTATTATTCCATGCTGTTTAAAAAGATATTTTTGCAAGTGAAAATGAGAAGGTTCACCTTCATTTATTTAAAAGAGATATGGGTAGGTCAAATATGGAAACCAAACCAACTCAACAGGAACACTGCACTCTATATATATATATCATTGGTACAGACCAGACCCCACCTAATGATTGGTCATTTTGGGACTTTTTAAAAAAACTAAAATATTGAAAGATTCCTGAATTTTTTAACACAGCATATTTTAATCATTAAAATATTATTTTTTCCAACTATCATCATTGATATTGCATATATGGCAACCCAAAAGCCAGCAATTTTGATTGGATGAATAAGCGTAACAGAACATTGCCACATGTATTAACTTTTAAATAGTTTTACTGATGATGTTTTATAATTAAACCTGGAGCAGCAGGTAGGAAATGTTAGCTGAATATTAATCTAGTTATTTCACCAGCTTACCCAAAGCAAAAAGTGTCACTATTTGTCTTCTTTTCAAAATACAGAAGAAGTATGATTATTCATCAGGGTGCAGGACCAAGACTATGGTGGATATGATATAAGAGACACCACGATAATTGAATATGTACATTAAAAGTATTAAACAATAGACTATACCATCAAAAAATAATAATATCTACATATGTATATGTACTTGCTTTTAATAGTTTTATGTACAAGGCCCTGAAGGTTAACAGATATTGATTCGTAGTCAGGTGCTGGATAATTGAAGTTCTACTGTACTGACAGCATAAATTGTATTCTGCATTTAACTAAAGGTAGCAAAAACTACAAAACAGGTTATTTACTGTATAACTATGTACATAACTAGTTTGGTATTTTACATCATGGCAATAGCTGAAGGTTGCTTAGCACCAAGGCAACTGGAATAAAGTCCCTTGCCTAGGGTTACACCAATGTAACCAGCCTGAACTAATTCAGTGTCAATATATGAACCCACACCCTTGGAGTCATGAGTCTGTTACAATCACCAATGAGCCACCGCAGTTTATAAACCCTGACAGATTGGTTTGACACTGCTAATATCTGTTTATAACTAACTATAATACTAACCAGCTGATACTAAGAATATTTAAAAATTGTTTTTTTATTAAATGTTACAAATTTATAATTTCCCATACAATCAAAGTTGTAAGAATAACTAAGATCTTGATAAAAACCCTATTTTTCACTTTCCAGGGCTAACGCAATGCAATCCCAAGCATTACAGTAGGCTAACTCAAGGCAATCCCAAGCATTACTGTGGGCTAACACAAGGCAATCCCAAGCATTACTGTGGGCTAACTCAAGGCAATCCCAAGCATTACAGTGGGCTAACTCAAGGCAATCCCAAGCATTACAGTGGGCTAACTCAAGGCAATCCCAAGCATTACTGTGGGCTAACACAAGGCAATCTCAAGCATTACTGTGGGCTAACTCAAGGCAATCCCAAGCATTACAGTGGGCTAACTCAAGGTAATCCCAAGCATTACAGTAGGCTAACTCAAGACAATGCCAAGCATTACAGTGGGCTAACTCAAGGCAATCCCAAGCATTACAGTGGGCTAACTCAAGGCAATCCCAAGCATTACAGTGGGCTTAGACCCAAGGCAATCCCAAGCATTACAGTGGGCTATCTCAAGGCAATCCCAAGCATTACAGTGAGCTAACTCAAGGTAATCCCAAGCATTACAGTGGGCTTAGACCCAAGGCAATCCCAAGCATTACAGTAGGCTAACTCAAGACAATGCCAAGCATTACAGTGGGCTAACTCAAGGCAATCCCAAGCATTACAGTGGGCTTACACCCAAGGCAATCCCAAGCATTACAGTGGGCTTACACCCAAGGCAATCCCAAGCATTACAGTGGGCTATCTCAAGGCAATCCCAAGCATTACAGTGAGCTAACTCAAGGTAATCCCAAGCATTACAGTGGGCTTAGACCCAAGGCAATCCCAAGCATTACAGTAGGCTAACTCAAGGCAATCCCAAGCATTACAGTGGGCTAACTCAAGGCAATCCCAAGCATTACAGTGGCCTAACTCAAAGCAATCCCAAGCATTACAGTGGGCTAACTCAAGGCAATCCCAAGCATTACAGTGGGCTAACAACTCAAGGCAATCCCAAGCATTACAGTGGGCTAACCCAAGGCAATCCCAAGCATTACAGTGGGCTAACCCAAGGCAATCCCAAGCATTACAGTGGGCTAACTCAAGTCGATTTCCAAGCATTACAGTGGGCTAACTCAAGGCAATCCCAAACATTACTGTGACTATTCTTAAAGCTGTATGAAACATGAGAGGAATTTTATTTGAAAAATAAAAACAAGTCAGTGGAATATTAAATATGGTACTCTATTTTCACCCTCTATTCCAAACTAACCATCCCACACCCATATCAAGCCCTACCCCAACAAGAGTGACCCTGTTGCTCCTTATTCCAACCTCCACCAATGACTTTTGGAGTCAACATGTAAACTATCACAAATACATGAAACATATTACTAGGACTACATAAAAAAAATGTTTAATTAGAAAATTTTTCAAATGTCAATATAACTGTAATTTTTGTAGATATGGCCTTTGATATTTGATTATATTGAGCCATATGGCCTTTGATATTTGATTTTATGATATTTGATTTTATTATATACTCATTTTTTTCTCAGTTAACTTTACACTGTCTGAATCGTTTAATATTCCCCGATATTGAACACCTTCATATTGCACTCCTCACGCTTGATGCATGTGAGGGAGAAGTACCTATAAAGTTAAAAGGTTGGTAGGAGGAGCTATATGAGCATGAATACTATTATTGTGTAATGAAGGAATCTATGATTGTGAATATTATTATTTGAATAATAAAATAATAAATTTTAATTATTAAATATATTTGGTTGTGAATTTTATTATTAAGTCTTTGGTAATAAAACAAAAATGAGCATGTAATAAAAAGGTTACTGCATTTGAATGGAAAAATAAGAACTGTTTTTCGGATGGATATACTGCACTCCCAAGTTCATGCAGTATGGCAATACCAAAGAAAAACTCATTCATATTTTCCCATACAAATGCAGTAACCTATAAATGTTGAATCATATAGCCTTTGATACCAAGAGTAAGAGCCATGGATTACACCTCTACTGCAGCTAGTTACCACAGTGCCAAACATAACATTGCATGACAATTTACTCTGTGGTATAGGAAGACATATAGTTCTCACCATAATACCCACAATGATTATTAAAAGCATTAGGTACGTGAAAAAATATAAATGTTCCACCTAATCATTACACCACACCTCTAATACCTTTATCTTTCATCAAAAAGCACACCCTTTTACTGTACAAAAAATATCATGGAAGTCCTATGCCTTATATAATAGCTTTTATGTTGAGTCAAACTACAAACTGCACAGTCTCAAACCTGCCATCACACATAACATGCTAGTTTGATAGGAGTAATCATTTGAACAAACAACATAGACCTGTATCTGCTGGCATATTTTGCAATGGCAGATCAGGATCTTTGCTGCCTGCAGTTTGACTTGACTTATAAGCAAGTATATATGGTAATTAATTAATTGCAGATAGTTATTCCGGTGCTTAACAATATATTCCACATGCATTTTATACTATCATTTTGTAAGAGGAGGAAGGTATTAAATACATGTATGAACAAGTCTTTATCAGCTGATCTTGATATTCATGTACAAATTTTATACTTTGCCTAGTAGGTGTTTCAAAATGCATGTACTGTGCTTTGTTTTTTTATATACAGTATTGTTACAAAATGCATGTACTGTACCTTGTTTTTGATACACAGTATTGTTTTAAAAAATCATGATCTATGAAAACATAATCATATTTTGCAAAAGCCATTGAGACATTACACAAAAATACATCAAGAATGTGTTGAATCTTTAAGAACTTGGTACCATACAATAGAAACGTTTTGACACACATTGGCATTGAACTAGTTTATCAGCATGCACTTGATGTCTATCTACTGTTTAAAAACTCATTTTCATTCGAAAAAATTTCATTCTCCAAAAACTCATTTCCTGCCATTTTTCAAAACAAACAAGAAAATTTTTTTTTTCAAGATTTCTATGAATAAACAATCTTGAATTATCAATAAATTGACAAAGATTTGCATTGAAAAAATTATGCCAATTGGATAAAATAGAACTCCCTGATAAGTAGAGTCAAATTGCAAACAAAGATCCTGATCTGCCATAGCATAATGTTCCTGCAGATCTTGGTCTATTTTCTTTATTCCAATAACTACTCCCAACAAAACTGCACAGACCCATCAGCCATTATGTGATGGCAGATTTGGGTCTATGCAGTTTGCATTTAGTCTCAACCTACAGGCGAGTATATATGGTACATTTTTTAATATTTGCAAACTTTATCTTCACCTACATCTCAGCCTGCCAGTGGTCATCCATCCACTTTAATCAACAAAAATGTGAAACTAACCACACCATCAACCATTACATAGCAAAGTTGATTCAGGAATTACCCAACAATCTTGGCAGGGGTCCTCAGGTAAGCATTATCTATAAAAAAAAAATATTACCTGTTCCTTTTATAATTTATAATCATTAATATCCCTATTTTTTGTAATCATTCCACTTCTTTAAAAGTCCAATTTACAGCTGTAAATACACACACCCCACCCAACTTATATTTGAATTAGTCATAGCAGTAGGTGTACTTATGTTTTTGTACACTGTCCTGTAACTGTACATGGCCCTGTCAACAAAGATACCTACACAGAAAATCAATAGGAAACCAATTAGTACAAGAGATTAATTATATTTTTTTTACCCTACCTGGAGATTTTTATCAGATTTCAAAATTATAAATATGAATGGTCAGTGATTGATACCAAAGATCATGATTCCATAGTTCAAATACTAACAGAGCATTCCACCTACCATCCAGCCTTAAAACAAACATTCTTTAGAAAATATGTCAGATGTGAAACAAAAAAATACCTTCAATCTACTGTGCAATCTTGTCAGGTAATACAGCTTTTTAGTGGGAGATTTTATCCTGACAAAACCATGCAAGTGAGAACTGCAATTCTGATTAATGAAATAACCATAGTCCACTTGGTTTCCTTTTGATGTGAAATGCTTTTTGGAAGATGGCTTCTAGTGTAATTAATTAAAAACTTCCCTATCAATAAAATAGGACAAGATTGATAAATTAAGCATGAATATTTATCATATTATGAGTACCATTATACTCACTTAAAGATGAGTTCAACTGCACACTGCATAGACCCAGATCTGCATTCACATAACACACTGGCAGATCTGTGTCTTTAGTTTGTTACGGTAACCAGTAAAAGAAAAAAAAACATAAACCTGATTTGCAGGATATTATGCCTCGACTGGCCTCAATATCTTAAGTCTGCAGTGTAACTTGATTTAGCCAATAGTGTATATACTGTGCAGTGTATTATGATTTCACTATTAGATAATGATTTCCTTATCTAAAACATTCTGCAACACAATAGAACTGGATTTCTATAGGGAACAACCCCATGACCTCATAGGGCATGATCATAGTCTGGTTGGTATAAAGACCATAGGCTTACTTCACATTAAATACACTTGTGTGTGTGTGTGTATGTGTGTGTGTGTGTGTGTGTGAATGGATGGGATGGGATGCAGCGTATGGATGGATGGATAGATGGATGGATGGATGGGATGGGATGGGATGGAAATGGGATGGGAGGGAGGGAGGGAGGGAGGGAGGGAGGGAGGGATGGATGGATGGATGGATGGATGGATGGATGGATGGATGGATGGATGGATGGATGGATGGATGGATGGATGGATGGATGGATGGATGGATAGATAGATAGATAGATAGATAGATAGATAGATAGATAGATAGATATCACTAACAGTGAAAATTTATTGTAGCAATCATTGATTAGGATTTATACAAAGACCTGAAAGTAAAGCACTTAAACACTAATACACCCATCTACATTCTAAAAAATGTTTCCATGATGGAAACACGATAAGTTTATCATTTTGTTGTTGATAATGAGTAAAATACATTAAACAATTCTTTCCAGCTGTTTATGCATTTAATCCTTGATAAACAAAGGAAATGTAAAAGTTCAATGATAAAAACCTGAAATTGTGTAGCCTATTTAATTCATCTAGAAAACTTGGATAATTTATACTCACTAATGATTAATGAGTGGAAATGCATCATTATACTCACTAATGATTAATGAGTGGAAATGCATCATTATACTCACTAATGATTAATGAGTGGAAATGCATCATTATACTCACTAATGATTAATGAGTGGAAATGCATCATTATACTCACTAATGATTAATGAGTGGAAATGCATCATTATACTCACTAATGATTAATGAGTGGAAATGCATCATTAATCTATAGGCCTAGAATTAACATCATGCAATTTCAATGTTTATACATGATTGTTATTGCACATGGGCAGTTCATGGCTTCTAAGGTAACAGCATCAATATATATATATATATATATATATATATATATATATATATATATATATATATATATATATATATATATATATATATATATATATATATATATATATATATATATATAAGCATCCTCAACAAGTTAAAATAAACTAATTGAAACATATTAAATTTAAAAGTTTAATTCCTGTAGAAACAGCTATGTAAGGTTTGCAATCACAATGCTTGCTTTATATATATATATATATATATATATATATATATATATATATATATATATATATATATATATATATATATATATATATATATATATATACACACACACACACCATAAGTATTGGGTATAGAATTAGCACTTAAACTGACCTATAGACCATCTTCCTTCATGCCATGGTTGTTCTGTCAAACAGAGCTCTGCAAACTCTTAGTTAGGACATCATACAGGGAATCTCCCCTGTTCCTTATAAACTGTAGTATATTTCCCCATGGCTGTTCGGTCAACCAGAGCTCTGCAAACACTTAGTTGGGACATCATACAGGGAATCTCCCATGTTCCTTATAAACTGTAGTATATTTCCCCATATATTTCCCCAAGTGGGGGCAATACCAGTAATCAATTTACTACTGATCCATGCATGCCAATTATGGAGATATGCAATGCCTTTGTGCTACCCAGGTCCTCGATTTTGGCACATAAATGAGGTGCCATATACATCCAAGTGTGATCTAATGGCAAATCACACAGATCAGATCTGTCACCACATAATGCACTGGAAGATCTGGGTCTATGCAGTTTGTTAGTACAAATCAGGTCAATTAGCAACAAAGACTGATCTGCTGGTGCATTATATGATGGTGTCAGTGTTGTTTGCAGTTGGACTTGAATTACAGGTATGTATAATGTATATACATTCATATCCTGTCATGTAATAAATACACATGACAACCAGATGTGACGGGACAAATAATAACCATGATATAAAATCAATCTGTCAAGTTTATAGCCATGGAAAATACAAAGAACAATATTAGTATTTTCTTCAGGTTACAATAAACCTGCCATCCTAAATTCTGTAAGTTTTGGATACTGACTAACACAGGGTGAGGAGGGACCTCTTTACAGAATTTATGAATAATGAATGAATGTCAGCCAACCTGTGCCCCATAATCCAGTAAAACATCACTCAATGGGAGTGTGAACCTAACTTCTAGGCCAAAGAAAAAAATGTGTATGATTAAGGTAACCCTATTCTAGTGACCTACCAGCCATGCCCCATTAATATCTAAACTTGGTAACCTTTGATTTAAAACCCAATATAAACTAACAAGAACTAGATGAAAAGGAAGTAATAATATTAGCTCCAAGCTTCCTCCCCACTGGTTTTTCACTTCTATGACAGAACCACACATACTTTTGTATATATGCTCTATTATTTGATGCATTTTTGGGGTTTGTCTAAACAGAAGTGAACTATGACCTTGGGGGGAAAGATAAAACCATTATCAGCTTCATCATTACACTAAGTTAAAATTTATTTTCAAAAATTTTTTGACCTACAAAATTTTTAAATGAAAATGAAGTATACTATCAAATATTAATTTCTCTCCATATATATTATAATACATGAAGTCTAACAGATCTAAAATCTTTCACATATGCATGACTTTTAAAGGAGAAATAAAATATTGTTTCTGCTGCTGTGTGCAATCCAAGTTAAAATGACTTTGTTTTGCGCAGTTACAAGGAGATTGTTTTGTGGAGTGCATGATTTGAATTTTTAACATAGCTTTAAAAAAATCAGTAATATCACTAAGATTAGATGTCTCTAGTGAGACAGTTTTATAGCAATATCTAGCACTGGGGCATCAAGCTGCAGATGCTGTAGCTTGACGTCTCACCTTGTCACATTACATTATCCTGACACCAGGCTGACCATTCCTAACACTAACCTCTTAATGCTGTGTGCCTAGCAAGGCAGCTGTTAGTACCATTTTTTAAAGTCTTGGTATGGCTAGGCTAGGGTTCAAACTCAAACCACCCACATCCAAGGCAGATGCTTCAACCACTAGAGTGGCTAATTTGTAGAGTTAAAATGAGTTTGTTTTGTGGAGCTAGATAGAGTTTGTTTTGTGCACTTAGCACCAATTTTCAGCACATGATAGGCTTTATATACAATTGGCAGTCAGTATATTTGGTGGAGGAAGAGCCCAGAAAGAATGACAAACAAATGGGAACTACCTGCATACACATGCTGAGCATGTTGAGACTCACACAGATAGAATTGGGGCATGTGAGTGATCTGTACACTACTTGGCAATGTGGGGATCCAAGTTGAAATGAGACATTAAGAAAATAATCTGATGCACAAACATCAAGTCTGCCCACTGTATGCAGACCTATCTGTTCCAAACAATGTACAAGATATGCTCAGGTGGAAAGTGCAGATGAGAAAGCCATCTGTAAATCTAAATTAGCTATAAACTGTCCACTAGTAGCACAGTTAATAATAACCAGGACAATTTTCAGCTAGTTATATTCATTTGGTTTGATGAGGCACAGCAACACATAAAGGTTACCACTGGAGCAATTTAGTGCTTTGCCTATAGACACACAATGGTAGTCTACACAAGTTGATTCAATTGTAGGATTCAAACAGAGACCTTTCTTGACACAAGTCTGATACATTAACCAGGACTGAGTGGCCACAGCCTTCATGTAGTACTCCATGTCCACATGGTGTCTGGCAATGATCAATGTACCTGATGTCCACATGGTGTCTGGCAATGATCAATATACCTGATCTCCATGTGGTGCCTGGCAATGACCAATGTACCTGATGTCCTCATGGTTTCTGGCAATGATCAGTGTATCTGATGTCCACATGGTGTCTGTCAATGAACAATGTACCTGATGTCCTCATGGTGTCTGGCAATGATCAATGTACATGATCTCCATATGGTGTCTGGCAATGATCAATGTACCTGATGTCCACATGGTTTCTGGCAATGATCAGTGTATCTGATGTCCACATGGTGTCTGGCAATGCTCAATGTACCTGATGTCTACATGGTTTCTGGCAATGATAAATGGACCTAATCTCCATATGGTGTTTGGCAACAATCAATATACCTGATGTCAACATGGTGTCTTGCAATGATCAATTTACCTGATGTCCTCATGGTGTCTGGCAATGATCAATGTACCTGATCTCCATATGGTGTCTGGCAATAATCAATGTACCTGATGTCCACCTGGTGTCTGTCAATGAACAATGTACCTGATGTCCATATGGTATCTGGCAATGATCAGTGTATCTGATGTCTATATGGTGTCTGGCAATGATCAATGTCCCTGATCTCCATATAGTGTCTGGCAAGATCAATGTACCTGATGTCCACATGGTATCTGACAAGATCAATGTACCTGATGTCCATATGGTGTCTGGCAATGAACAGTGTACCTGATGTCCATATGGTGTCTGGCAACAATCAGTGTATGTGATGTCCACATGGTGTCTGGCAATGATCAGTGTATCTGATGTCCACATAGTGTCTGGCAATGTTCAATGTACCTGAACTCCACATGGTGTCTGGCAATGATCAGTGTACCTGATCTCCACATGATGTCTGGCAATGATCAGTGTACCTGATCTCCACATGGTGTCTGGCAATGATCAGTGTACCCAATTTGAGTGTGAATAAATGCAGTATTGAATTTAACCCTTCTCTTCTCATCAACATTATTGGGACACATGGTACTAATTTTATGGAAAAATGGATGTGATTATGATTTTTAACATAGTTTTAACAATTTTTCAGTCTTATAGCTACAATATCTGCAGTGTGGCATTTTATAGTGAAGTCTAGCACTGGAGCATCATGCCACAGACATGTAGCAATATGTCCCACCCAGTCACATTATCCTGACACTAGGTCGACTAGTCCTAATACTAACCTCTTAATGCTGATCATCAAGCAAGGCAGCTGTAAGTACCATTTTTGTAAGTCTTTGGTATGACTCAAGCGAGGATCGAACCCGCAACCTTCCACATCCGTGGTGGAAGCTCTAACCACTTGGCCACCGGAGTGGTTAAGGAAAATTGGGAACTTATCTTGAAATAGCTGAACATAAAATTTGATATATGTGAGGAGTTTGTCTGGCTAGGATTGGTTGATAATGAAAGTTATTTTCTACGAGGGTAGGGGAGAATCTTTTGAGAGCTTATGCAAGTTGTAACTGAAAAAAAATATATAAAGACAGTTTTATTGATGGAATTACAGTCTTGAGTTTGGAACACTCATTAGTGAAGCTAACACCAGACTCTTTAGTTCGGAATTAAAGGAACATATTTCAAACACATATTGTAGATCCAGAAAATGTCACGGTTCATATCCTTTTCTCTACACAGAAGCTGTCATCCTGGTTTCACCTATACCAATAAATATTGGTTTGATCATGAGCACTCAGAAATTTAAAGTTACAGAATTTTTAATATCATGGTGTTTGTTATGATTACTTGGGAACTGAATTAGTACTATAAGTCATACAGACAGCTACAGCAACACAGTGATTCCACAAATACAAGTGCAATTAACTTTACTATCAATGCAATTGCATTGTGACTCCACTATAACATTGTTATAACATGAATTTGGATATAACATGTTCATGGCATGGCTCCCAAAACTTCATTTACCTTATTACCAGTATTTTTCTCATAAACAAAAAAATTTTAAGTACAAAAAGTAAATTACATAAAGTTTAATTATCATTTTGGAAAATAGATTGCTTATAAATTTTAATATATATATATGACATTTGTGGTGTGGCTCCCATAATATCATATACATGTATTATTCTCGTATATGGATAATATTTCTTTTTAAAAGTGCAAAAAAGCAGCTTGTAGATTTTTATCATTTTGGGGAGGAAATTACATATTGATTCTAATATAAAATGATCCTGGCGCAGCTCCTAAAATGTTTAAATTTAAGAAATTTCTTAGTTTTGTGCCAAAATAAACATTGGAAATATGAGTATCTGAAACCATGTCTGGGCCTTTTAAGAATTTTGGTCTTTGTTTATCCTTGAAAGATGACTGTTCATAAGGTTAATATTATTAATGGTTCCTGAGCAATGAAGCCCTCAAGTCAACTTTGCCCTCAAGGAATTCTTTATACAATTGTTGCTCAAACATACATTCTATAAGCAACAAACAATGCAGAGGTTGAAAAGATTCTCACCTAATTTATAAATCAATTGAGTACATTGCTAATCATCAAAGTCAATTGTCAAGCTAAACTTGTTCAAATGATGGGTCCACAATTTATAAAACATCAAAGGCAAACTGCCAACATATGCACTTGGTGTTGTTTTATGCAATCAGTTGACTAGTGAATAATGTTTTCCATTCCCTACAAATATAACCCCTTTGTTTACTGACAATTATTCTTGCTGAGGTCTTTCAACTAATAGGTGTACATTGTTAATCAGTGGACATTTTGAATGGAATATGAGAAATTAAAAGGTAAAGCATTTAAGGTTAAAGAAAAGATTGAAACTTTGGACAGGATTATGTCTGGTGTTAGACAATCAAAAGTAGCTAAAGATTTAGGTGTGAATGAATCAACAAAATCAGGATGGATGGGGGACAAAGCAAAATTAAGAGAGATGGTTGTGGCTATGCATACAAACAATAATAAAGTATTCCAAATCATGGATGAGAAAATTTAGGAGTATGAAATTTATAGACACCGAGCCTTTAAATGTAGTTTGCCTTTAAATGTAGTTTGCGTCATTCATTACATATTATTTGCAATTTATTTTTCCATTGAATTCAGTCGCATACCGATCTGTGACAAAATCACTGAATATTTTAAATCTGTGTGCTGATATTTTCGTTGCAAATACCTATATTGTGGATTCAAAGTATATGATGAGATTCATGGGTGAGTACACTGTGTTGATACTTTATTCATGCTTTAGATATGTATATATAAACTATACATGTGTATGCATCAATTCGTGGTTCTATGAAAAAAGCAATATATTATATATGCAACCTGTTATCACTGCTGGTGTTTTTCTCATTTAATATACATTGATTTAAAATAGTAACTGCCAATGAAGCACATTTTGCACCCACTTTTATTAGCCACCCACCCCTGATATGTTGGTAATGTACATGGTTGCTTATGACATGGTTCAGTTCATAACAGTCAGGTTCTATGGGTCCCAACTATTATGTTATGGCAGGGTCACACTATATATGGTTCTGTTTGTGGATAACAAGAACAATTAATACCTTTTTGAAAACCACAGAGTGAACTTTCAGTTAAAAGTTAAACATATACATGTATGTAGAAATATCAACTGTTGCCAAGAATGGGTGGGGAGGTGTGCAGTGTGTAGAATGTGTAGATTTGATTATGTTAGGTGGAGTGATTTGCACATTGGTTTATATTTATGCAATCACATATATAAAATTTATACAATTTACCATTTATAAAGTAATTATGGTAAGCAATATGATATTTCCTAATTGTGTTTTTAAAACACTGCTTCCAATATGATCACTTAGGTCTCTTCCACCATGCCTAATGGTGATGACCTCTGATGGCTTTGAATCCCATTAATTTCTTTCAGTAAATATTTTGAAACTTCATATTTTGTATTTTAATGGACTTATGTCTACCTTACTTTAGCTTTAAATTATATGTGTTCTGGGGGAAATTTATGTAGTTTCTGTCATTTATATCTCCTTTTCTGTAATAATACATGTCACCTTGACCTTTTACTCATTAATTACACAATATGACAGGGCTGGAAATACAGTTCAGTATTAAAGTGAAGAAGGATATACATGTAGTAAAAAGGTGACTCTTATTAGACAGATTTATTTTAATATTTAAAGCTCATATACTTAAACATTGCATGAAATGCACCATTGCTTTACAGTCATATAATTTAATATTCATTAATGTAATCTTTGATAAATAGAACTCTGTACATTGCTTACTAGGTCTGTCATTGAACTCATGGATGGATATAGGACAGCCCATACCAATTGTATGGAAAAATGTGAACCAGTCAGGAAATAGGTGAACATAAAATGGAGTAAATACGGTTTACCAGGTTAGGATTATTTGATAATGAAAGTTATTTTCTTAGAAAAAAAACTTTTGAGAGCTTGTCCTAGTTGTAGCTGTTTTATTGATGGAGTTTGGACATTGCTGAAATTAGCAGATGACTCTTTGGTGTGGAATTGAAAGCAAGTTTGAAACACATGTAGGTCCAGAAAATGCAATAGTTAATAATCCATTTCTCTACACATAGCTTTTATTCAGGTTTCATATGTAATGATAAATAAAGTGATATGATTATGATTTTAACCTAGCTTTAACAATGTTTCAGTCATATCACTACATGTCTACAGTGTGGCAGTTTATAGTGATGTCTGGCACTGGGGCATCATGCAGCAGGCATGTAGCATGATGTCCCACCCAGTTACATTATCCTGACACCAGGCTGACCAATCTTAACACTAACCTCCTAATGCTAAGCACCAAGCAAGGCAGCTGTTAGTACCATTTTTGTAAGTCTTTGGTACCACACAACCAAGGATCAAACCCATGACCTCCCACATCTGATATGGATACTCTAACCACTAGGCCAAGGGAGCAGTAAATAAAGGCTTGATCATAAGCACTCAAAATGTTAAAGTTACTTTATTTATAATATTATGGTATTTGCATGAGTTTATAATGGGAATTGAATTAATACCATGAGTACTATTGGAAGCTGTAGCAGTGCAGGTGGTAGAGCATCAAATTGTGTAATTCAGTGGTTGCAGGTTCAATATCTGTCCAAGCCAGCTTGGGTCAGATACTTTAATGTATCCCTGGGAAAGGGGTTTAGGTAAAATTTATATGATATAGCTAACAGTGTATTAAAAGTGATATTTATCAACAAAATAAAACATGCACTGTAAAATCATGCATCCCATAGAGCAGACCTTGCCTACAAAATTTCATCTCATGCAAATCACTTCAAAATACATGTACAACTCACAAAAGACAATGCTCAACAGACAACTGCATGATTTGCTTGAAATTTTAATAAGCATGACTGACTATTTGGAAAGTAAGAATCTTGCTGATAATTATCTTTAGAATGACAGGATGTTTATATTTTAATAAGCATGACTGACTATTTGGAAAGTAAGAATCTGGCTGATAATTATCTTTAGAATGACAGGATGTTTATATTTTAATAAGCATGACTGACTATTTGGAAAGTAAGAATCTTGCTGATAATTATCTTTAGAATGACAGGATGTTTATATTTTAATAAGCATGACAGACTGTTTGGAAAATAAGAATTTTGCTGATAATTATCTTTGGGATGTCTATTCTATGCCAGAAGGTTCCAGCCATAATGGTAATTTACAAATGTTGACATGCATGTTCATATTGACAACAATCTGGAAACAGACATTATGTATAAAGACAAGATTAAACACTGTGTGTGTGTACATATATATAAACTCCATTCATGACAAGTTTGCATAAGGAAACAAATTTCACAATGGCCTTCCTAATTCCTTTTATCTTGATGGAAAATAAACTCCATTCATGGAAATAAATTAAGAATGACCTTACTAATTCTATTATTTTTTTAAGGAAAATAAAGTCTAGTCATAATAAAAGGTGTATACGGAAATTAATTCACAAAGGCCTTCTTAATTTCATTTTAATTTTGTAGCAGCAAAAGCAAGTATTAATAAAGAAAAGATGAAACAAAGTTAAAATAGAAAATCCAGGGCACAATATAATATATTCAGTTCATTTTATTTATTTGAGCATCTCAGGATAGTGGCAACCAGTTTAAGAGAAATCAATCCTGAATTTCTCCATTTTTTAGACACAAAACATTTGATATCTTTTCATACCAGGTATTGCATTTTTGGCACATAACTGTAACTTCTGGTTATTGCAGACAAAAATAGTGATTATAAAAGCTTGTATTTTCAGATGAACACTATCAAATATATTTTCTTTAAAATGCATTTAAATAACCAATTCATATTTTGCATCGGTATTTTATTCCAATACTGAATTCTTGCAAACAATCTGGGTTTTTTAAAAGTTGATTTGAAGTAACATTTTGCCAAGCCTGGCTTCTAAATATACTAAATAAAAATGACTTAAATAATTGTATTAAACTAACTTTCATGAACATGAAAAAAGCAATTCATACCACATTTACTATTTCCAAAAAATGTAAATGCAAATAATCCCACTCTTCATTGCTCCCTGACACATTAGCACTTAAATTATCCATGATGGTATTAAACCCCTGACAACTTTTTAAAAAATCATGTTTTTTCAATATTGCCTCCTTATTGAACATTATTGATTAATGTTTTATTATTTTTATTTTATTCTGATACAATAAAGACTATCATTTAATATTGACTGTATCATACAAAAGACTATCATACAAAAGATTGTATCATACAAAAGACTATCATACAAAACAAATGGAACAAAGTGCCTTTCTCAAGGACACATGGACATAATCAATAGGAGTTGGCCTGGGAATGTGTCAAACTCATGACCCTTGCATCAAGAGTCCAGTTCTCTACCAACTGAACTATCTTGGTTGACCCCTTACTGTATACATACAAAACCCAATGTCATTGCAGGATTGAGAGAAATTATGCCAGAAGAATATTGTTTATTTAATAGAAGAGGAATCACATTTTTTGTGTTTGTCAAACTTATGACCATATAATAAAGAAATACTTCAGTGAAGTTTATTAACTCTTTCCATCTGTAGATAAATTTGTTTCCCTAATGAGTCATAGTAATATATTAATTACAAGAAATCTTTCTTACTATATCATTTCAGCTTTTTTTCTTAGACAATCTTTGATAACTCAGATGAATGGTGAATAATATACTTATAGTAACATCTTTTTAATATTATGCACAAATTATAAAAAAATTATTTATGCATGCTCATGATGAACATCATGTTTATCTTCTTTACACCTTGACACACATTATATTTACTTGCATTCAGTTTTATAAAATGGGCTAGTGGCCTAAATTACTGTATAAAGTATATTATTATTAAAACCCAATGTATGATAAAACTCTGCCAAAAGATGGACCACTGGTTTTATGACCACTACCCTGCTTGTAAAAAGTCCAATGATCTGTGAACCTGACTTATAATCAAGTTTTTTTTTTTTACAGTATCCAAATATACATTAAAAACTATCTTTTCAAATTTAACATATCATAAAAATTCAACATTTGTATTACCTAAATTTAGTACAAGCAATCAAAAATGATTAACACCAACAACAATATATGTTACTGTTGCTGTGGGTTTTGATGCCATTTATCAGCACATTATATGATGGGCAGCATATCAGCTGAAGAACAAAGGGAAAACCAAGGGATGAAGTATCCACTCAATTTGGAAGCTGCTGGCAAGTTCTCTCACACTGCATAGACTGAAACCCACCCAGATTGAGATAAAGGGATCTGTAAAGACAAGCCCCTTTGACACTCTGACTGAGATGAAGGGATTTGTAAAGATAAGCCCCTTTGACACCCAGACTGAGATGAAAGGATCTGTAAAGACATAAGCCCCTTTGACACCCAGACTGAGAAGAAGGGATCTGTAAAGACAAGCTCCTTTGACACTCTACCACCTGAAGCCACAACAAAATATGGAAATCTGGTTTTATTGACTAAACTGCACGTTTTTCAACATGATTTTGTTACAAACTGAGACACCATGAATGCAGAAGTCTGGGGGATAAAAACAAATATCTTCAACATCACCAACTCCCACCCTAAAAAAAATTACAAATACATTTTCATCCAAATATGAATTATGAAAAGCATAAGTAAAGGAGGCATGAAGATTCCTTAGAACAAAATTATTAATGTGCATTTCTAATGCAAGCCAATAAACAGTTCTATTAATGCATGAAGGTTAACAGCTGGCTATACCACTGAATTAGGCCTTACTGCTTTGTATATGGTTTTATTAGCAAGTTATACCAATCTTAATGCCGTATAATGTTAGTGATGTATACTGAAACTGTTTCCATAGTCATATTTTAAAATTGGTGACTCAAAATTATATCTTACAAGTTGAATACTATTCAACACACCACCATAAATTACCCCACCCACCCACCCCCAAACCCCCAAACAAGATCTTGAAACCACTTCCCTAAACAAAAAATATATAATGCACCGTACACATATTCCCCACCACCACAAAAAAAAATAATATAAACCTACTGAATATCAAAATATTTTGTATCACGTTAACTATCCAGTCCACCACGCCCTCACTCCCCCCCCAGTCAATTACGTTCCCCAACGGCGCCTCACAAGTTTTCATTCATTCGTTTGGTTGTCAATGCCTTAAAGGCTGAATATAATCTGACAAATCAAAATGACCTATCTCAAAAAGGGATACTTTGACATTTTTCTACCTTTGCTATCATTCTAACATATAATATACAGAATAAATAAATAATTATCAACATATTGTTCTACAGGTGCGCGGCGCTGTCAAAAAAAAAAAAAGAATAGGCACACAGAGCTGGGCTGTCGCACCACAGAACTTGCTCTTGTAAGGAATAGTTGTAATTTGTATGCTCACCTTATTTCAACAAAATAATTCTGGAGTTTGTAGTACTTTTTCCTACACACCTTGATGTTACTGACTCTTCACACCTTACTTTCCACTTGCTCACCTGAAATTCCGGTAAAATATCTCAACACGTACAAAGAATTTTGAGGAACTCGAACCGTTCTGTCCGGTCTTATTATGTAGATAATGCTACGGTAGCTTATTCCATTTTTGATTGGTTATTGGTGGGTCATCAAGGTCAATAGGCAGGGTGTGGATGGGTGTTAACCGCGAAATTTAATATTAGTTTCAATGAGGATTTCATCCAATGTAAATAATATTCGGCATTTTAAGTGAAAACTTTATAAACAGAATACTGATCAAATATACTATGATATACTATAATATATTTATATGTAATGCGCATGATGTCATCATAGCAACTATGGAAATAAATAAAACAAACTTTATCTGTAATTTACGACCCTTAGATACATCCAACAAGCATTCATTCAAACGGATACTGTGGGATTATTTAACTTAATTAGTTTTATAAATTATACAAATATCTACACATGAAAACAACTTTGTAAGTCAGGAAAGTTGAAACCAGTTGCAATAATAATAATAATAATAATAATAATAATAATAATAATAATAATAATAATAATAATAAACATTATTATTATTATTATTATTATTATTATTATTATTATTATTACTATTATTATTATTATTATTATTATAACAACGAGATTTATTTTCAGAGGATTCAGATTTGATTCAGAATCACACACACACACACACACACACACACACACACACACAAACACACGTGTGTATGTGCCATGTTCGACAAACATTGCAGTAAAAATACCCTATATGAACTGGGAATTTAACGAGGTTATCCATGTTCGTTATCTAAATCACAAAAGAAGAAATATGTAAAGCTCTCTCTTAAAAGAAGTTAGTGTTCGTTTTTTAGATGATAATCGGCAACACTGCTATAGAACATGTACAAGATGTTTTTGCACAGTGACGTGTTGAATTCAAGCAAATGAGAATTACAGTTTGAAATAGATTGTGTAAATGGAAAATTGGAAACTCAAATTATGAGACATTTGCTATTTGTAGACCTATTTGAGAAAATAATTTTACGTGTAAATAGCTTTTAAGTACGTTAATCTATAATTTAAAAATAATCGTAGTAAATTAACGAATAAATGCGTGGAGGGATGGCTTTACCTTGTAATTTTATTATAGAAGTTCGTTTTGTAAATTTAACTGTGTGGTTAAGATCAGTAGCATTGAGTAGTATGAAAGTAGGCTTTTGCCTTGTTTCCTTTGGATCTCGGCCATCCGTCCTTCGTTTCTACCTTCCATGACATGTTAGTCTAAAAGTGATGTTATCACTTTAAATCTTGTCCATACACGTGAACCAGTCGGGGGTGGGGGTTCGTGTCGTATCGAGTCTCGGACGGATGTCAGTGCCCCAAAGAGTTTCAAAACAGAAATGGCAAAATTTTTGATAATAATTGGAAGTTACTTTTTTCTGTCGTTAAAAGAGTTATTTGTGTAAAGAGTTTCCTTTTTTACCTTTAACTTTGTCACGTGCTCCCTACGGAATTGGTACTAACCACTGGAGAAGGACGGACAATTTAAAGAATAAATAGCTCCGAACACAAGTCAGCAAGCCGACTGTCTATGTGTTAAAATATACAATTAATAAGGTGAAAGATATAACAATTTAATAAACTGTATCACGGTATTCCACAATTACAGGAAATATTTTAAATACAATTGCTTCCAATCAATACACAATCTATCCAAATTGCCAATTATTTCATCCCGCAAAATTGAAGATGAGAGTGTTTCCTTCTCGTAACCCTTCCATCTTACACATCTGTAACTTCCGCCTTGTATTCATTTCGGTACTTGTTTCCGGTACACTGCTCTCCTTGTCAGTACTTCCGGTACCCTCGTTTCCGTTCTTTCGCCCTCCTTGTCATTATTTCCGGTATTCTAGTTTCCGTTTTCTCAACCCTCCTTGTAGGTACTTCCGCTAACCTCGTTTCCGTTCTCTCGCTAAGTTTGATTGTATCAGTCCACAGCTGCATCCAATCGGAATTAAGATAGATGGCGTGATAAAATTCGACGCGAAATATACCTTACAACTTGTAAATTAAAAGTTAGTTTTCGACTAGGCAGATTTATAAGAAATAGTGTTACTTCTGGGATGCCACTCATAATTTGGCGGTAAAACTAAAAGATAGATTTCTAAGGAAAGACAAAGTTTCGAAAAAGTCATTACATATTTGCTCGATTTTTGCAGAATATTACTGCATGATAATTGTAATTATTTGTAGTATGTATACTTAATTACTGGGATCGTTTAGTGTAGAATTACCATTGTGGTGTTTTATTTACATGCGTATTTGAGAAATGGGCTTGAGTTTTACGTAGAGAATTATGTAGATTGTTAGCTTCTGGTCAGAATTAATTTTGTATTCCGCTTTTACGTTACTTCGTAGTAAACGTTTTCATTTATTACTGCGTTATTTTAGAATTTACACATGCTTGAATTGTGACTTTCGAAACTGGTTGAAGTATGTAAGATTAGTTACTATGGACGTATGCGTATATCAGAGCATGGGTATTGTGACAAATTGGCGGCGTGCAAAACACACCAACCTCTTTCACTACGGTTCGTTGCTAGGGAATAACCTCCGCGGTGTAGTTTACCCAGTGTGGATAGATAGAAAGAAGAATGCAAATCATTGAACGAGTATATTGAAGAAATAACAAAACGAGCCCTCTTTCAATGAACAAATATAAAATTTAATCAGTTTATCAACAGAATTTAAAATGAAAAGAAATCAATGACTTAGTTACAAAAGAAAGAAAATGGTACTAACATGTACTCAAATAAAAAAGACAATACAAATTTCTTTAAATGTAAAATTACTTTCAACGTTAAATTGCTATTCTCATTGCCAATGAGATGTGACCTTTGAGTGTAACGATGAGAGACTTCATCACCTAATTTATGCAGACATCAAGACTTCCGTTCGTCCCTGCTCTGTCGATCTTTGTCTAGCTTTTTCGTTTTGGACTCTTGTCCGTCGAACTCTGACTTGACAATCGTCTCTGGACTTTTAGATTTCTGCGTAGAATTTGTTCTCGTCCTGTGATTGTTCAGGGATTCCTCATGTGAATCCAGGAAAGCTGTTTCCTTCAATAAATAAAAATGTCTCGCAATAGACAATAGGTCACATTCCCAAGTATATCTATATTTTTACATTAATTCGGCTCAGAAAACAAAAGGCATAAATTCTGCCGCAGTAACTTCTGTTAGCTAACTGTTATGTTTACATAAACGGTCGATGCTTGTCCTGACCTTAATTCGGGTCACGCTAGGGATGGTCAATTAAATTCAACTCAGCCGTATGAAACCGTATGTAACCTCCCCCCCCTTGACGTCTTACTCTGTTAAGTTACATATAGCTTAGACCTCCAGATCTAACTATTCTAAAATAGTTTACTCGACCAATTAAATATTACAAACTAGAATATAGATATACACTTAAGTGATCAATTAAATATTACAAACTAGTATATGGTATACATGTAATGTTTGGTCATACTCATTCTAAACAGAGTTAATCCATAAACTATGAAAAATTACCCATCATTCCTTAAGCTTAATTCATTTAAATTCCTAATCACTCCTATGTATTCAAGATTCCATTACATGCAATCTTTTCAACTAATCTAATGAATTTTTAATTACATTCACTCTTGCCAATTCTCCAAATAAATTGATAATTAGGAAATCAAAGAATAAAATGTCATGACTAGCATTTCACTAAAATCCTGCAAAATGAAATCATACATACATATATCATATCAAGAATACATTTGCAAAATAGATCAACAAATGAAATAACATATTAAAATCGGGAAACTAAGAGTGCGTACCTTTTGCCGTTTCTTTTTTCGTTTCCACGAACTTCACGTATAGGCCGTCTCCTAACTGAGAGAACTATCCGGCCCCTTACTCAATAACGAAAACGTACTTTCTACGAATTCGGAGTCGTACTAACTTTCCTTGCGAAAGATCGAAGAAGACTAAAGAATTTTCCTAAAGTAAAACCTTTAATTTCTTACAGAGTTACGCCCAAAAATCCATATTAACCAATCGGATCAGACAGTTTCCTAAAACTGTTCGTAGAATGTTTGGATTGACAAGAAAACTAAACAACTGATCATGCCGTAATTAATCATTTACTCTGAGCTATCATCTATAGCCAGATGCCGCCTTTACCCTACCGATTTTGGGGAAAGGTCTTATGTCATTCTCTTGTACCATAGCATCTGACTCGGTCATGTTACGTCGGCTAGAACGAATTCCCCTTTGACTTTCAGAGATGAAATGAAAATAATCATCTAACTATCTCTAGCCCTTTCTACTTTAATTAAGTAGACTTTGATACAATTCCTTTAACCAAAGCTTCTAAGAGTTTTCAAAATTCGACACATCACAGGTATTTGAATCTTTGTGTACTTTGTATAATATAAAGGAATGCGTTTGATTATTGTGAGATTGTTTAGTATAACGGGGTTAGGAATATGAATTCATGCGACCGAATTTATTATAAGAAGTAATTGATACTGTGCTGTATGATGACGTTTGTTTTAACATACAGGAACGCATAGGTATCTCAATGAGAATTAATGCGTGACCGAAGAAATTCAGTAGCCGTTATCTGATGATAGGCTGTGTGCAGCATAAGATGAGAGGGCTAAGGAAAAATATTGTACCGTCCTTGTGTTTTCATAGGAAGCCTTTTAGAGGATAAAACTTCCGGTTCAGTTGAGTCTCAAATCTCCAAGAGTGGAGACAGAATTGAGACTAGCCGAACAATCGAAGTCGACAGAAGTCTAGTCGGTGGGGAGAAGGTAAATAGAAGGTGGTGGAGGAGGAAAATGAGTCCGGAAGAGAAAGTGGAGGAGAAAAAGTATATATAAAAATTGAGGAGGATAAAAATGAGTACAGAGAAGTCGAGGAGGAGGAGAAGGAATTAAATGAAAGTCTGAGAGGAAGAGGAGAAGGAATTTTAGAGAAATAGGAGAGAAGAATAACTATGCATGAGGAGAAAACAAGGACAGATGAAATATTTCTCACACTGCTAATCAAGTGATGCAATATGCTATTAAACGGTTGAGCGGAAGGATGTAATTGGAAGTCTGAATTATTTGATTATTGATTTGTTATAAAATTGTTATTCATTAATTTCAACCTTTCTGTATATTTAACCATCTAACCGTCGGCATCGCTAATCGCTAGCTCTGACCGTTATATCAATATTTCACTAATTTAACTTCCGACCAAAATCGAGTTTAATTATCGCTAATCGGGGGCTCTGACCTTTATATCAGTCTTTCACTAATTTAACTTCCAACCAAAATCAAGTTTAATTATTGTGATGTGTCGCATTTTGAAAACTCTTAGAAGCATTGGTTAAATGAATTGTATCAAAGTCAACTTAATTAGAGTAGAAAGGGCTAGAGATAGTTATATGATTATTTTCATTTCATACTTCAGTCTTCAATCTTATTTGAAAGAAATTAAACAGGACTCCGAAAACGTAGCAAGTACGTTTTTGTTATTCAATAAGGGACCGGATAGTTGTCTTAGGAGACAGACTATACGTGAGGTTCGAAGAAGACGAATAAGAAACGGCAAAGGTACACAATCTTAGTTTCCCGATTTTAATATGTTATTTCATTTGTCGATTTACTAACAATTGCATTAATGTATGTATGTATGTATGTATGTATGTATGTATGTATGTATGTATGTATGTATGTATGTATGTATGTATGTATGTATGTATGTATGTATGTATGTATGTATGTATGTATGTATGTATGTATGTATGTATGTATGTATGTATGATTTCATTTTCCAGGGTTTTAGTGAAATGTTAGTCAGGGCATTTTATTCTTTGATTTTCGAATTATCAATTCATTTGGAGAAATGACAGGGTTGCATGTAATTGAATGTTCGTCGAAAGAATTGACAAGATTGCATGTAAATGAATCTATAATACATAGGAGTGCTTAGGAATTTTCAAGAATTAAGCTTAATAAATGATGGGTAATGTTTCGTAGTTTTATGAATTAACTCTCTGTTTAGTATGACATTATTGAGTGTATATTCATATACTAGTTTGTAATATTTAATTGACCACGTAAACTATTTTAGAATGGTTAGATTTGAGGGTCTAAGCCATATGTAATTTAACACTGCTAGATAGTCTAATGTAAGGAGTCAAGGGTTTTTCAATACGGCCACATACGTGTTAGCCGCGAAGTGGAATTTAATGGAATTTGACACTAGCGTGACCCGAATTAAGGTCAGCACAGGCAATGACCGTCTTGTTGTAAACATAGGAATTAGTGAACGTGAGTGCAACAGAATTTATGCCTTTTGTTTTCTGAGCCGAATAACTGTAAAAATATAGATATACTTGGAAATGTGACTTATTGTCTATTGCGAGGCATTTTGTTTATTAAAGTAAACAGCTTTCCTAAACTCTCTTTCGAGATTCTGGAACTTTCCTGAGATTCCCTGAAAATTCCTATACCAATTCCAGTTCCAGAGCAAATTCTGAGCCGAAGTCTAGGTCTAGGAACGATCGTCAAATCAAGGTTCAACTGGCAAGAGTCCAGGTACAGACGACTAGACAAAGATTGGCAGAACAGGGACGAACGGAAGATTCGATGTCCGGATAAGATAGGTGACGATGTTGCTGATCGTTGCACTCAAAGGTCACATCTCGTAGGCAATGAAGAATTGAATTAGTTCTGTCACTGACCAGTAATTGTAACACTAAAGAAAATTTGTATTATTTTTTTCATTTGAGTACAGGTTAGTACATTTTTCCTTCTTTTGTAACCAAGTAATTGATTTCTTTTCTTTTTAAATTATGTTGTTAAACTGGTTCAATTTTATATTTGTTCATTGAAAGGGGGCTCGTTATGTTTATTTCTTCAATATACTTGTTCAGAGATCTGCATTCTTCTTTCTATCTATCCACACTTGGTAAATTACACCGCGGGAGGTCATTCCCTAACAATGAACCGTAGTGGAAGAGGTTGGATTGTGTTTTGAACGCCGCCAATTTATCACAATCATAACAGACGATTCTTCACATTCTTCTATTAATAATACAATCGCGTATTTAATCGCACGACAGGCAGACCTTCTCCTCTTTCTTCACCACGCGCGTGTGAAATGCGCACACGCACTTCTAATAAACTACCCATTTTTACTGGTACAACTGTCATGCTATATAGAACATACATGCACCTGGAATATTTAAATCTAAATTTAAATTTGGTTGTTTAACATCCTTTTTAGTTGCAAAAAAAACAATTACACAATCACCTTTGACTTCTAACTATCATCTTTGCCAAATAACTGCTACCCAGACATTACTTCCATGTCGTATTTCAGTCAACCAGGTTTTTCTGTTTCTGCTAGCTGAGTCAATGGTGGCTTAACAGTGAATGCAAGTAGGGTGGATGACAGCATAATAAATCTTTCAGTGAAAACCCCATGCTGATATGGCCAACCATTCGATTTTGAGGATGGCTGTTATGGTAGCTATACTGGACATCAGAATGGCACTATGACATCCAGGACCAACTAAACGTCGTTTAGTGAAAACTCCATTTTTGATTTGACGATCCATTGAGAAAGAGAAGCGACAAGATTTTCAAGATAGCTGATATGGAGGTTATATTGAATGTCAGATCGGCACCGTTTTCATCTAGGACAAACTATATTAAATTCGGAGACTTTTAGTGAAATCCCATATTAATTTGGCTATACATTCAGAACGAACAACAATAACAAGTTTTTCAAGACGGTGGTTGTGGAGGCCATATTGGATGTTTGAGAAGAGATGTTTTCATTTAAGACCGTCAGCTGAATGTACATGTAACGGTTCAAGGCAATCATTCAAGCAGTTTAGGAGGAGTAGTTATAACGAAATTGTGCTAAACGACGAACAGGCGACGAACAACAGACCATTCTATAAGCTCCTCTGGTCCATGATAGGTAGAGCCGAAAAGCACATACACGCTCGCGCACACACACACACACACACACACACACACACACACACACATACACACATTACAAACAGTAATCTTTGCTTGCAATACCGTAACTGCTATGAGTAATTTGACTAAACGGTACAGACAATAACATATACGATGCACATATTTAAAAGTTTTTGCGTGAGGGATTTAGAATCTTGGTGGAGCCTTTGTCATTTTACATTTCCCTAGTAACAAAAGTTACCCTAGTTCCAAGACTTTTATAAGAGAACATTGGGCGTGGGCTCTTGATAAAATTTACATTGACGTCACATTAACCAAAACACGCCCAGTGTTTCAACATTGCCAAAAGTAAAAACTCTTAAAGTGGCGGTGACAAGTTTCTCAGAATTGTATCATTTAAAGAATTAAAGATTACCATCATTCAAACATTTTATCTTTTCTTGGGTCAAGAAAATACGAGTGATGGATCAGTTAGTACATTAAAATATCAATTAGTGATTCATTTTTGTCCCTGTTTCCCTTACCTACTGCCTGGTACTCACTTATTCACTCAAATTGATCGTGCCGAACTTGCTGGATTTTCACAAAACTTAATAAACTCTTTTTCTTTCTTTTAAAATGGTTCTCTGTAAGACGATGGTGAGTTCAGATTCATCGATAATAACATCTTGAGGAAGCATCTATGGTTATATTTGGGCGTGTTTGGAGACTTTGAGTGGAATTGTATTGAAACTGAGATGTCTTTTTTCGTACATAAGTTGACTAAGCACAATAAATAAAAGAATGATCACTGAAAAATAATTTCCAGCACTGTATTAATTCTTTACGGCATGAAAGTAACACTAGACCTAACGATCAGATATATGCAATGGTCTACCCAGGAAGTAGAAAACACTGGGTGCCGAGATTATTACTATATACCAAGTCTCATGAACGTATGAAACAGAGATTAACCGAATAATAGCACAACTGTCACATAGTGTCATAAGCTCCTTCTAAGTCAAAATAACGAAAAGTGTAAGTTATTTCTACATGAAAGTTTCTCTGATTAATACTCCAAGTCTGACAAGATGGTCTGCTGTATTTCTAAAATGTCTGAATCCACATGGAGAGACTGAAGGTAGTAACTTATCTGTTACAGTTACTTTTCCTTAAGACAGCCAGAAGTCGCCAATCTCCCAAATTGTATTGAAAATGTGTAATAGTGTATTAAGAGTTGTGTAGGTTAAGTCTTAAAGAAGTTGGTTGTGAATATTTTCTGGTCCGGCTGAAGTCTCTTGGGCTCGTTCAAAGGAGTCTTGTACTTATGCAAAAATAAAGATTTAAAGGTATCTTCGGCGATAGCAGATTTTAAGTTTAAAGGAACTTTTATTTTCGAGCTTTTGACATGGTGAAAATTTTCTAATATGATCCATCTATTGTATTTGAGAATTTTAGCAAGGTCATAACCATTATGCAGGATTTATTTTACAGTAGGTGTTTACAGTTGTTGAAGTCCCCGTTTTGTATAGGTGACGATGTTAGTATCGCGCATGTGCCATGGAACTGCTCCTTCTCTCCAACAGAAGAGAAGAAAGTGATATAAATGTGGCAGCAGGCTATTCCTTTTGCAGTTGAGCATTTTCGCTAATATTCCGTACTTATAGGCGCGTTTCCGCTTGACAAGGAATCTATGGATCAGTTGAACTCGAGCACTGTTAGTTCATCGAGCTCTTCCATTACAGTTAACTCTGGTAAAGATTAAAATGCTAACTAAAATATGTCCGTTTCGCGGGAGTACAGCTCGTGGTAGTGTTCCACACAGACATCTGCTTACTCCAGTCAGTAGTCAGCTTGTAATACAATGTCTTCAAGAGGGTAACTTTGGTGGTAGCTAAGCCAAAAGCCTTCTTGACCCCGTCATAGACGTTGAGGTTTTTTCCTGTGTTTGATGAGGTATATATTTCCTGGCATAGGTAAGCCAAGTACTGATTTGTGCTGTGTCTTACTGTCTTCTGAACCTTACACTTTGCTGATTTGAAAGCATGAAGTGTTTCTGATATTGGATTTGGGTTCTACTCTAGGTATGCATCATTCTTTGCCTGTCACCAACATCATTGTGACTACATGGGTCCTAAACCAGTCTTTGTTTTGAGTTCTGGCTCTGTCTCATTTGGTGATAGCTGACAATGGCTGGTGTCACAGTCTGCACAGTGACAGTTGTGGGTGTCATGTACACCAGCTATGTCACGTCTTCTGACGGAATCACACTTTGTGCCGATGCCCTTAAAGAATGTGTTGGTGATGCAAATTGTTTCTGAGCGCAAAGTTAAATTAACATATGGCCATTTTCATTAATAATGCCAACACCTTTGTGTCCGAAACACAATGACCATGATATTTGGTATGATCTGACTTTTGCATTGAATTAACAGAAGATTAACAGCTTCTGGCCCAGATGTATGCTCAAGGATGTCAAGTAAAGTGTCAAAGAAACTGTCTTTGTCTTCAGTTGGAGAATAAGCCCTGAGGACCGCAACAAAGACTCCAACGGATGTAATGCAGAGTGCAATGATGCACTCAGATATTGCTAATGGTGCCTTGGTCTTCTGTATCAATTCGCTGAAAACCCAGGCTACGTTTCTGATGTTCGTCAACTGTCAGTAGAAAATGTAGCTAGCCTGGCGTACTGAGTCTATGTCAGCTTGTATCATTTCCTTGAGAGCTGCGTTGTCGATGTTCAGCCGATGAAGATCTAGGACAATCAATAATGTCTTGCCGACACTCTGTCGCTTGCAGATCATAAGTCATTCAAGGACATAGATTCCAGACATTCCAGCTTCAAATAAAGAAACGTTTGTTTTCTTTTTACTGGGTATACTCTTGCCGTCTGCTTGTCTAAAACAAAGCCCATACACTCAATGGGACAGGAAGATTTGAGCGAGTCAGACCTTTCCGACTGGAAGCTTTCCAGCTTTGTGGAAGGAGACAACTGGCCAGTTGGATGCACTTATCCTTCCCACTATTGGAGGCAGTCCGTATCGCCAGTATTTTACGTCCATGGAGCTGGATACAGCATATACTCTCATGGTGTCCGCGCTATTGTCTTAGATAGACGGTAATCCTGGGAAAAAAGACTGCTACCCAATGAGAAATGTTATCCCTATTGAAGACAAAATCTGAATCATCTTTAGGTTTTCAATGAATGCAGTTAATCTTTATCACAAATTCCATGGAGCTGTGACCAACTGTAGGTCAGGAGGCAATGAAGTCCATAAGTATTCGTTTTCATATTTCCATTGTTGATAAGAAGCAGTTATTTCATGCTTGATCTTTTCCTTGTAAATGTCCGTCAAGAACGCCGAGGAATGAGCCGTCTCGGTACCCAGTTGCAAGTTAACTTAGGTGGATTTCTTCTCTAAGGGGTCAAAGGATGTGTCATCTCTTCTGGGTGATTGTTCATACTTCTTCCGGCAAATCTTCAAAAGTTTTTTTGTTAATTCATAAGTAAATATAGGTCTTATTGTGTGTTTTTTTTTTTACTAGGATGATCAAATGGACAACCATAACAGTGTTATTTGACCTTAGAGTGTGCTTTTTTTAGCCAAGTGGTAATCAAAACGAGACTAAGTGTTGTTCTTGTTCTAGCCATCGTTACTGTTTCTGAAAGTACCGTCCTTTTATATATGTTCACCTTAACACTATTCATTAAAAGATGTCCGTCAGTCGATCCTAACAATAGATCAATGCTCTTTACGAATACCTTTTCTCACTGACTGGATTTTTTTCTCACCTTTTTGTCGAAGATGGTGATGATGTCCTAAACGTTGTTTCTGTACTTAGGTCAAGGGAAACTTCTTTCCAATAATTCAAACAACATTTCTGCTTTTGTTGCAGGAAATTCACATTCGTGAGCTCATATATGACTTCCCAATGCTTGGATAAACGAGGATAAATAACTTGTTATCCTTGTTTAGAGACACCTTAGGAGGTCGTCGATGCTGTGACTATGAACTTTTATGTGAAGACATCTTGTTCAGACAAACTTAAGCGGCTCTTGTGAAACACATTTTCTTTTATACTAGAACTTGTGTCCAACAGTTATAGTTACGTAGCACGAATTAGATTACTTTGGATAACACTGGACAACCAGTAGTCAACCGACTAAATCGTGCCAGTTCTTGCTTAGAGAAATGCAGTAACTTTGAAACATTCCGGTTTTATCTTGCTTTTGTTTCTTAGGTGATGAGACCTTTGAGGCCGCTTCATCAAAAGCCTAAAAGTCCCGTTAGAGATGGATTTCCATTTCGTGATTAGACTGAGAAACGCTCGACTTAAATCAAGCTCAATACTAATGGAAAGAAGAAGAGGAGACAGTAGCATGTCGATATAGCGACAACAGGTTTCCGTAAGTAGTGCGCTATCTAGCTGTAGTACTTCCATGTCTTGAGTTTGAAGTAGTAGTTTTAGGGATGTCATCTTTGGAAACGAGGATTCTGGGTGTTATCGTTTGATTTTATTTTCTTCATTGCTCTATTTATCTTGGATCCTTGTGCTATTGTTGTGGATTTCATAGTTTTGGCTCGTAATATTTGATGTGTCCCCAAGTAAACCATCGTAATATTTTTTTGTGAAAGACTTCTAACGGATGAAGTTGCACTTATGTATTATTTATTGTGACTGATAGCATACAGTAGACGAATAATCTGGCAAGTGGATGAGATTGAAAGGAAGCCATGTGAATCATATATCAGAGGATAAAAGCAGCATGTGTTTATCAAGAATTTGTTTATCTTTTTAAAACGGGGAGACGAAAACGAAGGTGACGACTACTTTAAGTTCTCCACCACCAGCGTTTTCGACACTATCAATTAAACAAATCTGTCCGAAAAGTGAAATATAATTAAGTAGTAGGTTTTAAGTTGACTAGTCAATTTACATGTGACAATCGAGTGGTATCGCATAAAAAGAACCAGAAATGGTATTCCTAATTGATTACCCACAACTTGAGCTTAATATTTGTCTCTATGACGTTTAAAGAACATGACAAAATGAACATTGAGACAGATTGTGCGATGCGTTTCACTTAGTTGAAATATATTTTGAGTGATGTCGATAATACCAGTACTACGAAGATGTCCTTTTCATGGAAACCAATATTTAATTTATTCTTCGTCTTCACCTAAAATGTCATCGAAGATGGCGATATGCATTTGACTCTTATTAGAGTCAGACAAGATCCCATCATCTTCGCAAGATCCCTTCATCTTCGCGAGGAACTCCCTCCTTCTAAAATTAAATGGATTCTACATGAATTTCTTTCAGTATTGCGTAGATTGCATCTCTTTGTAACACCACACTATAACGTTATGATTTGTATTCCATGAACCGTTTGAGAAATTCGGTTTTATCTGGACCACTAATTTCAGCACTCAATGCGTTAAAGTGATGACGAAGATACAATGCCTCCCAAATTTGATGATGTGACCTTTTGTCAATCACTTTGAGAACGGATGATACAGCCATAATGCAAGAGTGGTTTTGAAAATTATCAGACTATTAAATACTACACAATATATTTTGCTCACAATTACACAACCAGATTTTTTCTTTTTTTGTATCACAACAATAATTTAACATTTAAAAAATGTTCACTTTTATTTCTTGTGAATAAGTCTTTGTTGCATTCCTCTTGATTTCAAGCGTCGAAGAAAAACCTTTCCAGTGAGGTACGTGCTTCAAGTGTCCCTCAAGTGGTAAATTTCTTGGTTTATATCGCTAGCCACACTCGCTTCTTGGTAAGTTTGAATGATTGATAACTTTTAACAGATATCTCCTTCAGACAGAGGTAGATCGGGATTCATCACTAATAGGAGATATTTGAACACAATGAGTTCTTCGTGCACAAGTTTACGTGGTCATATATTACATAAAATGGACATGAATTTGCCAAAGAGAATATGCCAGTCACAAACAAATATATGAACCCCCTCCAATTCAACTTTTCGAATCTTCTTGTGGACACATTTCTGTTAAAAGCACCTGAAAGATCTTTAAGTTTTGGGTCTTTTTATTAACATTTTTTGTGGGATTTGGTCTGTCACTGAAATTCTGTGTGATGAAGTCGTCGTGTATACAGCTGGACGTTAATCAATCTTTGATCATTTGAATACTTTTAAAGTAATCGGCCTTTTATAGCTTCAGATACCAATGATTAAAACGTCTTTGCTGCTTCTAAAGAAATTATTATTTGCGCTTCACTTAAATCTGTTTGAAATCATTGTAAATGAGTTCACTCAGTTCCAAAGAAAGATTCTGAATGTTCCGTTTTTTACTTGCCATTCACCAAAATATACTTTGGTGTCACAGTGATCGTAGAAGTGGGTCCGAGAGCCTTATATCCCTGTCGAGTTTTGTGTTTTTTTTACAGTCTTTCCAGAAAATAGGCCTTTAGATACCTACTAAAATGTAGAAATGATTACTCGTTTACGTTTAAATGGAATCTGTATAGTGTAGCAGTAAAGTCGTTCTTGCAGGTCAGAAGTTCTATACGGAATGTGCACTTCTAAACTATCCATTCACAATAATGTCGTTTTCATTGAATAGTCTTATATATGCCAAAGCGAGTCCGTCGGTAAACCATATCCAAGAACAAGAGTTATTAACTCACACCTTTCACATTTTCTCTTAGGGAAAGGATTCTCGCCTTGGGGTAATATCTTTTAAAAGCGCTGTGCAATCCTGTAAGTTTTAAATCTTTTCATTGACTTCTTCTGATTTAGTTCGATCTAATACTTCATGATGAAGCATACCTTATAACGTGCTGGTTGTTGATCAATGGCTATTTGAATACTTTCAAGGTAATCAACATTCGTTTGGTACTAGATATCAAATCAATGGTTAAGACTTCTACGCCGTTTCTGGTGCAATTGTTCTCTGCGTTTCATTTGAATCTGTACACCACGCAGTCCCAGAGCTAGATTCTGAATGTGCTTTTCCCAGAAATCCATATGGAATCCTATTCTTCACCCAAGAGAATTCAGCAACAACATATAGACTATATGATGTTAACGGATATCGTCTGTAATGTTCAATGTAAGCTGTATGTTATTCTCAATTCCTGGAGTTTCGTATTACAACTGAAACACTCTTTTCTGCATGTCATATTATTGAAACACTATCTATCGAAATCACAGATTCCTCTCAAAGGGTATCAACTTCTCTTCATTGTTTGATTTGTAACACTCTTTTTATTCTGGTGTAGGAGTTGTCTTTGCATAAGCTGTATGTATCACGATTGAGTAGGTTAGCACATCTGATCTTGGTGACACATGTTTTGCTAGTAGTGAGATAATCCACAGATAACACTTTCATAGCATTTCGTGTCATTCAAATCAAAACAGGTTTCAAGCTATTGACAGTGATATAAAGTCGCAAACAATCTTGATTCCCATCTTTGCAATTTGTTTCAATTCATGTAACATAGACCCCAGTAAGTCGGTAATTATTGCGGCCGCCTTCATTGCAGAAGCATGAAACTTGAACTCTTTAGATTTGGCAATGCATGTGCTTTAGTGGTTATTCTAAATTTTCTCGTAGTCACCTTGTGAGTAGCTTGTTTATGAAAATAATCCTTATGGTAGTACTTTAGTACTGGTGTTCATATTATGTGATGTGCTGTAAACCTTTTCGGCAAATTACGTGCCCTGAAGATGCACACTGAGGTAAGTGAGGTGATCACAGCGGAGGTGGTGATACTCGGCCTCTGTGGCTTTGACCTGTTCCAGAATCTTGTTCTATCGGACATTTTCCTCGTTGCTTTCTTTAACTATCTTGCTGCGAGAAGAAGCGGTTTAAGAGGATCCAGTCCACCATGAGAGGGACCATGGTCACCAGAAAGCAGTGATGGTATTAGCTGGACTGATTACCATTTTAATTAGCTTGCCATGCATTTAAAGGCTCGGAACATTGATGGTGACAGTTGTGGCTTCAGCATCGTGTACCCGATTTGCAAACCGCTTACAGATTTTGATGTCCAAAGTTGCCCTCCTGTCGCTAAGATTATTGTCTGTCTCTGCTTTTTCAGACTTCGTGACATCAGAGGCAGCGCTGAGGACGTTTCCGACTTCGGTATCGCCAGATGGTACGGAGTCAGTGTCCTCGACGGTTATAATGGGTACCTAAGCTGGCCCATTCATATGCTTGATGTTATCATCCTAGGCGAATTGGGTACCAGTTCAGGCCCATACGTAATATAGCGGTGGCTTCTGCTGCTTATCAAAAAGGCCATGTCGATCGAATCATTTGTTAGATCGTTTGCAAAGAGCTCGCGTCTGTCTAAGGGCACAAAGCGCCTCTCAACTGGATTGGACAAACTTAGCAGAGGCCACCCGAATAATCAGCCATTTTGGCCCGTAGTTTATCCTCGTATATACCATATGGTTTCAGGTCTCTTCATCGTTCAACTCTGCGACTCCCTCAATGGTAAGATGCCGGTCTATGCGTTATTTTACCCGCCGTCGGAAAAGCCACTATCTAAGACGTGCAGTCACGCTGGGGTGCTAAGAGTTCACCTGCGATCACACCCTCCGGCTCACCATAGCAGTGAAGCGGCTTGCTCCCTCCCACACACCTTCTCAAAGCTGGCAGGCACTGAAGTATCTCGTCTAAATACGTTTCGTTGAAAATTAAGGTTTCAGATCTTATCTACCTTTCGTCTGCTCTAAGTTGAATGCTAGTCAGGGCCTCAAGGATTATGGCATGCTAGCGGTGAAGAAAACCCAAAGCCACCGCAAAGCGCGCCAAAGTCACCTGTTACAAACAGCTAAGCCACTAGAGGAAGTATCTTACTTTAAATTCCAAATTTTAGGAGATCGTAGGCCTCCGCCTGTCAATGGGATTCAATGACATCGTTTACTTGCAGAATATCCCAAAGAAATTAATTCTTCGTCTTTTCAGAAGAAACGTGCAAACCAAGAGATATGCTCGAATAAGTTCTGGACGACGGCGTTGTACGTTTGTGTTCTGACTATCAGTTGGTGCAGTCATGATGGATAATGTCCGTGAGCTTGGTGAGGGTTGTTTCCTTGCACCTGATGTCGGAAAGAAAGGAGCTATCGCCGAGAATAAAGGGGGTTGTAATTTTCTGGAACCTTCTAGCGAATTTGCAAAATAGGGTGTATAGAAGATGATAGTCCCCAGGGTAGACGAAAAACACCATAGCATATTCTTTGCAGTAGGCCAATGTCATATGTACGCCTTGATGAAAATTATGGTTGGGCAGATAACGACGAATGCAATCGAAAAGACCCTTGCAAGCAATCAAACGGGTTTTTTTCAGCAGTCGCGACTGAAAGCAACGCTTAAGCATTGCGACTGCAAACCAGTGTGAGCACGGATGGCGGTCACAAATTGACCATTATGTATGTTAAGCTGCGCGTCCGTGACGATTTACAAGTATGTGTTTGATGTGAAGTCTTCTGTAGACCCAATACTGACAAAAGTCACTAATAATTATACTCGGCAGATTCGCGTCTTTGAGAGACTCCTTTGCCACTTTTTTCGAGGACTTCTTGCCATTGCTGTTATATAAAGAGTCAATAGTCACAATAGCTGCAGAGAAATGTCGCTGATTTTTCAAACTAGCACCTGTGTTCGTGCTCCAGACAATCATAACGTCGTAATTAAACGCTATCTGAAATAATCTGAGAGACTGGACTGGTAATAGGTCACGTGGTCCCTCATTATCTTGAAATCGAAGGAGCGGCTTCAAAAAGCGTCACATATGGCGGTTGTGTTGGTCTTCTGGATACTTTGGTAGACTGCATTTGTCCTCTCAAGATCTTTAATGGAAAGGCCCGAGGTTGATCCAAATGTGGTGCGTCCTGTCTCTTCAGCATCCTTGGACACACAACGGTGCCAAAGGAAACTAGTATTGGCGTCTAAGTATATGCTTTTATTTTGCACACACACACACACACACACACACACACACACACACACACATACACACACACACATTGTTAACTTTCGTGATCTTGATCGTGACTTTTTCGCTTCTCGACTTCATAATAATACGGAAATGCTTTGAAAATTGTAGTTAACCTACGAAGTTTCACGGACATTTAGGCCAAGGAAACTTGATTTATCATGTAACAGAGAAATCGCAATATCAATTTCGATGATGTTCATCTTCGTCCTTGCAATCCCACGACCAACAGGTTACTGCTTCTACCTATGTGTAGTGAAATTTTAGATATAATAAATTGGGCTATTTCTTCCACCCACATGCAGTGAGGTTTTAGATCTAAGTAAGAAAGCAGCATTTCCGCAATTTCACAAGTATGTATTTATGGCAACAGTTTAGATCACAGGGAAACATCTAAAGGTACATACATGATGTGCAGAAATGTATCTATTTACATTGACAAAAGATGAACTTGTCAGGAATTAGGATATTCACTATTATATGCATGTTAAACCTGCCTTACTCAACAATACTAATCCGCATTTGTGTACACTGCACCAGAGCAATCCAGCGTTGTAATGCAACTGTGCCGCTCGTGACTATATTTTCCATATTGTTTGGGATTGGGGATTTTAATGGGTGGATGGGTGGGTAAACTCGAGTCTCATGTTGATAAATACTTGGACTTCGTCATGCTATCAACTACTGTTACATCAGTTCTGTGAAGGACACACTGTACTCAATGTATGGAAAAATGGGAACCAGCCTGGAAATGGGTAAACATAAAATACCATAGAATATACATGGGTTTGGGTTTACAGGATTGGTTGATAATGATAATTATTTTGTAGGAAAAGCAATCTTTTGAGAGCGTATACTAGTTGTAACTGAATACAAAAATAGAGACATTGTTTTCTTAATGGAATTTTAGTCCTTTAACAGTCTTGAGCATAGAACACTCATTATTGAAATTACCACATAATTCTTTGGTGCGAATTGAAAGCACATATTCCAACACATGTAAGTTGAACCAATGTCGCGGCTAATATTCTTTTTCTCCACACAGAAGCTGACATCCAGGTTTCATCTGTGCTAATAAATATAGGTTTGATCATGAGCAATCAGAAATTTAACGTTATTGAATTTTTATTATCATGGCGTTTGATAGGCTTACTAATGGAACTGAATTAGTACCGTGAGTCCTGAAAGACTACGACAATTTGATGACTTGGCGTTAACAGGAGAGTGCGTTTTTACATTTGGAATCAGTCAATACATTTACGAGTGCTGTTTCTAGGGGACGCTACCACAGGTAGGAAATATCAAATATGGTTTACTGAATAAGTTTCCTTGAATTCGCCTTCAGGAAAGAATTTCTATTTCTGTTTTGAAATGAAGATAATCATAATAAATAAAAAATGATAATGTTGGTTGGTGTGGGGGTGGGTCGGTGTAATTTAGGGATAGGTATAACTTTATTCTGAATTTTAAAATTGCGGAAGTACTCTTCAATGTGTACAAAACTAAAATTAGGTTACACCAATGAGCCTCAGGTAGGAACTTGATATACTGTTATATCATGTTTTGGGATGGGGTAAAATTTACACGGAATATGTTGTTGTTTTTCTGGGGCTATACATGGCGGCCAGTATAAATGGTGGAGGAAGAAACCGGGATATCACCGGGAAAAAAAAAACACCGACCCAAAAAAAGCTACTGGCAGCGATCCGTAACGGACAGCGCTTTAGACCACTCGGCCTCTCGCGCACCCACACGGAATATGAATTTTGCAGTTATACTTTTCACCCCACCCTGCACCAGCAGCATTGACTTATCTTTAAAATAAGAAAATGAAACGAAACGAGAGTCAGAATTAACGTTAACGTCCTTTCTAAATCGGGCAATGCTTAGAAGAAATAAACACAGTTCGCATATTCAAAGAAGATCGGTTATTACAAATCGTCAGTAGCACGAGAATCCGCTCCAGTTTGTCACACCCTGGCTACGGTGCGATATACTGTGGTAGTCTGAAAATATGATTTTAATAAGAATGGGGTAATGGGTGCTCATAAAGCTCGAGAAAGGCTTGAACCCACTCGTGCTTTTTGTTATTATGCGTTAGGTACATCAATATAGGTTGCTGCAGATAATTAGTGCTTGTTGATTTTATGCCTTTTATTAAAGTAAAAAAATTTCAAGGCAGAACACATGCCCATTACTAGAATATAAATACCACTGAAAGAAATCAAGAACATAATTTGTATCTATGTGGGAATATAATTTTAAGAAGACGATGATTATAGTTAATCTGCTCCAGATTTTTATAGGAAAATTTTATTTAAACACTTCATGAAATGATTCCAAATATTAGGCAAATTGGTTGAATTTTAGAATTACCATCTGATTTGTACTTTTCTTGATAATATTGTAAGTAATAACCTTTCAGGTTGATTTTAACAGTCTTTTTTATGTAGTCCGGTTTGTCCGGGTCGAATTGCACAACGTTGTTATTAATGACTTAAATAAGGGCGGGATATAAATAACAATGGAAACTTGTGCGTTATGAAACAAGGACCAAGGAAAATGCATACAATAAATTGCAAACGCAAACTTAGCATTTTAATGAGTTAAATTCAATTGCTTACCGCGAATAAGTGATGCTATATTTACATTTGCACTGAACACAATACTTTTATGTGGACACTGATATTTTGGGTTGAATTTACTAATCTGTATTTAATTTTTACTCCCATTAACGAGTAATGCTTCTCTCTTGAGGACTCGTATACGTATACTTCACATAATGCACATCTTACTCTAACCGTTGACTGTTTAGAGATGAAACTTTACTGTTAAGGAGATTAAATGTCAAAAGAATACAGCATGTGCATTGTTTTCACGATATACCCAAGCGGCACATGAATGCAACGCACTGTGGTGCAAAAGTCAACGACTCCAAAATTCGTCCGGTGCTAACACGGAAAAGAATGTACCTATCTGCAGGCGTACAAAAGAGAAAAGTCGTGGTGGCCGAGAGGTTAAAGTGTTGGATACAGTCAGAAGTTTTGGAATTTAAATAATGTAAGAGACTTCTTGGTTGTTTCGTTTTGTTTTCAGACAAGAAGTTTGAAGGTATGGTATCGAAGTATGATAATATTACACAATCCTTTTTCACGTATTAAAGAATTGGTTGAAAAACGGTAGCATCTTCACAAGGTGTTTCTAACAAGCCCATTTGGCATCAAGAACCAAACACCATTCTAGATTTAATCACATCTATCATTTCAGGCTGTTCTTTTCTTCAGTACAACAGCGTCCATATGCTACTGCTATATTAACGTCCCTAATCCTATTGCAATGTGGCAAGTACTTACCTTTGCTTAATTTCACTGAATTATTCTAGTGTCTGTTGGATATTGATTGATTTTATTATTGATTCTAGTGTCGTCTGTTGGATATTGCTTGATTTCATTTAGTTATTCTAGGGTCTGTTTGATTTCATTGAATCCTTATTTTCTATTGGATGATTCTTTATATTATTGAATCATTCTATTGACTTTTGGATATTGCTTGCTCTCATTGAATCATTCTAGTGGCTGTTGGATATTGCTTGATTTCATTTATTGTTTCTAGTGTCGTCTATTGGATTTTGCTTATTTCGTTCAATGATCATTCTTGTGTCGTCTGTTGGATATTGAATCATTCTAGTGCCTGTTTATTGCTTGCTTGCACTGAATCATTATAGTGTCGTTTGTTAGATATTGCTCATTCATTTGAAAGAAATGTATTTTCTGTTTCAACATTACGGCAGCGAACTATTAAGATAAATGAGTAATCTTGATAAATGCATGGCAATCGCTTTGAAACCTTCATGAATCGCATTGCTTATGCCGCCTGGTATGATGCGATTATTCCTACAATCTCTTTCATCAACATGCACAAGCTTCGGTTATGAGTGCTTAATCGCCAGCATTTTGTTATTTATTTTTTCATTTAATTTTGGCTTACTTTCGTATTCACAAAAACCAACATATCACTATCCACACAAAGTTCCATCGGCATACCAGCTAATTTGCTTTGCAACTGATTCTATACTCTCGACACATATGTTGGGATAACAGGATGGTTTCTGTTTCTTTAGAATACATCTTTTTGCGAGTTGGCTCAGCAAGGTATACATACGATTCTCTCGAGTCAATGATTCTTTTTCTGCTTCACCCTCCAATATCTGGCTGAAATTCAGCAAGCTCGTTATGAAAAGTATGAATATAACGATATTTTCATGAAACAATCAAATCTCCCAAATGTAACTATCTCTTTTCTGCGTCTAATGTGGATAGTAGTGTCTCATAAAAAGCATTATACAAGATCGAGAACAAGAAGTTTCCATATTCAAGATGTCTCAGGGCCGTAGAGTGCGATCACGAACCCTGAAACAACCGGACCTCTCCTTGTTCTTGTTCAAAATATTTCTTGTATAGAATTGAATTAATAAGTGTTTTCCGGTCCGGGCCCCTTTACGGACCTGGGTTCCGGGGATATATGCCCAGTTGCCCCCACCTCTTGTCGGCCCTGTGTACAATCCTTGCTTTTGTTCATGTATTTATTCTTTTTTTCTTTTCTGAACGGTTATATATTATAAAAACTAGATTTTCATAAGCAACAATGATTTTTCTATGAGAGCGAGAGATGATGGTACAATTCCATTCTGAAGTTCTCTTTGATACCTTTGTTTACTGGTGGCCTTGTCGAGATCCAGCTGTCGATATTTTGTTAGTCTTTATTATGGGCTTGAGTACAGGTCTGAACTTTATATGTCAGCTTCTCTGTTTTGATTCTGTTATGGAAAGGGTTTTTCTCACAACCTTCTTATCATTTCTTGTTATGTGAAGGAAATGTTCATAACTTAAGAAATGTCTTTGCCCATGGGGGGGGGAGAGAGTGTGTGTACAGGCTCTCTTAAAAGAGTGTCACTCAACGGTGTAGATACGGCTAAATCTTGGCAATGTGAGAGTAAAGGAGGTCACTGTAAAGAGTGGCAATCTTCTTGTTCTCGTTCAATGAACTGATTTTACGCAAGCTTGTTCTCAATTTTTACACAATTTTTAACGTATTCTCACGGCCAAATATGGTTATTCGTCTAGGTACTTGGTGGTCATTCATTTCGAATCGGAACGAGGCTACCGTCTTTCTTACTGAAGCCGTCTTTGTCTGAGTACGTCATCAGACAGATAATTCTTCTGCATCGGTTTATTCGTTGTTAAGAAACGCGTGAATCTTATATCGTATTGATCCAAAAGGAATTTGCTCGTTACAACCAAATCTAAAAGCTGCTGACTTTTAGAAACATTAGAAATGTATTTAATAGTACACACGGGATTTTGCACTTGCTCGTAAAAGCGCAATCTGTATTGAAAATAGAATACGATTGTAGTACAGAACTATATAAAATCAATCTCATTATATTTTGGTGGAAAATTACTTTCAATAGTTTGTAATGAAAAATTACTCTTATTACGATTTAAAGAAAATTTCTGTCTTACTACTTTTGCTCGAAAATTATGTCCTAATAATGCTGCAAAACGAGCTGAGGAAACTTTAGCAATAATTGTTTGGAACTAGACTGGAGCAAAATGATAGCTTGGTGTGTCATTGTTACAGCTAAATCATTGAAGCCATACATGAATTTTACAAAATAAATTATTTATATTGTAACCCCTCCAAATATCACAGAGTTTCTTCTTTTAAATGTCCAAATGATTACAAAATTAATTACGTAAGTATACAATATCTACTATAGCGTAACTCTCCCATGTAATCGAATAAGCAGTCCGAATAAGCCTAAAATACTCTATAATCCAACTTGCACCCATCAGTAATTCACTAAAATAAAGAGAATTAAGGGTTCTTTTATAAATACGTAAGTCTTACAACTTCGTTATATATAGCCATTATAATCAGTTAAGAAAACCTTTGAATTTTTTTTTCTTTAAAACTCTAACCCTATGTAAACTACGAAACTGTACAGTGCCACCGTAGACCGCGCCCTTATTAAAACTGTACAATTATAGGATATAGTCATTAATCAATAACAACACTTTGCAATATGTCCAGGAACATACCGTTTAAACATATAATAGGATAAACATATATATTTTTTTAATGGCAAAATCTTTTCTTTTCATGGATATTGTCCATTTTGTTCCAGTGCGATTACAGCTGTATTACTACATAGGTAAACAAGTTCCTAAATTTTACGATGATTTTGGGTCGCTACGTTCTACAAACATAGCTTAAACAAACCATTCTTCAAGTCGAATATTTTGTATTCTGTATTTTGGTATTGACTGTATTCATACCAAAAATGAAGAGAAAGTTAGTTGTGTTAGCATATGTCGTGCGTGGATTGAAATATCAAAGAGCGGTTATATCTGACAGACTCAGAGCGTAGCATCTTTAAGCAAAAGGTTGTAATGATTTTGAGTATATTTGAGAGGATTTTTATTTTGCCAATCTCTACGTTCTAACGCAATTTTGTATGGTTTTGGCAAGCTTGCAGTCGGGTAAATGAGGCTGAATCCAATTTTCGATTGTCACTTAATTTCGGTTTGTAATCAACGCTAATCAACGTCCGATTAATGAATCCATCGTTTTCAAACACGATTGTGATATGAGTAAAACTTGCTACTTCAAAATTTTATTTTCTCTAATATGTGTACCATTTGGCGTAGAGTATTAGAGGTATACAATACTCTGAAGGTGACACATAATAACAGGTCATGGAGAGAGAGAGAGAGAGAGAGAGAGAGAGAGAGAGAGAGAGAGAGAGAGAGAGAGAGAGAGAGAGAGAGAGAGAGAGAGAGAGAGAGAGAGAGAGCAACAAGAATAAAAAAAAATGAAATATACCTAATATTCAAATACACGTTTCAATAACATTCAGAAAAGCAGATATATTTCATCAAGGGTAAAAAATATTTCCAAAAGTGATATCACACTGAGACGATATGATTTTTCAATATTGAACTATAAAATGTATAATATAAAGGTTATGGATTAAAGTATTACCACGAAAAGTAAGAATTGTATGGTAGTTTAGCGATTCAGCCAGTTTCACATAATGCTAGTACTTTTAATTATTCATAACGTGTTTAAAAAATTTCATACAGAAATATGCCAAAGTAAACGGTTTATTAACCATAATTTTTGTCTTTTTAAATCAGAATTCCCTCAATGATAAATATTGATAAATATCTTCACGCCTAATGTATTCCTTCTCATGCTTTTCACCGTGTTCTTAGTTCCACTCCGTGATATTTGCGTAGGAAAAATGGGAGTGGAGCGTATATAGAAACCACAAGCATAGGGTAGTGACGGATGACGAATCCACGGAATCCGTGCGCAGTTGTCAGTCACATCCGGGGTCATATGTGTAATAGTATCAGCGTATTCTTGCTGCTAGTGTTTTTTCATAATACCTTTGGGGTCTTTCTCAAAGGGTTGTCTATATTATCTGGTCTCTCTCTCTCTCTCTCTCTCTCTCTCTCTCTCTCTCTCTCTCTCTCTCTCTCTCTCTCTAGTCGCAGGTTCAGATAAATGACATAGTATGTTTATTCGTAGATCTTATAATTTCTTCCAGTTTTCGTTTGTACCCTCTCCTGTCCGGTAGCTGACGGTATAAAACTGTTTTACGAAATGATTGTTCATGGCACTCTGGTGACATGACCGATCCACCAATGCTTTTTGAGTCTGCATCTGTGAATATTCAACTGTATCTTTTCAAAATAGTTATCAAATTCAGTTCTGGATAGGACTTATATATAGGTACAGTTCATGTATGTGACTCCCTAAATTTAAATAAATTGAAATCAGAAATAACAGGATGTACATGAAAACGATATTAGGGGACCATTGCCTTGGATAAACCACAACTTCTACAGGAAAACCGCTATGCGTCTTAAATCTAAGAAACTTTGCTGGTGCCGCCGCTTGTACATTAACTTTTTTTTAAAATTCTTGCTTATAACATCAAACGGAGCACTGAGATTGCCTATACTGATGAAAGGTACTTAGAACAGCGTCTACAGGTAAGACAATCATATTAAAATCGATATCTACTTACTTTGTTAGGACGGTGATCCCCATTTTAATCAGATTACAAGTACGAGTAATACCTGTAATATGGGATAGTGCTTTCAGTGCGAGATAATATGTATCTTAAAAAGGGGGTTGTAGATGATATCTCAACCAATGACAAACTCTGGCTATGATAATGACCTCATTGCAAAACTGACACAAAGGACGAGACCGGAAAAAAACGCTGATCTCCTGCAATGCAAACGATCAGACAATGTTTAATGTGTACCCATCATCATTCACGCTCCAGCCATTTTGCACTAGAATAAATCGCAATAGTCTCATGAGCGATGGACCTTTATGGAATCATGTTAAACTTTCAATATTATTTAACCTAAAAAGTCCGTCGTAGCTTTCCAATCACTTTATACTTTAAAAACTATTTTCCCTAACAAATCCGTCGTAGAATTCCGAGGACCAAGTAATTTAACAGACATTCATCTCAGGATGAAATCGAAACCGACCTGGAACTAAACACAACTCTTGCCCGAATCCTCATCGATGCGAGTAGATTGATCAAACACCTGCATTCCATAGTGACACATTCAACGATATTGGCGTTAAGCCTCCAAAAACCCGAATTTAAGCGTAGACACGAAGACAGAAAGACAAGTCTAATGGATTTACCCAAATAAGGACACTCAAACCCACTGGCCCCAGGAGCTGAACGCGCTATTTTCATATTCTTCAAGAACAGCCATTACATGTTTTCGGGAGTGGAAGATTGGGAAGAACCTGGGGGTTAGAGTTGGGGTGTGTTGTCTATGGGTGCTGGTGTTGTTATAAACACAACAAATGTCTAGTGCAGAAATAGCTTGAAAAAATATCTGCCTCTGATTTGTACACAAAGGACCTAATTACACCCACTATGTTTGTTTAAAACAATAATGTTATCTTGAAGGGAAAGAAAATAGAAAATATCCTGAATCGAAAGAAAATCTTTTTAAAATTGAAATTGTTGGTTTATAAATAACATGGTCGGTCCCTTAAAGAACTAAAACGTTTTTACAGCTAATAATTGTTTTACTTAGAATTGTATTGTCTAATGTGTAGTCCAATAGATTTTCAAAACACATGTTGCCTAGTTCCTAAATTAGACATTATAACGCCAAGATCAACTTCTGGATGATCTATAATTTCCATTGTTTCCATCATAACTATCGTCATCATAACTGTAACGGTGATGATCATCAACTGTAAGAGTAGTAGTACTAGTAGTACTAGTTGTTCTAGTAGTACTAGTAGTACTAGTAGTACTAGGAGTTCTAGTAGTACTAGTAGTACTAGGAGTTCTAGTAGTACTAGGAGTTCTAGTAGTATTAGTAGTACTAGGAGTTCTAGTAGTACTAGTTGTTATAGTAGTTCTAGTAGTACTAGTTGTTCTAGTAGTACTAGTAGTTATAGTAGTACTAGTAGTACTAGGAGTTCTAGTAGTACTAGTAGTACTAGGAGTTCTAGTAGTACTAGTTGTTATAGTAGTTCTAGTAGTACTAGGAGTTCTAGTAGTACTAGTTGTTCTAGTAGTACTAGTAGTACTAGGAGTTCTAGTAGTACTAGTAGTTACTGGCCTCTCATATAGCCTATACATAGTTCCATCCGGGAAAGGATTCATAAAGATTTGTTTCAACTATCGAAAGCAGATGGCGCTCACTGGATCGTAGTCAGTTTTAGTTCCTTCACTTGTTATGGTAGTCCTCAGGTCACAGTGAAAGCGTTGCTATATTTTGACCGTTCGATATAGATGCATGGGCAAACATTGTGCTGAGTCTTTATTATTGACACGGTTTTTTTTTCTTTTATTCGTATCTGACTTTGATAATGGGACCAAAAAGCTGCTAAAACTAGTTTCACGTTACGTATCCTGACGATTTGCGTCTATAGTGGGGTCATGTGTGAATTTATTAGCCTGTTCGTCTGTCTTTCCGTTAATGCCATTCATCCGAAAACTCTGAATCGAAAAAGAAAACAAAACAAACAACCACATAAAATAGATAGTTATCTTGCCAGTTTTGGTAACCATCTTTGGAGCGATGTTATATCTCGTGCCGCAGCACTCTTTGACAAGAGGTGAGATTTAGGTAAAATTAGCTACGATTTCATCATGTACCTTAAAATGGAGCAAATAAAACTATTATCAAAGAGAAAAACATGACCTTAGTAAAAGAAATTCTACCTAAATAGAGTTAAGTTTCTCAGAATGTTTGCTTTATGATAAAGTTATTAAAGTTATCAGGTAGATTATATTGGTATGTTTACGCTAATCGTAATCTTTGTCCACCGTGCCATGTAACACGAGATTTGCGTGGTAATTCGTTTCTAAATAAGACTTGCTGCGCCATATTAGGATATTCTAGGATACGTTGTTCAATGCATAACATATTCACTACCATCTATTTATGTTCCTAAATATGGCATCAATATCCTTAATGGTACATGAAGAAACGAGGTTGTAAACGGAATTAGTTATTAGCTGAACTAATATGAAAGACGATCCAAAAGAAAACATCGGATAAAGAAGGTAAATATTTCACATATAATTGTAATGTAATTAAATAAGAGAACATTTTTAATTTTGCCTGTAAATGTAAGGAACATGTGCGAAGTTTTTTTTTTATACTAGGCTGAAAAAGAGCCGGGTGTAAATCACACCTGGTTGTTTCGTTGATATACAGAGGTTAATGTTAGTGCCCCGTCCACGAAGCAGAGGTACTAGAGTATTAAGCCGTTTATTAACAAAGAGTCCGTACTTGCATCCCTCAAAATACTGCCAGCGCATCTATATACACGTCTGATTATCCAATTATTACTGGTAAATCCCATTTTGTATTCACCTGTTGGTATTGTGTTCATGCACTGTTAAACATTGCTTGCAGCCATATGGCGACTTTCAAATCGTCTGACCCTGGGAGGATCTTTTATAACGCGATCGAGCAAACAAAGAAATTAAAAAAATGTTAAGAAACGTAAAAAATAACAAGTAGAGTTAATTCAGGGTATATGGTAGTCTTACATGTAAAACTTCATCGCATATAATTATGCTTTTGGCGTCAGGGTCTTACCGCCTAACCAACGGCGCTGTGTAGCATGTTTTGATGTCGACTAGTCAATTTTTCAGGAATATCTCACACAACTGGCAACCAATAACGACGCTTTTCTACAAACTGAAGTGGTAATGCTTTAGTCAGACTTTAGTACTCTGATGTCTTTTCTCTAAAAAAAATTCAAATTTTCACAAAAGAAATAGACGTATTTTCAAGTATATTTGGCCTACATTTCAGTTGGCTTTAAAAGCGATGAAAGCCGGGAATGCCGAAATCGGGTTAAGTTAAATTATTATTCTTTAATGAAACGAATGCAAATATAACATACCTATTGGAATCGTAAGCAAAGTTTCGTTTCGTTCAAGAAATATATCTCGCACATGAACCTACTCAAACGTATTTCGGCATACCTCGGCTACTATCTCATTTAAATAAATTCAGATGTATGTCAACGGAACATGAAACTGCGTCCATTTGCTAGTGTCATATTTTGATTCAACCAGGATAAAACAGCCCAGTAAGTATATTAATTACATATCAGTTTGTGGATGAGTGTCCATATGGGCCTCCAAAGTGTGTGAGATGTTCCTGAAACTTTGACTACTCGTTCCGATGTCAACAGACATCGGAACACGCTATACAAGGCTATTATTTGGGTAGTAAGACGTAGTACTAAAATATAACTAATGTTATCCGGCTTACATTGTAGGACTAGGTATATGGAGAATATGTCAAAGTTTAAATGGCGTGCTCTTTCAGAAAGTCTGTCAGGACGGCATGGTTTTACCGCCTAACTAACTTGTATGTTTAAATAGTATCGAAAATTTCTCGCATTAGTAAAGAGCTAAAGAAGATAACTCAAATTCACGGTGGTGATTTCAACCATACTGAGTTGTTTCCCTTGTTATCTGTCGAGTGAGCGCTGAAGGAATCATGGTACTAATTCAGTTTCCATAGTAAACCTATGCAAACACCATGATATTTAAAAAAAATATAAATAACTTGACATTTCTTAGAGCCAATTATTAAACACATATTTATCAGTATAGATGAAACCTGAATGTCAGCTTCTGGGTAGAGGATAGACCAACAAATAGATCTCTGCTTTTTTTTTTTTATCTGACAGCAGCAGAAAAAAGCTGAGACCTACTTGTTGGTCTAGGTAGAGGAAAGAATATGAGCCTCGGAAATTTCTGGACCTGCAGGTGTTTGAAACATGTGCTTTCAATTCCACACCAAAGAGTCAGGTGCTAATTTTAGTAATGAGTGTTCCACACACAAGACAGTTAAAGTACTGGAATTCCATCAATAAAACAATGTTTCTAGGATAGGCTCTCAAAAGATTCCTTTTCCTCAAACGTGACTTACATTATTAACCAATCCTGGCCAGCTAAAGCCATATATACTCTATTAAATGTGCACCAATTTCCAGGATGGTCCCCATTTTTCCAAACCGTTAGTACCGTGTGTCCTGAAGTGAAACAAAAATGACAGAGCAAGAATGTAGAAAAAATAAATAAGCACAGTTTAGACTGTATTATCCAAAGTTTATCTTAAGTGGACTGTTATTTTGAGACATGTTCGTTCGTGGAAGGAAACGGTTAATTGTTTCGATATTATTACCAATTATTTATAAACATTACTGTCGAATTAAAATTTGTAGAAAATTAAAAGGAAAATTTTTATTTCTGGTCTCCTTTAAGTAAGGAATAAGTTGTTACTTACTTATTGCCGATCAAAATAAGTTGATGCAGACTCTTAAAGGCATTCAAAGCTATTATTCTAACCCCTTTGGAGAAATACCAGTATTGCTTTTTTATACCAGCATCATAAAACCGATTATGTGAATATTTTCAATGACGCGATTCATTCCGTAAAGTATTTTCATCGTTGACATCTTCCTGTTAGTGATCTTCTCCTGCAGAATAAAACGTTTATAGACAATTTCTTGAGACGATTTCGAGTAATAGGTCTTTAGAAATAGGGGTGTCATCCTTCAGAATTTATTTCTATTGATAGACATTTATGATATAATCGGTCAATTAACCATCTCCTGTACATAGCCGGTACAGATAAGGACATTCGTATTTTTCTGATTCCTCTCCACTAATTTCGCCAAGACTTCTTTTGTGCGTCGCGAATATCGCTTGAGATAAAATCTGAAGGACGGGTAAAAGTAAAATTCCTTTATGGACAGGTTGCTCCATATGTGAGCTTAAGAGTTAATCTCTTTGGGAGCTTTCTTATAGCTCTCATATAGTTATACAAATATTTCTCGAAATCGCCTTAACGATTTTTTTTTTATAGCGTTTCATTATTTTGTAAGAATTCCCTAACAAGAAAGTTTTCAAAAAGGGGGCCAAATGAAAATATCCGTCATTGAAAATGTTCTTATAATTGGTGATCTCTCTGTATTCGGTTTTCCTTAGCTAATACCAAGAGAATACTTTCTCAAACTGGGTAAGAATAATAAATTTGAATGCCCTGAAGAGTGCCCACATCTGACGTAGCATTTATTTTTAATCCGCAAAAAAGAAAGTGGTAACTTATTCCTTACTAAATAGTGAATAATTAATAAGTAACGGACTGGAACGAAAATTTTCTAATTCGGTATAATAAACTGGTTCCTTATTCCTTATTGAATTCGTAACTGATTACTAACTGAATCGGGGATAGGGAATAAGTAACCAACTTGATTTCAGTAGACGTCAATGGATGCAGAGCACAATTCGAGACATAATTGCTGTAGTTTCCAGTCCGACTCACTCAGGAATGTGGAAATTTCAGAGATAAATTGATATTTGACCGACAGGTTAAAAATGAATTTTTAATAAGTGTCAAAGCAAAGACAACATTAGAATTACGGTGTAATTGGTTCGGTAACGGCAGCTGTCAACCAGATGCAGTGTCAGCTATGTCAATAGCTTGGCCATCAGTTCAAAAACTGCGCGCTATTAAAAAAAAAAAAATTCAAAACAAAACACAACAACAATCAACTGAGATAATGGGGTCAACATTACGACTTTCAGGGGAAGAATGTGCAATCTTATTCCACTTCAAACCAGGATAGCCTGCGAAAGGTGCGCGCATCTCAGGCCATGTCACAACACTTCAGCGGAGGAAGTTAAAGATTTTGCATTGAATTGGTATCACATGGTAGCGATTTATAGTATCTCATAATGATAATTGATGTCAATTCTGTAAAAGCTTTGTTAGATTCTGGCAGTAATATAAATATTATATTAAAACCATTTTATGACAATTTCAACATCATTGTGCATATTCAGTTCAAAGCCGATAAGTTATAGGTACTACTGTATCAAAGATAGACGAGTTATGGTCACTACGGTACCAAAAACAGACAAGACATGGCCACTACTGTATCAAAAATAGACGCGGATCCTATAACAAGCCAAAATGTACTTGTTGCAAAACGTAATAAGCTCAAAATTGATGTCACCAATAGTACACGAGAGAGAGAGAGAGAGAGAGAGAGAGAGAGAGAGAGAGAGAGAGAGAGAGAGAGAGAGAGAGAGAGAGAGAGAGAGAGAGAGAGAGAGAGAGAGAGAGAGAGAGATCTTTCTTCACATAGGTTCTTTTGTGATTTCAGATTTTCTTTTGTAAATTCCCAAACTCAGGTCTTCACTGGACTCCGGTCTTCACTTGTTTCCATTCTTGATCTACACAATTTTACGGAATCCCGCTCAGAACGTACACTTAAATTCAAAATATCTCGAGACATAGTGCATGTCTTTTCCAGATAAGTATTTCTCCCCGGTCAGCAAAGTATACAGCCTGTAATGCTTGTTATGAGCTTCTTAGACTTCCCAGAAGTTTACCAATGGCCGCGAATTATATTCATTTACTTGTGGATAAGAGTTTAAAATGTTTGACATGTGCCTGAATCAGTATTGGATTACTTGGATGATATTTGCATTATATTAGAAACTTTTGAGCAACTTCTAGCTTGATCTGTATTGCCGTTTTGAGCAGGATTGAAAGATCGGATTTGAAGCTATGACCCCAAAAGTGTAGGTTTTTCCTCAGTTATAATGTGTATTTTTAGGATAAGACATTTAAAAAGCCAGTATCATACCACTGTATTTTTAGGACAAGACATTTATAAAAAAAACAACAGGTAACCCAGTGAAAGAATCCCGTTCCAAACAATAGAAAGCAATTTCAACATTCAAATGTGTTATTTAACCAGGTTTTTCCTAATTTCCTTCCAGACTTGAGTGCTATATATTTTGTTAAAACAAATGACTGTGATAAAAAGAAATGCAATCTTGAGTGTGATCTTAGGTTTCAGAATTTAAAAATCCGTCTACTAAATTCGCACCCTTTAACTTTTCCAATGTTGATTTGGAATTTCGCTTACAATATTAATGCTAAATGAAATTCACGAAGAAGGACAATAGATGAGTAATTCGTTTGATTCTAAGGGACTACAAATGGCAGCAGTATATGGATGATCAAAACTAAAACTGCTTGGACTAGTTACTAGTGTCCTTGATTGTGCATCATACAACGTAGTCTGCATATCGTTGCTGAATGTGATTATCAAGCACATAAACCCATGTCACAATCAAAGTTGCAAGGAGCAACAGTTTAACATGGAGATTGTGTACAAAACTAGAAGTATAAACATCAATTCCTTGTTCGTTTACGCATACTCCGTTAGACCCAGAGATAAGAGTCCAGAAGAACATGATTAATATTTTCCACATGTACTAGATACCCAGAATTATGCGGCTTGTTTGGAGTGGCCTCCCTTGGAAGAGCTCTTTAATAGAATAAATTCCAACAACAAGAACGTAGACAAATAAAAAAAGTTGTGTAATAAAATTAAGGTGATGCGCACTTGTTTTAGCGCTACGTTTAAGCAATCATTAGGTTTGTGTTATTACTTGTTTGATTATTGGAATTCGGTGCAATGGGAAATATTCCTTAGCCCGAAATAATTAGCCAATTACTAGGAGCAAACGTCACGGAGAGAAAGTGTTAAAAAATACATTGGTGTTGTGACTGCAGTGGCAGTATTTACGGCAGGAAACCGGTAAATTACACTATGGAATAAACAAGAAAGGACTCGGCTGATACCGTTTATGTCGCCATGGTGGCAAATGTGATACAGTTGTACTGTCGTGATGTGCCTTGTAACCATAGATTGACTGGTTTAAGGTGGCGTAGTTAAAATAGTTCTCTGTGTTCGGGATAGTTGTAGAGTTTCTACGGCGTGAACTGCTGACGGTACGGAAAGTTGATGCCATGGTCAATGAATAGCGAATTCAGACCCACCCCGCTTGAGTGACACTGAGTGATGTTGTACTTAATAAAATCTAGTGGTGTACGTTGGTTGTTGTGACTGCAGTGGCAGTATTTACGGTACGAAACCGATAAATTACACAATGGAATAAATGAGAAATGACTAGGCAGATACCGTTTATGTCACCATGGTGGCAAATGTGATGTAGTTTTTCTGGTGTAATGTGCCTTGAAACGGTAGATTGACTGGCCTAAGAGGGCGTAGTTAAAATAGTTCCCTGTGTTAGGGATAGTTGTAGAGTTTTTACTGCGTGAACTGCTGACGATTTGGGAAGTTGATGTAGAGAAACTATGCGGATGTGCGGTTGATGGATATTTGGCATGTTGTGAATAATATGGTCATGCATTGATTAGAGTAACATTTATATATAGAATAGACACGTCGGGCTTTGAAACTTACAACTGAAGTTGTATAGAAGTCTTTGGAAATTTGAGGTAAACATATGACTTCTAGCGGGAATCGCGTAAGGGGTTTGACACCGTTCGGCCAAGCAAAGACCCCTGGCTTGTAACACTTCAATGTCGATTTTTTAATAAATATTTAGACCAATCAAACTTCGGCAACAACCCCGCCAGCCAGCTAATTTTCTACAGTGTGGTTCAGTAATGTTTTATAACTTATGGCAACACTTTGGAGGTATAAAAATATCCAATGACACCATCAGGGTCAGTCACAGGTACTTGGACGGCCGGACATTTTGCATAAAAAAATAATGTATTTACGCTCTCTTGACAGTACGATTACGTCGAATGATTTGTAGTCTCTACTCGTTGTCTCCTATCCAGGCTTCATCATTTTCTGAGTCGGGTTCATGAAAGTAAATCCACGTTTCATTAACGGTGACAATCGCTCTTTTCATAGATTGCGTGTAGCTGAGACTATTTTTGATCACCCGAAAACAAATACGGTCTTCATCCTGCTCAAGCCTTTCTGAGCGTCAGGTTCTTCCATATAGTACAGACAGCTGACGGATAAATTCAAGTGATCATATGAACATCTTTCACTGTGTATGGAACATCTTCATCAAATGCCCCCTTTCAAAACAGAAACTTTCAGCTCACCAATCGCACAAAACGATCTTCCAGAACGTGGGTCCTCTTCATGGAAATTTGCGACCATCTTTAAAACGACGAAACCACCTCATAGTTGTAGGATGCGACAATGGCATTCGTAAACATCATCACTATTTATATCAGGCATAGAATACAATAAGAGCTTATGAAGTTTACAGTATACTGTTTGCTCAGCAGCAGAATTGTTCTCCGTATCCGAGATTTTACGTCACTGTCATTTGAATATGCCACGTCACACGCATATATACGCAAGTGTCCGACATGTGCACATGTAGCTGAATAGTTATTTTGTCGATCGATCGCATTAATGTATTGACAGGTTCAAAGAAATAAACAGTTTCAGCAAAATATTTTAATGTTTCAATTACCCCTTGTACGATGATAATTAATGCATTTATTTTCTTACCAAACTTACTTTTGCCTACACGTTTAAAAGACGCATCAAATATGCGACGGTATTGGAAGTATCTATAATGAGGATTTGAGACCTCGGTTAATGAATTGGGTCAGTCTTTTATTCCTTAGAAGGCTGACCTCGCTGCACACACAAATGAATCCACGAGAAATGCCGTTTGACATACAAACACTGGATAGTTGACTTTGCTCAAGGGGTAATGTTTGCAAAAGTTCACAAACTTGATCGCGTACCGTTTACTATTCTTTTTGGCAAATCAAATGCCAATTTCGCTTTCGCATCTGCCTCTTGATTTCGCATCTGTGCATAAAGTCGTCAGAACTTTTCCATTTCCGTCAACACGAAATGGTACCGAGCCATTAAGCACAGCTTGCCAATCATGCTAAGCCTGCTTTGTGTCGCCGTGAGAATTTCCGAATAGACCCATATTCATTTGTGCAGTAGTAATGAAATTATTTGCCCAGCGTCCCCTATGACACCGGTTACCATTGATATGGCCCCGAAAACAAGTCGACTGGTGTGTTTATAATAATTGATGTCGTTGTGACTCCAGCAACACCGATGGCATCGGTTGTGGCGAAGGCGAATTCACGTTGCATCTACGACGTTATATATCACAAATATATCGATTTTCTTGGGAATTTCATATAGCAGCTGCCTTGTACCGATCTATAGTTTGAAACTTCCAAAAACACATATCCTAGTGCGAAGATACTTTTCTAAGATCTTAGAAACTGGTATAGGAAATTATATGTTACCAAAGTTAAGTTCATTCAGATGCTGTTTGTATTTTCAATGCTGGTCTGTATGATCACTCGCGTGAAGCAGCGCAAAGTCGCCCATTGGAAACACTGGTTGTCGTTGTCGTACACATTTATTACTGGCTGCTGTGAAATCCATGTTGGTGTTGGAAAAAAACTTCAACCGCGGAAAGGTTTGTGCACGGAAACCTTGACTTAAATTACTATGCATCCGGAAACGTACCTTTCTGCGTTTGCTTAGAAGTGGATTTTTTCTTTCAAACTTCCTAAAGATTGATTCAAAACTTATTTATTTCATTATCTATGGCAAAATCTTCACAGTTCCAGATCACAAAAACATCACTTTAAAACCATTCTTGTGACATAATAGATGGTGTAAGCCCTTTTCCTTACACAGATTCAGGGATGGTACATAATCACGGAAAATAACAGTCAACTTGAACCAATACACTAGTAATATTGCGTGCACATGCTGTAATATTGATATGATTCCCGGACACATGTTTGAGAGAAGTAGCTTCTTGCCTGCTTTGTATGCGTGTGGAATGATGGCCTCCTATTCTTCAAAATCACTAACGAGCTTGTACAGCTTGAACACTCTGACTTGGCTAAGTCAGATGACGACCATACGCGACAGCCTCAGTAACAGTAGTAGCTGGTATACAACATGACTAAGTGAATTTGGTCATATTTAAATTTAGAAATAATTACCTTGTTAAGAGGAATAAATCTGGAATATTGTACCGACAATACATTTCTTACGGAAGAATTATGCCTCCAGAAATTAAAAGTCTTCGGTCTATCACTATAAAAGTCAGGGTGCTTTTTAGAAGATTTCATCAAATTTGGAAGAACACAATTCTGTCACATTGCTTTGACACAAAAAAAGGATTGAAACCTTGATGATTATTGGATGATGTTTGCTGTTGGGGAATCAGTTTTAGTCCTATGAACATACCGTCATTTATCACTGAAGTAATTAAAATAGATCTTTTAAATGAAGATTCATAGATTAATCTTGCTGATTTTGTCTCAGAGTTCTAATAAAATTTGTCAAAGGCTTATGAAAGAGCAAGAACTAATGTTCACTCTACTCAGTTAAAAATGAAATTAAGGTATTTAACAGAAATACAAAGAGGAAGATATTTTCAGCTTAGTGATAGATTGTGGCATCTTGGCCGTACCTCGAAATCCTCTTCGGGATAAACTGTATGGTCCTTATACAATTGCAAAAAAAAATGACTTAAATCAGTGATTTCCAAAGTGGGTGATGGGATTACCGGGGAGGGGGCACTGATGCTGAGTACTTTTTTTTATGGGGCAAGGATGGGGGAGCTGAGGATAGCCAAGGGTGGTGGTCCGAGAAAGTGTGGAAACCATTGACTTAAATAACCTCATTAATACTCCTGGGACGCGGAAACAAAAACAACTTTCTCATATAAATATATTAAAGAAGTATATTGATCGAGACAACACAATTCATTATTTAGTCAGTTTAGTTGTACCTATCCCATACAATAAATATATAAAAGATGGAATGCAATCTGAATTTGGTTATCTAATCGTCGGAATTAGGAAATTTTCTCATCTACGACCACAGGAAAAAAGTGGACAAAAGAGTTATTATATGAATATGAACACTTGTTTCATGACGTTCCAACACAAACAAATAATATCTACCATGACATTAACACAGTAGATTATACAGCTGTGAAACATCATCCTTACAAGAATATTATTAAAAAGAATTTTAGTATTTACAAGAGAATTATTTTAAAGAATCAAATTTCGTCATTGCAACTCCAGATTGGTTTTATCAGCATAGAGTAATGTCCAATGGATTGAGAAATTCTCCATTTGTTGTATTCAGTGATCACAATGCCCTTAGTTTCATTAAAAGAATCAAAGATTGTTTTGAGGTAGAGTTTAATACTGTAATGATACAACATTGACAGTAGGGAAAGAGATAATATATGATTGAAGATGTACGCTTACGTTTACGTGTATGGAAGCATTATATTGCTTTGTGCATATTTTGTGTAGTTATGCTGAGTACCATTCATAAGACATCTATGTAATTTTATTTATCATCGTATAATGCAAAATTTGACATATATATAAAACAACTTTATTGTATATTCTTTTTCTTTATGAGAGGAGGTGTTATGTATATTTTGCTTATTTCGTTTGCATGATTATACGCTATAAACAAAATGTTTAACATATCTAACATTTGTTCTTGATTGCGTGAAGTACACAGAATGCTCACGTAGCCTGATAGTTCATGGCCAGTTAGACAAGTTTTTTTCTTTGCAGTGCTTTACCTCCAGTTATGAAATAGGTCAAATAAAAAGGTGTGTAAATAGAGATTTGAGAATTAAATAATTTATTCCTGTTTTATATCAGTCTTAGGAAATCCATTTGTGAGTATACGGATGTGTTGTTGAAATTAGAAACTTAAATATTCCTTGGAAATACCAATGCTGAATAATTTTTGGGTTAATACATTACACTGGATTTTTTGTGAACTCATTCCATGACATTCTGGATTGCATCGTTGTGTTATAATTGGATAGTCAATATTACTGGAATTCATTCGGAACATTCTATATTATCGGACTTGTGTTAGGTCATTTATGATTTTTGGGTATTTATATACTGTCTCTTAAATTTTCTCTTGGTATTCTAGAGAAATAAATTGCTGAACGCTTTTATTTAAATTGATGCGTTCACTTTCTTTCTCTTATTTACTTTAAGACCTAGAGTCGTAACACGATTAATTTTCTGCATTTGGTCAGTGCTTAAATTAAAATGCTCTTAATGGTAGGTAAACCGCAAACCATCACGCACTGCGAAACGAGTTCGACCTCTTTGCTCAGAATATCAGCTGCAACTGTCATACAAAACTGGACAAATTCTAGTATTTTTGGAATTTTTTTTTAACACGTTTGTACTATACGGAAGAAAGTGAAATGCTTTCTGTCTTCTGATTCTCCCTACAGATTGGGCAGACAGCAGGATAGGCAGCGTGTTGATGGAGCTTGTGTGGGCTGGACGGCAGTGTGTATCAGCCTGTTAGAACCCATGTTTTGATGTATGCTTCCATTTTACCACTTTTGGGTTAATTAAGGCGGATGTCCGCAGATGGTGTGCCTGCAACAGAGGGCTATTGGATGTAGAGAAATCTAAGTAATGGTTTGTTTAGTTTAGCTACTTCCCACGTTTTTGGTTAACATGAGTTAAATGATTGCTTGACCAATTATTACCATCGTTGTTTGCCAGGAGGGTTGTATATCAAGACGAAGTCTGGTGTGAGGGAGTATTTCTGTAGGGTGTTACGTGTAGGATCGTACAAAGGTAACAAAAAGAGTGAAGCCAACAAGCTTTGTAAGTTTGTTTTTAACATAATAATTTTTTTGCCCAGAAAATAAGATAAAAATATGAAATATGACTTCTAAAATTAATCATAGAATCAGAAAATATAAGTCCTATCACTAAAAGTTCTAATTTGAATCTAGGTTCGAATCTCGATGGAGTTCCAATATGGAAGGCGATGACTTCAGATGAGGTCGTTGTACTGATGGCAACAGTTCCTCACTGAAACACAATTTATAATGCTCTGTTCAGAGTTCCAGAATAATATTCCACTAAATGATTTTGTCCCAGATTTTTTTTTTATAAAGAAGAGCACATCTTTTGTTTTCCAGAGGATATGAATTCTTAAATCCACCAAAATAGATGAACTTCATAACAAACTGGCATCAACAGTTAAAAACACATTGAGCTCTAAAGTGTATGAATACAACTGAAAAATCTACCAGAAATTGGCTGTTTTAAGTCGCGATTTCAGATCACATGGTAGCTCACCTGACGGAGCTACGTGATCACTAATTTGAACAGCACAATAAAAAAAATGACATTTATCACGTAGACTAGTTTAGCCCTATCTAAAAATATCAAATTCTCACACTTGAAATGAATAATTAAAAAAGAACTGTATATAACACGAGTAACACAAGGGCCGAACATGGCCTTGGTAATAGCTAATCATTTCCATTCAATATTTATAAACGTCTCAACCAAGGTGAACTAAAAATAGTGATAAAAAACTATTACATTCTAATCAGGTCAAGTGACTTTTCCGAACAGAGATTCAAATACAATGAAAATTATCACTACAATAAAATAAAATGAAAAAAATAGTAATTTGAAGCTCATAACAAGCAATTAAATTACATATGCGTAACGGGTTTTGCTGAAGTCAGCCAACTGTTACTTTCACACTAGAAATGAATAATTAAAAAAGAACTGTATATAATACGGGTAACACATGGGCCGAACATGGTCTTGGTAATAGCTAATCATTTCCATTCAATGTTTATAAACGTCTCAACCAAGGTGAACTAAAACTAGTGATAAAACAACTATTACATTCTAATCAGGTCAAGTGAATTTTCCGAATAGAGATTCAAATACAATAAAAATTATCACTACAATAAAATAAAATGAAAAAAAAAATGAATTTGAAGCTAACATAACAAGCAATTTAATTACATATACGTAACGGGTTTTGCTGAAGTCAGCCAACTGTTACTTTCACACTAGAAATGAATAATTAAAAAAGAACTGTATATAATACGGGTAACACATGGGCCGAACATGGTCTTGGTAATAGCTAATCATTTCCATTCAATGTTTATAAACGTCTCAACCAAGGTGAACTAAAACTAGTGATAAAACAACTATTACATTCTAATCAGGTCAAGTGAATTTTCCGAATAGAGATTCAAATACAATAAAAATTATCACTACAATAAAATAAAATGAAAAAAAAAGAATTTGAAGCTAACATAACAAGCAATTTAATTACATATAGGTAACGGGTTTTGCTGAAGTCAGCCAACTTTTACTATCATCTTTAATGCCAGCTACCTGAATGCTATCTAAAACTCCACAAATTCCAGCCGCCCAGTGATTTTGCCAAAGAGTGCTATGACTTTCGTTTCTATGTGGGTATCTATGGGGATTGTGCTTATAAGTATATAGAATTTGGGAGTAACACATCTCTCTTGGAGATACTGTATCTGACGAAAAATCTGTTGTTCAGATTTTTTCAATGCTCCAGGTGAAATCTGCTTTGTGTCACTCTAGGCCGTAGACAACTCGTGTTTGTGAGAAGGTACGATGCATATTGTAAGATAGAAAAGGGTTTACAGCATTCTTGTCGTGTTGGCCTGCTCCCATGATATAATACATTGCTCTACTCCCTTTTTGTATCATATCCTCTGCATCTGTCCTCGTGTATTCTTTCGTGGAAGCACCAAGGTAAGTTGTTGAATCTGTTTTCTTAGTTATCGCTTAACGCAGTTTTGTGATGCTCTATGTTTAGGGCCGTAGAAGATCATGATGTCGCTTCTAAGTAGGTTGATTGAAAAGCGGGTGATTCCATAAAGGTAGTCCCAATTGATGACCCCATATTATTCCGTTTGTGTGTATCAGGTTACTTAGGGTGGGGGCGTTGTAGGAAATAAATTGAGACGAGTTTTTTTTACATCGTGCAACCTGGAAGTGGTTGCTGAGTTGGTCTAACCTGGCGGTTCATAAAGCCAGCGATACCGCCCTCCTGGGGGCGGTGGGATTACCAAGGAGGACACTAAAACTGAGCAATTCTTTTTACGGGGGCTTTCATGCCATACGACATCAAAAACTCTTTCAGCACCGAAGGTGGTTAGGTAGAGTGTCTTGTTCGTATATCCTACATCTTTGATTGCTTTGGACACCAGCAGAGCTGCATTGTAAGGGGTTCCAAAGCGATCAAAATGGCGTCTCCATCGCTGTTATATTTCCTTTGTTTATACGAATGTGTCATCCTCCATGAAGAGGAGTTCTGTATGTACATAACGTTCATTACTATGCTTATTGACCAATCTGTAGAAGAGTTGTTAATCAAATTCTTCTGCTAACGTGATTTCGGTTTATAACTGGTATCTTCTCCTGAACTCCTGTCTAAATTCTCGCTTTGTAGTTCTATCCAAAAAGTAAGATTCAACTAATATTAAACTCGTTTTCAAGTTTATGGTCATATATATATATATATATATATATATATATATATATATATATATATATATATATATATATATATATATATATATATATATGCCTCCAAACGAACGACATATCTGCATTACTGTGTAAGGAGCGACATGTGTTGGGATATTTGCTTCGTGTACATGTGCTTATAAAAGTGCCATGTGATTTAGGCCAAGAACTAGGATTAGCTTGGTGACCGATAGTGACTGACAAGACATACCGACATTAGCACAGACGGTACATCTCTCTCTCTCTCTCTCTCTCTCTCTCTCTCTCTCTCTCTCTCTCTCTCTCTCTCATATATATATATATATATATATATATATATATATATATATATATATATATATATATATATATATTTGTTTTATTTTATGTACAACTTGAACAATGTTAACACCTTAACCTTTTATCATTCTTTTTGTAGAACTTGGTGTTTGCCTTTGCTTGGAAGAGTTTGTATTCTTACAATTTTGTGTTCATTTCTATATATTTGCGGCATGTTTCAGAACATCTTTAATCAGTACCTTATACACCGTATTATGCTGACGTGTTGTTAGATACTAAAACTCTCTCTCTCTCTCTCTCTCTCTCTCTCTCTCTCTCTCTCTCTCTCTCTCTCTCTCTCTCTGTGACATATTTTAATACGGTTATGTTGTTTTTCAGATGGAGAGCGTGAAAATTACTGGACTAATTGCTGCCCCATTTACACCATTCGACGACAAAGGGTATGCATCACAAAATATACTCGCTAAGTAAACTTTTCTTTTTGCAATTTGCTTTTTCTAGTCCTTTATAATTATGTAGTATACATTTCACGAATGCCGCATTTTGTGAAAAATAAGTCATTTGATGTCTTCCTCAATGTTTTTGTATTTGTTCATATCGAAAAGATACGAACCATAAACAATAGCTGTTTAAAGACTAGACTACTTTTGTACAAGTAGAATGATGCTTATAAATAGGTAACGAAATGTTAGTGGATAATGTTTGGGAGTATTTGAGTAATTTTGTCCACTAAGATATTGTATCCTAAGAAACAAAATACTAAAACCTAAAAATGCTAAATTTTTAACGTGCTGGCGTCACGCACGTATCCATCTAAATAGGGATTTGACAACACTAATATCACAAACAATATTCACTAGCTCAGTCAGACAAGAGCGTTTTATTTCCCAGAACTCTATTTCATCAAACCAATTTGCTTTCACTCGAGCATGTGCAGGTGTAGCGAAAAGATAAAGAAGCGAGATGAAATCAAAATAATAGTTGCAATGTATTATACTGTTACAAGCCAGGGGTCTTGGCTTGACCGAGCGGTTTCAAAATCCTTGAGCTATTCCCGCTATAAGTCATAAGTGTACCCCAAATTTCCAAAGACTTCTATGCAACTTTAATTGTAAATTGGAAAGCCCAGCGTGTCCATTGTATACATAAATTTTACTCTAATTAATGCAATACCACAGATTTCCCAACTTGCCAAATATCTATTAATCGTACATCTTCATAGTTTCTCTTCATCAATTTTCCGTACCGTCAGCATTTCACGCCGTAGAAACTCTACAACTATCCCTAATACAGGAGACTATTTTAACTACGACACCTTAGACAAGACAATCTATGGTTCCAATGATCATCACGCAAGTACAACTGTATCACATTTACCACCATGGCGCCATAAACGGTATCTGCTGCGTCATTTCTTGTTTATTTCATAGCATAATTTACCGGTTTCCTGCCGTAAATACTGCCACTGCAGTCACAACACCAATGTACACCACTAGATTCTAATAGGGACTACATTATGACAGGGACAGTCATGCGGTTTGGATCTGAAATCACTACTCATTAACCATGACATCATGGATACTCACTAGCACTATCTCTCTGTGACGTTTGCTTCTAATAATTGGCTAATTATTTCGGGCTAAGGAATATTTCCCATTGCACATAACTCCAATGATCAAACAAATAATCACACAAATTTAAGAATTCCTTAAATGGCGCGCTATAACAAATGCGCATCTCCAAAATTTTATTACACTACACCATCAATAACAGTACGAAACTCAAATTTATTGACTTCAACAATTTTCAAAGAGGTGATAAAACTATTTCACTAGAACAAGACGACAACACTATTGGTATTTAAAGATAACGTAAATTTGAACGTTATAAAAGTGTGGTCAAATTTAGAGATGCTCCAAATACAGTTCAATATAATAATGTGTTAATTTGTTGATTTCAAGCGTCAATAACAATATATACGCAGGTTTCAACGAAGATTCAGACTTGCAACTTGCATACAATGACGATAATATTGAAATAATCAGCACATCATAAAGACATTGCAGTGTAAAGAAGAATAAAACTTTTGTTTGGTTAGTGCATTGAAAATTGTATTTTGCTTAGTAATGGTCAAGAAATCTCTACTTACTATCTAACCACTTTCGGCAAAGGTTATGCCATATCTATTACCACAGCAGTTACGGTAAAGGTTATCCCATATCTACTACCACAGCACTTACTGTAACGGTTATGACATCTCTATTAGCACACACTTCCGGTAATGGTTATGCCATATCTACTACCACAGCACTTACGGTAATTGTTTTGACATATCTATTACCACATCACTTTCGGCAACGGTTATGCCATATCTATTACAATAGCAATTACGGTAAAGGTTATTCCATATACATTACCATAGCGCTTACGGTAAAGGTTATGCCATTTCTATTGCTATAGCACTTAAGGTAAATGTTATGCCATATCTATTACCATATTACTTGCGGTGATGGTTATGCCATATCTTTTACCACAAAACTTATGGTAAAAGTTATGGCATCTCTATTACCATACACATACGGTAATGGTTTTGCCCTCTCTACTACCACAGCACTTACGGTGACATTTACGACATCTCTATCGCTACGATACTTACGGTAAATGTTATGCAACTGATTATAAAGTTTGACCAACTAATGAAGCAAACGCTGGTATTAAAGGAAAAGAAATAGAATAATGATCGACTACTTGCAATAACTAAATTTGGCTGTCTGAGCTATTAGTACAAATATACGTCTTGTCCCGTACAGTTATGCTAGATCACGACACGACAGAGATAGGACATGCAATAGGGCTTTTATACATGTACTTCTTTATGCCCGTAGCTGCAAGCTATTTTTCTTCCCTTTTACCTATACCTGCTGTATGTTTCTTTATTCAACATTTCTTTTACTAAAATTCCCTTCGAGTACATTTTTTTCCCTACGTTATTCTAATTGCTTAATTTTGTTTTCTTTGGATTTATCTCGACTATCAATTTGCTTTTATTCTTGTCTGTATCCGTATGTCTGTATTTAAAGAAAACTAGTATATTGTATCATTATATATATATATATATATATATATATATATATATATATATATATATATATATATATATATATAGAGAGAGAGAGAGAGAGAGAGAGAGAGAGAGAGAGAGAGAGAGAGAGAGAGAGAGAGAGAGAGAGAGATCTGGAAATGCTACAAAATGCCACTTTTTCTCCAAATGTGGTGAGTAAAAATAGAATTTACAACTTTTATAATAAACTTGAAACTAAAAATTACTCTCATGCCATAATTTTAACAATGGGTTTACTTAACCCCTCAAATTTACAACTTGTGGGATAATCCCAATCACCCTGCATATTAATGTCAGTTTTTTGGGAGGTGGTTAGAGTAAAGGAAGACCTCTGACCCCCTGCTATTTTAAGGCAGACTGTTTTGTGGCATTTTGGCTCTTGAAAATATACTAGAGAACAAATAATAGTATACACCAAATATCAAACCAATCAAATCGATACAAAAAATAATCTTTATGAAATGAAAAAAAAATTGAATTTATTAGGGAGAAAACAGTGTAACTATGTTTAAATGTATGCATTCACAAGGCGCAAGTGGATATACGAAAAATAGTTTTTTTGTATTTATAAATTGTTACACTTTTCACATATATTTGTTTTATATCTGGAGCATAGAGCGCATAATGTGTGTGTGTGCGTGTGTGTGCTCTGTGTGTGTGTGTGTGTGTGTGTAAAGAATACAAATCATATGATGAATAACAATCCTTTCAATGTAACAGCGCAAACTATCTTCTAACTAGCCTGAGCGCTTTCAACTGTTAGATTTCAGTTTATTGCATATATATATATATATATATATATATATATATATATATATATATATATATATATATATATATATATATATATATATATATAGTCATTTGTCTAAACAGTGAAGTGGACCACAGTCTCTTCAAGAAATATGCAGACTTTCTGGCCGATACCCATTTCGAGTATGTATTCGGTAAGTAAACTACTTCTACTACCTGCGAAATAGTTTAGTTGCTACATTTTGGCAGGACTATGAGCTCCTCGAAAACAGGAAAAGTAAAAATGAAACGATAATACATGGTAAATATGTGTGTGTTCAGGTTAAATAATATTGCATATTTGATGCGTCTTAAACTCTGAAGAAATGGTATTAGCTAGCATGAACTTATTTTTTTTTCAAAGCTGATATCGCACGTGCTTCTTGAAGTAAGGTCTAAATAGACACCCGATCCCTACATTGTTAAAGCCTTCAAGGCTAAATTTGTTAACACTGTTAACGCTCTCAGGCGTTAACAACGTATACTTTTATACGGTACAGTATACGTTGTATGCCTTTAAGGCTTAACATAAACTGTTACTTGCACTGCTCTTGCGCATGTGCAGCATTTTCTATCAAACATCCGGCAACATCGGATTGAGCATACCCTACGGGGCTGCTCCAGAGCTGAATATCCAATTAATATTTTCCGCATGTGCTTTATTATTTGGTCGAACGTTTTTCTGTAATTTCGTATTATTGCGCCCAATTTTTTTTTACTATGATTGAAGGCATTGTCCTAATCAGTTCTAGGTTTGAGTTTTTAAATTAAAAATAAAATAAATTTTAATTTGGCTTACATTTCCTTTAAATTTAATGAAAATGGATTGTCTTGCGTTGTGATGGCCTTTCACATGATCGACAACCTAACTGTTTGATTTCATTGAACTTAGTGTATGTTTATGTACGGCTGTTAATTGCAGCTGTGATATGGTTAAGGGGTAATGAGAATCATGCCATTTTTTTGTACTAACAATAATGCCACGTATTGCTTGTGTGAACTGCTTAGTCAGAGCAGAATATCAAAAATAGCCAAGTACTGTTGGAAATGAAAACACAATAAAAGATGAGTTGGGAGTATTGCTTAAGTGCCAAAAATATCATCTGTGTAACGAATTAATACAAATAGTTTAATCAAAATCCTCCAAGTAAACATTATACCAAAAACTGCCCATTAATTAGATTTATTTACTTATTTAATGTGGAATTATTTTGATTTGGCTGATATCTCTTATCGCCTGTAGAAAAAAACAAAACAATCGCCCCGCCTCCCCTCCTCCACTCCCCCCTTCCCCCGTTTAATTTGCTCTAATAGCGTCCGGAGACATCGGACTGCGTTCGCGCCTTTCCGCCAATTATCGGTAAACAACAATTTCGGAAGAAAAGCCACGATGTATTCCTATTGATCCTGTGTTAAGCCCGCCATTTGTTTATATCCCCACACTCACCCCCTCTCTCTCTCTCTCTCTCTCTCTCTCTCTCTCTCTCTCTCTCTCTCTCTCTCTCTCTCTCTCTCTCTCGACTTTTAAGCAACGGGTGGTGCGTGGTCAAAGATAAAGTAAAGACGGAAGTGATCGTATTATTACACCCAAATTTCCTTTTACTATGATTGAGGGCATTATCCTAATCAGTTCTCCGTTTGAGTTTTTTTTTTAATTAAAAATAAAATAAATTTTAATTTGGCTTACATTTCCTTTAAATATAATGAAAATATATTGTATTGCTTTGTGATGGCCTTTCACAGAGATCGACAGCCTAACTGTTTGATTTCATTGAACTTAGTTAATCTGGGGTATTTGTGTCACTCTGTAAGACTTTTCCTTAAGATTATTGGTTTGTTTTTTTTTTACATCAAGCTCGCGTCGAGTACCTGTGCTTTTAGCTACATAAGCAACACACGAAAATTAATTACATCGACACAAAATAAGGGACTATAGCCTATTACATAACATCGATAAATTTGCCAATGATTCTAAATACGGAAAACTAGTGTTTGATATTACTGGATTTACCCCATTCCATTTCTCTGACTCAGCTTGGTTAACTTGGGGCAGATCCAGTAATATCAAAGTGAGGCATTGATTGTGTAAACAAATAGGCATTGGTTGTTTGGTATGTAGCCTCATGTAGCTTGATGTTAAAGCACAGGTACTCGACGCGAGCTTGATGTTTAAAAAAAAAACAAAACAATCTGAAGGAAAAGTCATACAGAGTGACACAAATACCCCAGATTATCCCCAGGACCCTTTCTGACATTGGACCCTCTCTGTCATATATATATATATATATATATATATATATATATATATATATATATATATATATATACATATATATATATATATATATATATATATATATATATATATTAGTATGACAGAGAGGATCCAATGTCAGAACGGGTCATGGGGGTAATCTTGGGTATTTGTGTCACTCTGTATGACTTTTCCTTAAGATTGTTTTGTTTTTTTTTTAAACATCAAGCTCGCGTCGAGTACCTGTGCTTTCAGCTACATAAGCAACACACGAAAATTACATTGACGCAAAATAAGGGACTATAGCCTAGTACATAACATCGATAAATTTACCATTATTTGATTCTAAATATGGAAAACTGGAAACTGGTGTAACTGTCTGATCACTTCCGTCTTTACTTTATCTTTGACCACGCACCACCCGTTGCTTAAATGTCGACGGAGAGAGAGAGAGTGTGTGTGTGTGGGGATATAAAAAATGGCGGGCTTAACACAGACACAGGATCAATCGAAATAATCGGAATACATCGTGGCTTTTCTTCCGAAATTGATGTGTTTACCGATAATTGGCCGAGAGACGTGAACGCAGTCCGCTGTCTCCGGACATTATTAGAGCAAATTAAACGGGGGGGGGGAAGTAAAGTGGGGAGGAGGCGGGGCGATTGTTTTTTTCTTTCTTCAGGCGTTAAGAGATATCAAACAAATCAAAATGATTCCACATAAAATAAGTAAATAAATCTAACCAGTGGGCAGTGTTTTGGTATAATGTTTACTTGGAGGATTTTGATTAAACTATTTGTATTAATTCGTTACACAGACAATATTTTTGCACTCAAACAATACTCCCCCAACTCATCTTTTATTGTGTTTTTATTTCCAACAGTACTTGGCTATTTTTGATATTCTGCTCTGACTAAGCAGTTCACACAAGCAATACGTGGCATTAATGTAATTACAAAAAAATGGCATGATTCTCATTACGCCTTAACCATATCTACTTTTATATATTCACAGCTGCAATTAACAGCCGTACATAAACATACACTAAGTTCAATGAAATCAAACAGTTAGGCTGTCGATCTCTGTGAAAGGCCATCACAAAGCAAGACAATCCATTTTCATTATATTTAAAGGGAATGTAAGCCAAATTAAAATGTATTTTATTTTTAATTAAAAAATTCAAACCTAGAACTGATTAGGATAATGCCTTCAATCATAGTAAACAATTTGGGTGTAATAATACAAAATTACAGAAAAACGTTCGACCAAATAATAAAGCACATGCGGAAAATATTAATTGGATATTCAGCTCTGGAGCAGCCCTGTAGGGTATACTCAATCCGATGTTGCCGGATGTTTGATAGAAAATGATGCACATGCGCAAGAGCAGTGCAAGTAACAGTTAACAATGTTAAACCTTAAAGGCATACAACGTATACTGTACCGTATAAAAGTATACGTTGTTAACGCCTGAGAGCCTTAACAGTGTTAACAAATTTAGCCTTGAAGGCTTTAACAATGTAGGGATCGGGTGGAATAGACGGCCTTCTGCAATACTCGAAGATCTGTTGAAATGTGAAGGTCATATTTCTAGGGTGTTAGGAGTACTACATGGTTCATAAAATTACTATTTGCTGGCAGTCTCTCGGTGGCACGGGTTTTTGAAAGGGTCTCTGTATTTATGATCCTTAATAAGTGATGGATTATGGAAATTAAATATATTTGTTCTTACTGATTCTTGCCATATCGATGAAAATATATACTTGCTTTGAATACGTGCCTTTAAGGTTCCAAGAGCTGTTTTAAGAGTCTATAATTTGAATAAAGCACGTCTTCTAAAGTGTCAATTATATTCTTAAATATTCTCTTATTTCAGGTGGTAATGTAACGCTGATTCGAAATAATCCGACACTTAAGTCAAATAGGACGATATAGTCAAAAGAAAACTTACTAAAAATGTGTTAATTTTTACAAAAACAAGAAAATATTAACACGCCAGAACTAATAACAGACTACAACACAATTTAAAATTAAGTGTATATTGATCCAGGCAATTATTAATAGTCATATTAAATTCCTCAGTTGAAACTGCGATGTTGGAGAGAAGGGTGTACATTTTAGAATGCTCTATGTTCTGTAATTTGTACGAATATCATCACTTTGATTTAGTATATGTATCACGTGCTTGTATCTCATAATTCCTATGATTTCTTTAATTTGTCGATCCTTTTTATGACGATACGCACTTAAAGTCTGTCACTCGCAGGCTGTTGTTTGGGTCAAGGTCAGTCTCATATTTTCCACCACAGACAATATAATGTGAATGCTTGATATTTAAAGCAAGTTTTGATAAAGAGTGAATCAATATTTCAACTTTAATCTGGTATCAGTTACATTTGAATAGTAATAACTGCAGATATGTTGGAATTCCGCAACTCTTTCGTCCTAACCTAGACACGGGTAATGTGCGCTCTTCCAAAATAATTATTTTTCCCTTCAGTACAAATTAAATGTGCTGAACTGGCTCACTCTCAAAAGCTCTATTGTCAAAGATTGTTTTGAGGCATGTCGCCGATCTCAAGGTGACTAGGCGATACTTTTTAACTACATATCTGAAGAGATTTAATTGTCAGGTTTGTTTTGAAAAAAAAAAACCAATTCACCCACATATAATAATTAGCTATTTGGGTTTCTCTACAAACCATATCGATGCACCGAAAAATCTTTCAACCGGAAGCGGTGTCTATTATCCGTTATTCACGTAGTAATTATAGGAGACAAACCCAGTGTGGAAAATAAAAATGCATGTTCTCAAATCAATTGTTTAATTAATGAATAATTACAAACCACTCTCATTTGGAATATCAGCAACAAATCAAAAGGGAAACTTGACATGGTTCCCACAAAGAAATACAATGAATGTTTTGTAAGTAAAAATAAAATAGCCACTACTATGCTACGAAACTTGCAAGACAGTTCCAGTAGTCGTGGATTAAGTGACTATCTGTGACTCAAGTAGGACACGAGAAGTTCCAGTCGTCATGGATTAATGGGCATCAAGTGGTGTCACCTGCTCCTACGGAATTATTACTAATCACGGGGATGGACGGACAATTTAAAACCGACGGTTTAGGTGTTAAAATATACAAATAATAAGGTGAAAGGTATAACAATTTAATAAACTATATCATAGTATTCCACAATTACATGAAATTTTTTCAATGCAATTGCTTCCAATCAATATAAAACCTATCCAAATTGCCAATTATTTCATCCTGCAAAATTAAAGGCGAGAGTCTTTCCTTTTTGTGTCCTTTCTACTCATCTGTACTTCCGCCACCCTCGTTTTCGTTCTCTCGCCCTCTTCCTGGCACAACTATCTATATATGCTCTCCACGTCTTCTCCTCTCTAATCGACAGGTGGCTTTCGATCCCATCGGGAAAGCTTCCTAAGAAGCCTATGTTCCAATCTCGCTCGAAGTTCATAGAATGTTGTTGTTATGCATGAGAGTCATGTATACACTTTCGTGTTTTATGACTAGAAGCCCTGAAAAGGGCTAGTGGCCTGCCACCCTTCCGCGGCCGGGCTCACATGTGTCTAGTGCTGCCACTTTTGTTAAAGCCCCGGGCTGGGCTGCGTTTCTTCCGGGAGGGAGCTTGTAGCCCCGGTCTGGTCTACTTTCCCCTCGGAAGGACGCAGGGCCTCAGAGCTTGGCCCCTATCTGACCCTTAAATTAGACCTTTCCTATTCAGAACTTCACCAGTCGCTCCTAAAACGGCAGACCCGCAACCGACTCTCCCGCCCCCCGCTACTCCCCCACACCAAAGCCCAAAGAAGATAACCCCCTAACTTTATTTCAGTTAGGGGGTTTTATTGATCAAATGTAACCAGTTTTGCCTACTGGTATCCTTATATCAATAGTGTGTTAACCACCTGTTCAATTGTCCTAATGTTCCATAGTTGTGAATTTGGAAGATTGTTTGTTTATTTGGAATTTTGCGTACTTTGCGTACTTATAATGTTCTAAATGAGTTTGCCAATATCTAGGTGTCCGTCACCTATCCACTATTTTAACACGCTTTGATTTAATTCATTTTGGATTCTATTTTTGATCGCCATTCCAAAAGGATCACATCCGGGCCGGTGGTCTTCAGTGCCAAAGAGAAGACTGGTTTTGAGGCTTTGAACAGTTGGTCGCGTGACCTGGCCTGTTCTTTACGCATTTTGCTTTGTCCGTTCTAGGGGAGGGGTTTTGGGTACGCTGGGGGTATGGGTTTGTGTTTGCGTAACCCTTGATTGTGGTGTAGTGTATCATTTATTTTGTGTGCGTGGTGGGGTGGGGTTTTTGGACGTTAGCTGGAGCTGTCTAACTATAACTATCCTTGATTTGATTTTTAATTTTATTAGGCAATGAAAATAATCTTTTCTGTGCTACCTTTGAGGTAGTTTGGGCTGGAACTCTTTCTTCTACTGGATCTCCTTGTGCAGGCGGCTTTTGGGTTGTACTGATTGGTTGATTTAAGTGTTTTTGTGAGTTAATTTTGTTCCTTTTCACTTTTTTAAGTTGTCTTTCTGTTGGTATAGGGCATCTGACATTTTTATTTTCATCTGTAATACAGTGTCGTTGGTAACTGCATCTTCCTACTCTTGTTCTTGTAGTCTGCTTCCTTGTTTTCTGTTGTTGTTTCGTTTATCCTTTTGCTTTTCTTCTCTTGGGGTTCGGCTCCAATTTCCGGTGGGTGCTGCTGGGGATGGTATGATGTCGGCTTGTTTTGAGCTGTAGAGTGTAGTCTTTTCCTTATTTCCCCCTATCGTAAGAACGACTATGGTGGTGATTGGATTAGGGCTGTATGTGGACATTTTTCTTCTCTCGGTCTTCTTGGTGGTATTATCCGGACTGCTCTCTGCGTTAGTTCCGGTACAGCGATTCTGCTGACCAGGATTGAGCGGGTACGGGCCTCTGTTTCGGGCATACTGGTGTGGCTTCTAGATTGAAATTGTAATCTTTTCATATTCCCCCTATCGTGAGAACGACTGTGGGGATTTAGGTTTGTAAGGTAATGGAAGGGTCCATTCCTTAATCGCATTTTATCGTTTTCCGGCCTAGGGCGATTGTCGGAGCCATTCCCTTATCGCTTGGTATCGTTTTCCGGCCTAGGGCAATGGATGGGTCCATTCCCTTATCGCTTTATATCTTTTTCCTGACTAGGGTAATGGAAGGTTCCATTCCCTATTAACTTTGTAACGTTTTCCGGCCAGGATAATGGTTGGGGCCATTACCCTATCGCTTTGCCATTTTCGGCCTAGAGAGTGGTTGGGGCCACATCTCAATCGTTCGCTTATACTTACCTCTCCTTCTTGAGGGATGTCGTCCTCTTTGGGCTATTCTTGGTCTGCCATGCTTTTCCAGGATCTTCTGGTTTGTTTATTTGTCTGTATGTGGGGGTGCTTACCTCTTCGAGGCAAGCTGCATGGTCCAAAGAGGGTGTACGTGTTAACAAGGGATATCCTCTCGGATTTCCTTGTATTTGGGTGTATGGTGCTTTGTTAGTTGTGATATTGCATGTTAATTAAGGGGGTGGGATTTATTGTTAAGAACTTTTCTGATTGTGACTCATCAAGTTCTTGTTTGGTTAGGCTTTGAAAAGTACTTCACTTTCTGGTTTTTTGGGGTCTTTCGACCAGACTTCTTTTCCTCTTTGCTGTATATTCTGGTTTTTGTGTCCATGCATTTCCCCTGTTTTGAAGGGATTCTTGGCCAGTTAATTGGTTCGGATTTTTTCCTTGTCAGTCTCGTACGTCTATATAATGTCTGTTTTGTTAATATTAATGAGATAATTGATAATGTTGTTATGTGTTGTTGTTATATTCTTGTTTTGGGTTTTAAAGAACTCTGGGTACGAGTATGGGGCTTTAAGCAGCCTGTTTTTGAATGAGTTCGGTTCTTTGTTGAATGTATACAGGACAGACATTGAAGATATGGTGTAAGGTTTCCTTCGTTTGGCAATGTGGGCAGTTTTCCTGGATTTGTGTTTGATTGGTTAGGTATTGCCCTAGACTGTCAGTCAATTTGGTTTTTCCTGTCCTGATACGATTTATAAGGTGGTTGTGTCGGAAGTTTGGGAGCGACTTCCATCTGATGTGGCGTTCTATTTGGGGCTGAATGTGATGTAGTTGTGTGTGAGCTGATTTGGTATCCCATTCTGCTTGCCACTGTTTATTAACAAATTTGTTTATTTGGGTGTAGATTTCTCGGGTACAGTACCCTACTTCCGTAATCGTGTCTAGTGACAGGGCTTCATTCGCCGCATGGTCTGCTTTGTCATTTCCTAAGAGATGAATATGTGATGGTACCCAAAGAAATTCAATTTTCTTATTGCTGTAATTGAGCATTCTTATCTGGTATAGCGTATCTTCTTTGAGGTTAACCATGGCTGTGGGTTTGGTAGAATTTAAAGCTTGTAAGGCGCTTAGGGAGTCCGTAATGATTAGGAATTGGGTGTTAGGTTGGTTGTGTATCCAATGTATTGCCTGATTTATCGCCCAGAGTTCAGCTGTAAATATTGAGGTGCCATTTGTGATCCTTGTTTTGTTGATGATTTGTACTGCTGGGATTACGAAGGCAGCTGTGGTTATGTTTGTTGTGTTTTGCTTGGAACCGTCCGTGTATATGTGAGTGTGGTTTGAGTACTGTGTGTTTAGCAAGTTTTGGATGTGTTTTGTTTTGTTTTTTGTTCCCTACTTATCTGAGCTCAAAGTTGATGCTTGGGATTTGATTCTTCCATGGAGTGGGATCATGATATACCCTTTGTTCAGCCTGGATAGAAAGCTGGTTAGTTTTAAGTATTGTATGTACCTTGCTGAAGGCTGGGGGATATTTGACTCGTATTGGGAAGAATGTTCGATTGCTTTTGATATATGCCTTTTTGACCGGATTGTGATCATAGAACTCCCTTTTCCGCCCTTTTAACGAGCGCGCAACTTCGCCACTCGGAGCGCAGTCTAGTGTTCCAGCTTCCCCAAGACATGCTCTCGTCAATGTAAAAACATGCCCTGATTCTCTCCCCATGAAAATAACAAAATAATTACTGGCTGCGTGACAAATCCTCCCGAAGTTCGGTATCTTAATTCTGGTGGATACCGGTGGTCTCTTTAAAAACAGTCCGGGGTAGTATTGCTGAGGTGTTATAATGTCGGATTTCCGGCCTCCAAGCCTAAACCGACATCACGGCTAATTGCAACAAACAGTTTCTCGCCCCGCGGCGAGGTTCTTCAAAGGCAAGTAACCGCTTATTTGACCGTAACGCAAGCGCTACATGTATTGACATTACCCGCAGTGCTTTGAATTACGAATTCTATCGGAAGGCATTTATCGCACAAAGCAGGAATTGTTAACAAACATTCTCACACAACGTGACAGGTGGCTAGAGTATCATCCAGAAAGATGATAATGATCTGCTGACTCTGCAGAAAATATCCATATAAATTTGTGTTTACTTGTCTGTCCTTCCTCTTCTTTTTATGCATCATATTCTCCAGCTGTAAGATTAGAACCATTTTTTTTCTCCCTCATCTTCATTTCTGCCTGCATGTAGTATTGGTCATATCATTTTCTTAATAACGTTAATGTAGCATCACATGCGAAGAAGATAACAGGTAAACAAACTAAGCCATTTAATTGTAAAAGTAATATTTCACGATTTCATGAAAAACAAAATGCACACTAATAACACTATTTTCAAAAACATTAATTTTGTAATATTTTTTATAAGCTTCAAATGTGCAAATGCAGGTACAGTTTTCTATTCAGCTGATAACAACTCGACGGTTCGATGCACCTGGAAACAATGTTCTTAAGGAGAGCCCCTTACAAGGCGCAACAGGCAATGGCCTTTAGTGGCTCCCCTACATTGCCACAATGGTTTTAAGTCCATTGCCAACCTCCGTACCATGCTCCAAATTTAAATATCTTTTTTTGCACTAAGGTTATGTGCATGTGAGTGTGTAATTTAGATTTTTAACGTAGCTTTATGACATTTTCTGTCACATCACTATAATGGCTGCAGTGTGGCAGTTTATCGTGATATCCAGCAATGGGTTATCATGCCGCATGCCATGTAGCATGATATCCCACTGAGACAAATTATCCAAACACCAGGCCTAACACTAACCTCTTTATGCTGAGCACCTATGGAGGCAGCTGTTAATACCATTCTTTTCAGAAGCCTTTGATATAATTCAGCCGGGGTTAGAACTCGCGACCTCCCACATCCGAGGCGGATGCTCTAACCACTTGGGTACCGGAGAGGTGAAATGTACTTTGAGAAAAGGTGGTGTCCCCCTATTCGCCTGACAACCGGGGGCATTTGCCGCCACTGCAGTCGGCATGTGCAGGCAAACTCACTTTTCAATTTGATAAAAATTTACCCAGCGTGGAGGTAACATTTAAAGAATATATTTTTTAACCTAAAAATACATGCAGAGGAAATAATTGCATATGAAGCAATTTCTAATCTAAAACTTCACGTCGAAAATAAGGTGTATAATGAGTAAAAGCTAGTAAATGCAACATACATTACATAAAGAAAGTTAACATAGACAATATTGGGCATTCTGCATACATGGAGAAATTTAAGTACAGGTGCAAGCACATGAGAGAATTAAAGAAATACGTTATTTGACTTTTTGTGAGGAATTCTTTCAGGAAATCTACAGTAAACGAAAACCAGCCTCCACGTAATTGTTCTTTGTTTAGTAGAACCTAATTGATAAGAAATATGGAAGATAACATATTTATGGTATGACATAGGTATTGTTGTTTTGATTTTTGTCTGTGTTTATACCATGCTAAATTGATTGAGAGAGAGAGAGAGAGAGAGAGAGAGAGAGAGAGAGAGAGAGAGAGAGAGAGAGAGAGAGAGAGAGAGAGAGAGAGAGAGAGAGAGAGAGAGAGAGAGAGAGTCTACATTGGTGTTAGGATACAAAATTAGAGGGTAAACATTGAAAATTGATTGTATTGCCATACCATAAAAAAGCAATGAAAGAATACACGAAATCGCTAAAAAACCAATAATGAATCAGTAAGAGGTATAACTCGAGTATAGATCAGTTTTTCCAAGGTAATTAGATCTAGTACCTATTACATGGTAGTAAGATCTAGTACCTATTCCATGGTAATAAGATCTAGTACCTATTCAATGGTAATAAGATCTAGTACCTATTACATGGTAATAGGATCTAGTACCTATTACATGGTAATAAGATCTAGTACCTATTCCATGGTAATAAGATCTAGTACCTACTCACTACTGCAAAAGAGTGGTCTCAAACTTAAATAGCTGAAGCATACATATCGAAGAGTAGTTTTTTATATTGGTAGTACATTTAGCCCCGTTATAAGAATTTATAATTCTTTAGAAGTTTGGGTGGGAGAATTAGACCATGCTTTAAATGCCCAAATTGGACATGTAATAAATGTTGTAATGGCTTGCTATTTTTGTAATAGTAATATTGCTCCAACCAAAACCGAGATATTTTTTTTTAATTTATAAAAAAGAATGGCAAGAAAAGTCGAAACCAGAAAATTAAACGAAGTAATAGAGCAGAGAAGCTGTGTTACAGTGACCTGCATTGGATACACCTTTACACGGTATTGTTCATCCTGACAAGCATTTTAAATGGTCGCATTTGGAAAACATTTGTCTCGAACACAGTGAAATTAATCATATCATTTTAAGAATTCGTTTGATAACCGATATTTTAACATTGTTCTTGTATCGTTTCTGCAGTCAATGGTACCCTGGCGGAGGGCATGTCTCTGACAGTTGCTGAGAGAAAAGCTACGGCCAAAGCCTGGGTAAATTGTGGCAAAGAGAGGCAAGTTTAACTGCCAATTTTTGTGCAGAAACCATTCAAGTGTTATCGGATTGTATGTAGTATACATAACATAAAACTGACGTTTTAAAAAAGATTTTAACCTTTATTTTGTGTTGCTATTTTTAAGTAAAGCAAGCGAGGATTTACGTACAATACTGAGTCTAACAAGGGAGAGTATTTAATAGTTTGAAAGCTAAAACGGGCTTACCTAACTTATGGTTCCCTTTCGACTTTTTGTATGCGTGTAAAATCGTGCAGTAAAAGACGGTCATCTCTAAAAAATAAATGTAGTAAAGCTACTGATGCAACATAATCCGACAATTTTTTTTTTATTGGATGAGCAAAGATAACCGAGAACATTTTAACATGGCAGTACGTAATTTTTGTTAACTTTGCATTTCAAACATTGTCACTAACTGTTTATTTCCACATTTAGATGAATCACTTTGTTTAAATAGTCAATTTGCTCCCCACCCCCGTAATTTTTGAACAATTTTGAGCTGTCAGTACATTTCATTGTTGACCATTTTTCAGGTTGAAAGTTATTGTTCATGTCGGGACTAACTGTTTAAAAGACAGCCAGGAGCTGGTAAGTAATATTTTTCATTTGATATACTAATTTAATGAACGATTCTAAATAATGACAATCCTTTGACAAATTAGAATCTGTTGTTTATAGCAACTCTCTGCTTCTTCCTATTTCTTAAGTTTGTGTGTGTGTTATTTAGATTTTTAACGTAGCTTTAATAATTTTTCAGTCATATCGCTACAATGTATGCAGTGTGACAGTTTATAGTGATGTCTAGCACTGGGGCATCATATCAGAATGATGCGGGTTCGAATTCTGCCTAAACTAGGTTTGGTCATCCACTGTTGTCTACCTCAGTACGACATATTTTTTTTTTAATTTGCTGATCTGTCTTTAAAGAATAAATCAATAATTTTATAATTATTTTCATATAAGAGCAACCATGTCACTTTTCCCACCTATCGATAATGAATTATATAACTGATGTCTAGGACCAGGTCGAGAAATAATGTTTAATGCAATTCCTGAATCTAGGATAGAAAGCAAATATAATGACGTATGATGAAACTACGAAGGAAATATAATAGTTTTAAATGAGAATTAAAAATGCATATGTATGTAGTGCAGGAGACATAGATCCATCGAAGCTGATGACCTCAGATGGGCAATAAGCCGTCCATAGTGATCAATTCTCAATCATCTACTATCAAGCACTACAAACTCAGCCAGCCATCAATACACCGTTTCTAGTAACCAATACGCCATATTTACAATCCAACACTCCGTGTTTAGTGATCAAAGCCCGGTCAGACACTATCCAATAATTAGTATATACTATATAGCACGCAGTGTGCAGTAGAGACTAAAGTAATAATAAAATCTATACGTTAACACGGAATATAAAAGAGATTTTTAAAAAAACCCAAATCTAATCACATATATACAAATTTTAAATATTTTTTTATAAATTGAAAAGGAAAGTGAGAAATTTAAAAAAAATAAAAAGTTTGTTTGGCTAATAAAATGATATACAAATTATACTGAACTTAGTGAAATAAGACTGAAATATGTTCTGATTAAATTGAATATTGCATTAAAAAAAAAAAAACAACAAAGTGTACCAATAACTAAAAGATTGTGACATGTTCTGATGACTTTTGACTTGGCCACGGAAATGCAGCTTCCAAAATCTGACAGCAAATCAAATCGTTCGGTATACATTCATGCTCTTTATTCACAGTACTACTTCTCCAAACACAAATATATTAGAATTCATCTGATTGGTTGATACAATTAGCGATTATGGTAATAACCTAGGTTACCAGAACATAGCCCCTAAAACGGTTATGCAGATTCTCTCATGCATAACAGTGGAGATCTGATTTTACACAGATTGAACAAAAACCAAATCCCTGCATGTGAAGTCAATGACTTCTAATAAAGTACGAATTTTAGGTCAACCAGTTCTGATAATGTTACGATTTACTCCAATTCTGTAAATGTTTGTTCCTTTTTAACATAGGAATTCCGTTTGGGTCTATGTTACAACTGGCTCCAGAAATATTAGGGTCAACACATGTTACTTGAAGGTAACAACGTAACATCCACTACTAACAATGTTGCCGTTTCCCCCTTGTAATACAAGTTTGTGTTGGTTTGTTTGTTTGTTGTTGGGCTTAACGCCATTTTTCAGCACTTGATAGGCTATTCATGGCGGCCAGTATTAATGGTGGAGGAAGAAACCGGGAAATCACGGGAAAGAACCACCGACCCACGAGAAGCTACTGGCAAGCTTTCTCACATATCCACATTCGCCGAATCCTAGCAAGTTTGTGTTGGATTTTTAGCGTAGCTTTAACGATTTTTCAGTCATATTCCTACGATGTCTGCAGTGTGGCAATTTATAATGATGTCTGGCACTGGGCATCATGCCGCAGACATATAGTATGATGTATAACCCAGTAGCATTATTCTGAAACCAGGCCAACCAGTTCTAACACTAATCTCTTAATGCTGAATGCCTAGCGAGACAGCTATTAGTACCATTTTTATAAGTCTTTGGTATGACCCGCGACCTCCCGCATCCAAGGCGGACGCTCTAACCACTAGGCCACCCGAGTCTGTAGTAAAAACATTTTTCTTTTACAGGCAAAACACGCAGAAGAAATCGGGGCATTTGCCATCGCAGCCTTGACACCTTCCTATCACAAGCCTGAGAATGAAGGTAGTCTAGAATAAGTAACATCACAATATATTGTACTTTGATTATTCCTTTCTTGAATATGTATGTCATTTGTTATATTGTTGTTGCTGTTGTTGTTCTGGGGCTTAATGCCATTTTTCAGCACATGTACTAGCCAAAAGAAGTCTTCAAAGCACCATTTTTTAAAATTTGTTTCTGTTCCAGACTGTCTGGTGGAATACATGGCCCAGTTGGCAGCTGTGGCTCCTAACACACCATTCTACTATTATGACCTTGGTTATATTGTTGTTGTTCTGGGGCTTAATGCCATTTAACAGCACATGTACTAGCCCCCAAAAATCTTCAAAGCACCAATTTTTTTCATTTGTTTCTGTTCCAGACTGCCTGGTGGAGTACATGGCCCAGTTGGCAGCTGTGGCTCCTAACACACCATTCTACTATTATGACATCAATTTTGCCACAGGAGTCTACAGTGAGTAGGTTGCAATGAGCAGGTTGGAACGATTGCTTGGGGCTTTGTGTAATGTAAAAAAATCTGGAATATTGAGCATTGTTTAGTACAACCAAGTTATGATAGTTTGCATTAAAATCTTATCTGCTTGAAATGATGATGAAGATAATTAACTAGTTATCTAATTTATAAAAACAATCACCAAAATCACCACCATCAAAATCATGTTTATAACAACTTATTGAACACTTGTAGCATAAATAGCTGCCCCCACCTGATATATACAGAACATATTTAGAGAAATTAAAAGTTAAAGCTAACGTACAATTGATTTTGCTCAAAACACAGAAGCAATTTTAAGGAAGGTAAATTTGCTTTAGCTACATGAAGTATGCATTAAAATAATTCTAACTCTTTTTATCATTACAGTTAATTGTTCGAAGTTTTTGAAGCTGGCCAAGGAGAGAATCCCAACACTTTGTGGCCTGAAGCATTCCTCTAGAGAAATGCCATCTGCTCATGGCTGTACCTTGGTGGAGGAAGGAAAATACCAGGTTTTGTTTGGAACAGATGTGGTAAGAACATCATGAAGATAACAATGATTTACAATAAAAAAATTTAAAAATTTTTTTTTTAACTACGAAACAAATTTTCAGGTTGAAATATTATGAATTTACATGTACATGCATGAATACTGCATTTACTTGCATGAGCCCAACTGCAAATTGCACAGTCCAAGATCTACCATTGCACAATGTGCTGGCAGATCTGGGTCTGTGCAGTGTGTTAGGGGGTAATCATTACAACAAACAACATAGACCCTCATCTGCCAACAGATCAGGATCCTTGTTGTTTACAGTTTGACTTAACTTATAAGTTAGTGCGTGCATATGGTAAATAACAAATGGAATCATATAGAAATTTTAATCTGTAAAGCATTTAAACTGGGGCCAGTACCAAATATCACTGTCAGATACATTTTGTTCAAATGTTAAAAGAACATCTCTGGAAGCCTTAACCTTCTAAAGTATATAAATAATCTGACTCCATTACAGGTACATGTAATGAAGTTTTACTTTAAACAAACTAGTTTTTTGTGCCATGAACATTAATTACCTTTCCACTTCACCACTCTACTTGCCTCTTACACCGTAAATACCAAAAGAACCAAAGGTGGAGTTGCAGTAAAAGTTTTTGTATGTATTTATACTCAACCCATTGATCTGAGGCACTGATGAGTGACTCATTTTACTATTGCTATTATTTTTATTATTATTTACTAGCAATACTTGTCGTGTCTAGTCCTTGGAATGAGTGAGGTTGTAGCAGCACCTGTGTTGGGGAACCTCTTTCACAATATAAAGAAAGCATTTGACAATGGTGACTTGGAAACTGCAAGATCACTTCAGGTATTGTGTATAATATTATACATTTATAAAAATTATAATAATACTAACTTGCTTTTGCTGAATACTACAGTGACCCCCTTTTATGAGGCTACCCTTTTTTGCAATGAAAAGATGTCAATAGTTTTTATATTTTATTTTACAGTTTGAAAACTAAGCTTTTATTAAAAGAAAATTTCAAAAAATAACATTTCAAAAAATACTTTCACTTAGTAAATATCAGTAGTATATGTATAAATCATATAAAACATGAAGATTTTCTCACCTCACAAACATGCTATCAAATGACTCCTACAGTTGTTAAATATGGAAAAGATGATTTGATCTTTTCTGTTATTTCATTTTTTGATACAAGATTCATCACAAAATACAAATAACTAGATAATCTGTTTTCAGTGTAAAGCACAGAGACTGAATGAAATCAAGGAAAAGCATGGTGAGCATTATAACCTTTGTCAGAAAAAAGTATCTATGCCTGTGTGTATTCCAATACAATAAAACCTCATCCATATGTGTAACTATTATTACTTTAGAACTAAAAAATATTATTATATAATAAAAGGGACCCAAAATGTCTTTTCAAAGCAGGCATCTGTCACAAGATGATTCATTATGTGCCTGCCATGTGATAAGCAGTATTAGATTGTACTTCTTTTATGTAAAGCTCTCTTTCATTGGTTGGTTACTTGACCCCAGTGCCAGACTAAACCCTGTGGAGGCAGTCAAAATCTCAAGGCTTCCCTCACAAATTACATCCTAATGCATCAAGATCAAATCAATTAAATATTATTTTATCCGTTGTCACAGGGCCTCTAAAAGGTGTGGGGCCCAAAGACTGGTACCTACTCTGCCTATTGGATAATCCAGCACTGCTTGATCCTTTAAATCTGAAATAAATATCTGATCCTTAAAATCTGAAATCAGTATCTTCCATTCATTAAATGCAGGAGTCAGCAATAGAAATTTTTCAGGTTAAAAGAAACATACCTAAAGTCATTTTGCAGAAATTATCATCTTCTTTCAGTTTTTGTGACCTTGACATTGGAACCATGTACCTAAATCATTAAATGCCATTTACATCTTAAATGCAATCCATCTGCAAAGCTTGATAATGGTTTGTGGCATACAAGAAAAGTTATTTTCTGGAAACTGTTTGCCTTCATGGGGTCCCTATGAAATTTGCATTTGATCTTTTAACCATGAAATCTTCAATACCTGACCAGGACAGCCTGGATTGGTTTCCTTGGAAGGCACTTTGCTCCCATTTCCACAGCAATATCCAGCCAATAATGTATTAAATGTGCCATAAAAACCAACAAATTAACCATACAATCAACAGGTGTCTTCCTCGACTCAAAATGCAATTCATCTGCAAAGCTTCAGAAGGAAAAAGAAACATTGTATAGGTTGTCTCTTACTCTTGCATATGCAAAGCTCTAGGTATTTTAGCCAAGGGGTTGTACTCAAGACTGACGGGTATGCAAATGCATAATTACTGCACTATCCAGACTATTTCACACTATCAGATATATCTATCTATATACCGTTTATGACATACACTAAATTAGTAGTCTGTGTCCTAAAGGTTCCAGGTTGAGTAAATTTACACTTGTGTGAATTCACCAAGTGTGGTCCTTGGTATCTCATAGGAACTATAGATGAATACATGTATAAACTGTTTGTTAGATTCGGTAGATAATAAAATTCAGAATTTTGTGACTTGACCATAACAGTGTTGCCTTTATGTGAAAAGCTTGGCTTTACTATCCAAATATTGGCATTGTCTAAGTTGTTTTTTTAATGGTTTAATGTTAATGTGTACCAATATTTAAGGTGGAGGCATCAATATTGCCAAGTCCATGTTCACAATTCTCAGTGGTCTGGAGATGGGTTCTGTGAGACTGCCACTAAGAGGGTTAACACCTGATGAGAAGAAAAGACTGGAAACAGATCTGGAGACAGCTGGATTCCTTGACCTAGCAAAACCCAAGTAATGAGAAATGTTATGGACAGTTAAATAATCTCCAATAGATCAAGACAACTTTGATGAATTCTGTGAGAGGAACTCATTTGTTTATAAAAATGCTATGATAATCAGAACAAGAATAATAATATGTTTTCTTGAGCAATCTTCAGACCCTTCATAAATCTGAAACCATATAAGGAAATTAGTAAAAAGAAAGTATGGTTTGTATCCATTTTCTTTCACTGAATAAATAAGAAGGAAGTGGAATGTTGTGTCATGTATAGAGAATAAAATCAGTTATACATGATTTTATTTGGATTATATCTTGTACAATCAATAAACATATAAAATGTTTTTAATATACAACTGACAACACTTTCTATATCTTTCTCCTTCAGTGTCACTTGGGCACTTTTTATCTGTTCATCAGTCATATTGTTTGGAAGTAAAATGACAAAAGTGGAGGGTGTTTTAAATGTTCTTTTTTTAGACAAAACATTAAAAATGAGTTGATTTTTAAACATTGGATTAGAAAAAATAGTTCATTCATACATGTAGGCTTGTTTGTTACTTTCTTTGTAATGCATAAAAATCAGAGTGTTCTGAGTGTCATACTTCATATAATGCATATAAACCAGAGTGTTACGAGTGTCATACTTCTACAATGCATTTAGAAATCTCCAGGAAACATCTTAACCTGGTAATATCATGCAGAAAATAAATTCAGACTAGACTGCCAGTGACTTTTACCCATGGACCATTAAATTAGAAGTGACACTTTCATGGGGATTTTTTTTTCCCAAAGCAATTTCATTACCATGCATAAATTAAAGTCTAAAATATCTAGCAGAAACAAAGATTTATTTGTTTATTCAAACAATATGATCTTTGACTTTTGGACAACAAGAGTCTTTCTTTCCTAGTTCATGAAAAATTTACTACCACAGCTCAATTTAGAATCTTACACTTTTTAGAAAAGTACATAGAATTAAGAGATATGTTAAAATACAAAACAGATAAAATGTGTCAGATATTTTTGTTGCCAAAATTAGAGTCTATATAGTAATGCAGGATACATGCAGCAAAGATAAGGATGGTGATGAAGTATACATGTAGCAAAGGTAAGGATAGTGATGAAGTATACATGAAGCAAAGGTAAGGATAGTGATGCAAAGGTATGGAAAATGATGCAGTATACATGTAACAATGGTAAGAATAATGATGCAGTATACATGTAGCAATGGCAAAATAATGATGCAGTATTCATGTAACAAAGGTAAGAATAATGATGCAGAATACATGTAGCAAAGATAAGGATAGTGATGCAAAGGTATGGAAAATGATGCAGTATACATGTAACAATGGTAAGAATAATGATGCAGTATACATGTAGCAATAGTAAGACTAATGATGCAGTATACATGTAACAAAGGTAAGGATAATGATGCAGTATACATGTAGCTAAGGTAAGGATAGTCATGCAGTATACATGTAACAAAGGTAAGGATAATGATGCAGTATACATGTAACAAAGGTAAGGATAATTATGCAGTATACATGTAACAAAGGTAAGAATAATGATGCAGTATACATATAACCACAGGAGTCAGCAGTTTTATCAATAAAGCAAGACAAAATTCTGACAACATAAAATAAACTTAATGGTATTATAAATTAATTTTAAAAGTTAATTTATAATACCATTAAGTTGATTTCATGTTGTCAGAAATTTTATCTTGTTTTATTGATAAAACTGCTGACTCCTGTGATGTAACAAAGGTAAGGATAATGATGCAGTATACATGTAACAAATTTAAGGATAATGATGCAGTATACATGTAACAAATTTAAGGATAATGATGCAGTATACATGTAACAAAGGTAAGGATAATGATGCAGTATACATGTAACAAAGGTAAGGATAATGATGCAGTATACATGTAACAAAGGTAAGGATAGTGATGAAGTATACATGTAACAAAGGTAAGGATAGTGATGCAGTATACATGTAACAAAGGTAAGGATAGTGATGCAGTATACATGTAACAAAGGTAAGGATAGTCATGCAGTATACATGTAGCAAAGGTAAGGATAGTCATGCAGTATACATGTAGCAATGATAAAATAGTGATGCAGTATACATGTAACAAAGGTAAGGATAGTCATGCAGTATACATGTAGCAAAGGTAAGGATAGTGATGCAGTACACATGTAGCAAAGGTAAGGATAGTCATGCAGTATACATGTAGCAAAGGTAAGGATAATGATGCAGTGTACATGTAGCAAAGGTAAGGATAGTCATGCAGTATACATGTAGCAAAGGTAAGGATAGTCATGCAGTATACATGTAGCAAAGGTAAGGATAGTCATGCAGTATACATGTAGCAAAGGTAAGGATAGTCATGCAGTATACATGTAGCAAAGGTAAGGATAGTGATGCAGTATACATGTAACAAAGGTAAGGATAATGATGCAGTATACATGTAACAAAGGTAAGGATAATGATGCAGTATACATGTAGCAAAGGTAAGGATAGTCATGCAGTATACATGTAGCAAAGGTAAGGATAATGATGCAGTATACATGTAGCTAAGGTAAGGATAATGATGCAGTGTACATGTAGCAAAGGTAAGGATAGTTATGCAGTATACATGTAGCAATGGTAAAATAGTGATGCAGTATACATGTAGCAAAGGTAAGGATAATGATGCAGTACACATGTAGCAATGGTAAGGAGTTGCAAGAGAAATTTACTTGAACAAATAAATTTACTAAACTGCTAATCCTTAATTAAAGTTTTGCAATATTTATTTGTGTATTAAAATTTATTCAAATTTTAATCCAAAATAAATAATAAAAAGTGTGTAATGAATTTCTTAATATCACCTACACTTGATACAGGCAAATAATACTGTGGCTAAAATAATCTGTGTATAATTTACATGACAGCAGATGATCTGAAGCTAAATATACTTCAGTAAATTAACACTGAAAAAATAATGATTATTCCTTCACTTTAGTTTAACCTATGAATTGTAATAAATTCTTTTGAAATTGTTAATTTCTTTTGCTAGGGGATCATTTTTGCATTTTTTTTCTTCAATCACATGCATCTACCACCATGTCTTCAAAAACTGCATGGGGATAATCCTGTACACAATGACCTACAGAAGTAGAAAGGTTTAGAACTAATGCATTTAATCACCCATTTTTGTGACTCTACCATGCCAAATGACTTAGCAATGGACCTGATTTTAAAAATGTCCAAAGAATTTGAAGGCCAAAATATAAGTCACTGTGATCTATTGGTCATATGAGTAAAATGCATCCCATCAAGTTTCTCCAATTAACAGTTTGTGTGAAATGACCTTAATAACAATTAAACCATGTCTTTCAAGTTTTACATTTAGATAACAGCTACAGACATTGTCATATGGTTGTAGTACTGAGACATTTTCAGTCATCAAGTATCACAAAACAATGTATGTATGTATATATGCATTTGTATGTATGTATGTATGCATTTGTATGTATGTATGTATGTATATATATATATATATATATATATATATATATATATATATATGCATGCATGATGCATGTATGTATGTATGTATGTATGTATGTATGTATGTATGTATGTATGTATGTTTAATAATGCATCAGCACAGTCCTGGTTATGTAATGCCAAGTAAGTTTAGGCATAACCAAAACAGACATTTAAAAACCAAGATAAAGGCACAAAAATGCAAAATGCATCAAATTGAAAATGCATTTTTTAAAAACATACAAGACTTTCCCTGCTGGAACATCTTCACTTGATGCATCCCATTATAAAAACATTGCCTCCATTAGTTGTCTCTTACAAGAGACATGAGGACTCTCATCTAACTTATTCTACATCCAGGGCAAAATGGTTGCCTCCATTAATTGCAAAAATAGTTGCTTTCATTAATTGTCTTTTAAAAGAGACAAGAGATTCTCATCAGATCTATTCTACATCCCAGGGCAAAAATGGTTGCTTTCATTGTCTTTTAAAAGAGACAAGAGATTCTCATCAGATCTATTCTACATCCCAGGGCAAAATGGTTGCTTTCATTGTCTTTTAAAAGAGACAAGAGATTCTCATCAGATCTATTCTACATCCCAGGGCAAAATGGTTGCTTTCATTGTCTTTTAAAAGAGACAAGAGATTCTCATCAGATCTATTCTACATCCCAGGGCAAAATGGTTGCTTTCATTGTCTTTTAAAAGAGACAAGAGATTCTCATCAGATCTATTCTACATCCCAGGGCAAAATGGTTGCTTTCATTGTCTTTTAAAAGAGACAAGAGATTCTCATCAGATCTATTCTACATCCCAGGGCAAAATGGTTGCTTCCATTAGGTGCCTCTTATGACATATGTGAGGTCTTTTTTTTCTTTCTCAGCATCACAAAACAAATAAATGAAAAAAAAATGAACAATTAAAAACCCTAGAGTCGATGGGCAATTTAAAGTACAAGTCATGCATCCTCTAAGTTTCAAGAATGTATACGGAATAGTAAATATATATAATTATTTGGCCATAATCTAACCAAGCATACTTTGTTATTGGTGTTGTGTACAAAATTGCCTACCTTGCCCCTTCCCATTGGGTAGAATTGATGAAACCTTCTTCATAATGTAATTTTGAACCTGAGAATCAGAACAGTAGAGATGCAGAGAGGCCTTAACTATACATATACATGCTTATACAGTGTTGCTTGAAATTTGAGATACCACAAGTAGTATGACAGTTAAATTTCCCAAAAGCCAGCTAAGATAGGGAATTCTTAAGGAATTGAATGCAAATACATGTATCATGGCTACGCTGGATACCAGAATAGTGGATTATTTTGTGAATATCAGTTCCAATTTTCCTTAGAAACAAAAAACACACTGTGGTCCTTGAAGCTTTTAGCCTTTTGATCTGAAGATACAAAATTATTGTGTTCTACATGGGCTGCTTTATGTACTGCTTGATAAGGATCCCACAGAATGTGGTATGCTACTAAACTACTTAATAAAGGATACCACAGAATGTGGTATGCTAACCATGCCACAGTATACCATTATTATACCTGAACCACTAAAGCGCTAACATGGGCTGATAACATTAACCCATCTATCCAAACTGCTTAAAGCTATAAACCATGTATCTGAATTGTTAAAGCTATGAAACAGGGTTGTAACATTAACCATGCTATCTGAAATGCTTCAGTTCTGAAACTGGGTCTTAACATTAGTCAGGGTTGTGGACAACTAGGACAAAAAATTTTGTGGACCCACAATGGTCAGGGGGTCCACTGTCATCACAAGTTTTCATTCATAGGGGCCTACTTGAAAATTTTTCATAGGATTCTACAAATCCTGTCTGTGACCCTTATATTAACCCTGTTATTAAAAATAATAAAGCCCTAAAACAGGATCCATTAACCATGTTATGTGAAATGTAAAAGCTCTAAAAAAAAGGGGTTGTAACATTAAACATGTTATCTGAAATACTAAGGCTCTAAAACAGGATTGAAATATTAACCATGCAATAATATAATGTTGCTGTATCCATACTGCGAAAGTTCTAACACAGGATCACAACAACACAATCACTACTTTCAAAAAAGCATTGCATAGGCAAGACTGTCCAAACTCCATTGTCCACACAACCCAATACCTTCTGTTTGCCAGTTTGCAGGTGAAATACAATCACAAACCTATTTTGTGTTCATCTTTTTATTCACAAAAAAAATCTTGCAAAACAATTGTTTTTTACACCACACATCATTTACTTAAATGTATTTTAAAAAACATTTGAATCAATTATTCAGATGAATGTGGAAAGTATGATCATATATTTTGCATACTTGTGTCTCGATAACTCTTCACAACAAATCATTAAAAAAAGTTATCATTCTTCTATTTGTAAAATTTATTTGACTTTATGAGCAGCACCAGTTATACTTGAACATCTGTATCTCTTCTGATGACAAAGTGGGCATTAGTTCTTCTCTTCCACTTTCATACTGGTACGGCTATGTGTCACCTAGACTTTGTAATTCTACTTTTACTGTCAGCATCACTGTCTTCCTCATCTTCGTCTTTTTTCATGTTCTTTTTCTCCTCTTGGACCAGGTGTTCTTTTTTCTCTGCCTTAGCACTTTTCTGAGAGTCTGCTTTCTGCAATACTGTATCCATATCCACAATGAATACTTCTGGTGATGGGGGTGCCACTATATCCATGTAATGAACCATGGACCCTGTTAGAATATAAACACATGATACATAGAGGTATGTGCTCATTATGGTGCATGTCATTCAAGTGTTTGTAAAGTTCAAGGTGTATTTTTCCATACCAGCCACAGAAACCCAAATGACCATAAATTCACTAGGACAACTTCTACCTAGAAATTAAATGCAATGGCATCTGGCAAAGAAGCCTAGGTTAGTATGACATTTAAAGGTGTTCAAATTATCAAGAAATGTAACCATATATGATGACAAATCAGCATCACTGGAAAAACTTAAAAGGCATTAATCCTAGATACTTTCTTTGAAATCTGAACAACTTCTGTTGACCAGTTTTTGATATGAAGCCATTTAAATGGTTTTCTGTTTATAGTTACAATGACCATCTCAAATATTGCATCATCATTATATGTGCAAAATTGAAAGGTCTTTATATTAGGATGCTTCTAGTCAACTACGGTCTCGAGCAGTTTTTGTGCAGATGTCACTTTAAGTCCAGTTTTCTATTTTTAGTAATGAAGCCAAACTTGAGCACAGATCAGCATTATTTGTACAAACTTGAGAAAAACCTTCATGTGTGGGTGAATTTTGAGATTTTCTACTAAGTGTGAAGAAAAAGAGAGTCTTGGCAGGGATGGAACACGTGAACATTGTTACATTAGATGATTTGGGGTGTCCAGACTCTTCCTGGCAGATTTATTGTTAGATCAAGTAAAACCTGTCCCATCTGAGAGGGGCTATCCAAATTATCTTGCATTTCTAACTCCGTAATTTCTGGATTATTTTTGGGCATCAAGACTGGGAGGGTAACGCTTCCCAGATGATTGACAGCATCCACAGCTCAAACTTCTGGGTCTTGAGGCAACTTTTGATTCCACCTTGTCACAAAATGATATATCACTGGATGCCAGAGAGCACAAATCTTAGTAAGGACTGATTGATTTCATGTGAAGGACTTGACCTTTTTGCTGGAAAGTGTGTTGACCAAGATACCGAGTCTGCTGGTAATATTTCTGATTTGTAAATTGATATGAAGATTGTTGCACCATCACAGACACTGCCAAATCAGAACACAGGTCAGGTGATTTGTTGCCTCCATAAGAGGAGGCAGGTCTGCACCACAGAGTTGTCAGACAAAACTGAGTTGATCCTATCACAAATGAAGGTGTTGATGACAGCCTTCATTTCTAAAAGGGTGATGTGTAGAGGTTGCTCCCCTGACTAATGATGGTAATGAAGTCGGGCAACAAGTGGGCACCACAACTATAAGTACTGGAATCAATACATACCATTATTCCCAATTGGGGCTTCATGGTCAGTTGAAATGGGTTGCACCACTGATAACTATGATAGCGGGTTGATGAAGCAATGATCATATCTCGGGTGTTATCATAACTATGATAGAGGGGACTTGAAATGAGGTGATTTTGTGCTAGCAACAACATTTGCAAGAGGTGCATAAAAGGCTGGCTGAGTGGGATCAAGTCCACTGTCGCAATGAATAATCAAAGGAATTTCAAGAACTCTCTCGCTGAAACCTAAGGTCTGCTGGAAACTGACTCATCAGGTTTGGTGATCCTGATTATACGAACACGAAGAAGTCATACCAGATTCAGGTTGGTGATACACTCCATTCCCAGATGAACAAAAAGTTGGGATGGATGGAGGTACGACTTTTACCATTTCACCAGAAAGATAAAATTATCTAAAAGTGAGAGAAGATCATATCTGCCTTGAAATAGAATAGAATTTACAAGTTACTGGAGGACCTTATTCTGGTAGGCTGCCATAATTTTAGATGAAGTTGAACGTGGTGACAATGCAATCCATAACCTTGGTAAAAACCCAAGGGCTGATGTTGAGGTGAAAAGGTAGGACCTTGAACTGCTAAACTGTGTTGCAGTAATCAAAATTCATGTGATGTAGGGTTATAGGGACAAGAAAATATTTGTTGGTCAGACTGATGGTATACTTGTCCTGTCTGATGGAAAGATGGACTGATCTCAATGTCTCAGCTTGAATTTTGGTGGCAAAATGAACTGGTTGAGGTGACTCAGGTCCTGGATTGGCTCAACTTGGAGTTCACTGTCTGAAACAGCCTAGAATAAAACCTCATTGACTGTGTTCTTTGCACAATCTTCTCTAACATTTCTCAAATTGTAGATAGGCATCCATTTCCTAATCAGAGAGGGTGTAGTATAAATGAAATCTGAAGCTTCTCCAAAATGAACTGTACACCCAATCAAACTGAGGAAATAAGGAGATCCAGTGAGCCTGAAATTGAAAGAGGTGTACATCCACAGGCAGGCAGTCTGCAGGTGGTCTGGATGATAGGTCTGCAGGTGGTCTGGAGGGTAGGTCTGCAGGTGGTTTTGGAGTGCAGATCTGCAGTTAGTCTGGAGGGTAGGTCAATGTATAGAGTTAGGAGGCTTGAAGATGGAGTAGACTGGTTTCTTGCCACCTCTGTACGGTTGCCTCCTAGTTGGTTAGATTGTTGTCTCCTGGCATTAGGCATGGATCTATATTGCACATTTGACTGAAGGTCTCTTGTCTCTAGTCTGTTACTGTCTCTTTTCAGTGGCATTTCTGATTGTTTTGAAATGTCTGTGAGTGGTGAATTTGATGGGCAGTTCCTGAGATGTCTGACTCCAAACTCATTTAATTTTCTTCCAAATATAATAATAGTTACTCAAATGGCATCAACTGTGAAGCCAAGGTAGGATGAGACTCAAGTGACATGAACCTCAGACATATGTCACATCGTACATGAACCACAAACATACATCACATTGTATATAAACCATGGACATAAATCACAACGTGCATGAACCATGGACATATGTCACATCATATACTGAACTACAGACATACATAACATCGTACACAAACCACAGACATATGTCACATTGTATATGAACCACCAACATGCATCACATTGTATATGAACCACCAACACGCATCACATTGTATATGAACCACCAACATGCATCACATCATGCATGAACCATGGACATATGTCCCTGGTTCAATATATGATGTGAGGTATGTCACATCGTACATGAACCACAGAATGTTACATTGTACATGAACCACAAACATGTCACATTGTATATCAACTATGGACATACATCACATCATGCATGAACCATGGACATGTGTCACATCATATATTGAACCACGGACATGTGTCACATCATATATTGAACCACGGACATACAACACATTGTACATGAACCACGGACATGTCACACTGTATATGAACCATGGACATACATCACATCATATATTGAACCACAGACATATGTCACATCATATCAAGTTGAAGTTGGTCACAGTTGTCAGCATATTGGTTTTTAAATCTAACACTGAAGACATAGGGACCAAGTTCCTGACAAGCTTGGACACTGACTTCTGCTAGAATATTGTTTACTCAAAGGCCAGGAGATCAGTACTGAAGGTGTCTGAGTGAGTATTGTACCATAAAAAAAGCTTTAGAATTCCAGGGTCTGCAGTTCTGTCTGACAGGCGGTCACTGATATCCTTAATTTTAGCTGACTGGGGAAGGAGCCAAAAGAACAGTAACTCTTCCTTGACATCTATCGATGCTTTGAGTAGTAGCAGTAGGAGCTGGAGGGCATTCTGAAGTTGCCAACACCTTATAAATGTCCTAAACTGTGGCTTTGAGGCTAATGGCAGATTGTTCCATGGTCAGATCTGATTTGTGTGAAGGAATATCTGGGTTTGTGCAATTTGCTGCTGACTCATCACTCATCTTACAAGCAAGATATATGGTATTTGTGGTTTTATAAACAGATGCATCAATTATTATTAAATACGAAACTTAAAAACTATTGTACTGAAGTGTACTGCATTACAAGTTGTCACCTTGCACTGAGGTATATTTATAGCTACACCCTGCTACAATAATCTTCTACAATTATCCCAAAATGGGATCCATCATATCATCAATGTTATATGAAGGCTACAATTATCCCCAAAATGGGATCAATCACATCATCAATGTTATATGAAGGCTACAATCATCCCCAGAATGGGATCAATCACATCATCAATGTTATATGAAGGCTACAATTATCCCCAGAATGGGATCAATCACATCATCAATGTTATATGAAGGCTACAATTATCCCCAAAATGGGATCAATCACATCATCAATGTTATATGAAGGCTACAATTATCCCCAAAATGGGATCAATCACATCATCAATGTTATATGAAGGCTACAATTATCCCCAAAATGGGATCAATCACATCATCAATGTTATATGAAGGCTACAATTATCCCCAAAATGGGATCAATCACATCATCAATGTTATATGAAGGCTACAATTATCCCCAAAATGGGATCAATCACATCATCAATGTTATATGAAGGCTACAATTATCCCCAAAATGGGATCAATCTTATCATCAATGTTATATGAAGGCTACAATCATCCCCAAAATGGGATCAATCACATCATCAATGTTATATGAAGGCTACAATTATCCCCAAAATGGGATCAATCACATCATCAATGTTATATGAAGGCTACAATTATCCCCGAAATGGGATCAATCACATCATCAATGTTATATGAAGGCTACACTTATCCCCAGAATGGGATCAATCACATCATCAATGTTATATGAAGGCTACAATTATCCCCAAAATGGGATCCATCACATCATCAATGTTATATGAAGGCTACAATTATCCCCAAAATGGGATCCATCACATCATCAATGTTATATGAAGGCTACAATTATCCCCAAAATGGGATCAATCACATCATCTATGAAGAACCATGTTATACTGAATTGCTTTGAAGTGAGAGGCATGTCGTCTTCAAGGCTCTGCTGAAAAGATCATAAATAATATAACTTGAAGAATTAAATTTTCTTGCCTTGTGACAAGCCATACTCTGATTATTTTTCACCCATCTTTATTAAAATAGAACAGACAAATTATTAAACAAGGAACTCATGTCAAACATTATGAGTTTATTAAGGATGATGTGTTTTGGATTTTTAATGCAGCTTTAACAATTTTTCAGTCATATCACTACAGTGTCTGAAATTTGGCAGTTTGTAGTGATGTCTAGCACTGGGGCATCATGCAGCAAATATGTAGCATCATCTCACATCCTGACACCAGGTCAACCAGTCTTAACACTAACCTCTTAATGCTGAGTGCCAAGTGGGGCAGCTACTAGTACCATTTTTATAAGTCTTTGTTATGACTCGGCTTGTGTTTGAACCTGTGACCTCCTGCATCCAAGGCAGATGCTCTAACACATAAAACTGCCATGATAAACCAAGACACCAAAGATCTAGACAAAGATAGTAAATTCATGAGCAATGGGTAGAAATATGATGAAACAAAATCGCCAGGGTGTAAACAATGATAGCAATTTTAATGGACACTGGATAATGCTACACAGAAGATGCATGTACTTTTATATTTTCTCCATAAAAAAGGATAAAAGTATGAAAGTAATAAAAACAATCAATGACATTCAGTTTTCCCCAATTTGGAGGACTAAATGCAATATATATATTTTTTAATATTCTTACATAAAAATGCATTCCTCATTCACATATAGAGTATAGAAATTAGGGTTGATAAATAAGGCATGGTAGGGAAATACAACTGGGCACATAAATAAGAGAGGGTAGAGAATAAAACAAGCTGGAGAAATAAGACAGAGTAAGGACTAAGTTAGGATACAGAAATAAGTGTATAGAAACAAGATAAGATAGAGAAATGAGAGAGTACAGAAACAAGATAGGGTAGAGGCCATCTATAAATGACATCACATGTTCTTGGCTGATTTTTGACCTCCCCTCCCCTTCATCACACGTCATCACAAAAAGTCAGACCCCCCTTAAATATAATGTCACAAAGCTCTCCTCCCCCAAAAAAGCTGTATTTTCTATTTGAAAATTAACATTTCAAATCACTTTATTGTAATTGTATGTATTTAGTGTGGCACTGCACAATGATATTGTAGGAGAAAATATGCATTAGAAAAGGAGGCACTGGGAAGCTGAAATTAGCATAAAATTCTTTTGAAAATATTCGTCATCTAGTTAAAACTGCAGAAGTTCAGAATATTGTATTCAAATTCTCCTATAATTATCAAATAAAGTAATTATAACTAAAAAAATACTTTCAGACTTTGTAGTAAAACTAAGAAAAATGGAGAGAGTAGAATTATAACAATTATTATGCATTCCACAAAATGAAAAGCTCTGGTAGAATCATTGGAATTATTAAAAATGTTTAATAACATTTAGACAAAAATTACAAAATTTATGCTTCTTCATTCTCCCATGGTGTCAGAATGTTCCTTCATGGAATAAATAGGGAGAGCATGGATCCTGTGGAATGGATATTCCATTGAGATCAAGCGATCCTGTGGAATGGATATTCCATTGAGATCAAGCGATTCTGTGAAATGGATATTCCATTGAGATCAAGCGATCCTGTGGAATGGATATTCCATTGAGATCAAGTGATTCTGTGGAATGGATATTCCATTGAGATCAAGCGATTCTGTGGAATGGATATTCCATTGAGATCAAGCGATCCTGTGGAATGGATATTCCATTGAGATCAAGCGATCCTGTGGGATGGATATTCCATTGAGATCAAGCTCCTTCGTCTATCTAGTTTGCACTCTTTCCATTTTCTTTGTTTGCGATTGCAACCATTAGTTCACATTTCTGATGTGCAGAGACTCTCTGTGGCTTGATACGTTTGGGCGGAATAATTGATTCCTGATTGTGTATTAAAGAAGGACTGTGCAGCATGACTAATGACGGAAAGTATATGTGACGTTTCTTGCAAATCCTATTGCTAAGCATGGATTATACAAATACAGCATGGATTATACAGTACAAATCCTATGGAATTGACCTATAAGGATTTGAAGAGTAAGGAAGGATGTCATCCACTTTCAAACTTTGAGCTGCAAACTGAGATGGGAATTTATAAGGTGCTCCGTCTATTGTCCATTCTGAAATTTTCAGACCATTGTTTATCTGAACCACTGATAAAGGAGGAGGAAGAAATCTCTGTTACTACACTGAAATGGGAGTTTTTTGGTTTTGATCATCACTTGGTGCATTTTACAATTGGTGTCAAGTATTGGCTTGTTTGCACGTGGACATCATACCATTTCTAATCTCTGGACAACAGCTGTTGTTCATGGAGCTCAGATTCTGTTGGATTGATGAATTTGGCCACTGTCAGAAAAGTATCGACTATCAAACTGACCAAATTTCGGCTAGAGTGTTTCCTGCAAACTGAAAATACTTCTCTATATCAGTGTTGGTGGTAATTCCTGTTTTGTTCAAATGACTACTGTAGTGGTCATGTGGTAATATCAATTTAGTAAGTTACTTACTGAGCAGCACCATTTTTCTCTTGACCATATTAATTAAATGCACTCCTTCTTGAAGCATTGGTAGTGATGAATAAAGTGTCAAAATCATACTGAAGAAAGTGGTGGACTGCAAACTTAACCACTCTTTGTTATTTTTGGTTCTTGTCTAGACATCCATTAACTGTTGACAGTAAAATTGGTTTCACCAGGCGATCAATACCACTCCTTGTAATGATGTCAAACTCATTCAGAATGTCAATCTCTGACTGCAAATACAGCTGTAGCAATTCTTGATGCTGTTGACTTGCTAGTAGTAGGTGCTGAATCATCAGCCTGAGCTTGTCACTTGTCCATCAGAATGAGACACAAAATTCTTGGGTTTTTCCACCAGCACTTTTTTGGATTTTTTTTTAATCGGCAGATGATACTTTTTTTGTGGTGGACATTGCTTTTAATTCTTGCAACCAGTGATTAACTTTAACTTGCAAATCTGCGTCACTTTTTTTTTTTTATTCCATTCCACTTTTGAACCATTTCTTCTTGGCAAATCTTTCTGCTCTTAGTTGGATATGCCAGTACATATATGTTAAAAAGACACTAAAACATTTTACTTTTATCCATCATAGCAGTCAGTATTTTAACCTCATTTTGTTGATATCAGTGGACCAGAAATGGAAGAATGCTATTTGGAATAAGCTATTGGGGCTAGTAGGGGTGTTGGTAGTTTAAAGATGAGTCCATTTGAACTTGAGCTCACACACAACACGCCTGAAGCTACTTATTTAAAGTTGTGCATTTTGATGTGACATCACTTTTCTTAAACACACACTCCCCCTCATTACAAACGCGTGACCCCCCCCAGGTGTGTGATTATTTATGGATGGCCCCATATAGAAACAACGTATAGAAATAAGACAGGATATAGAAATAAGAGATGGTAGAGAAATAAGACCTGATAAAAAATAAGTTCTCTCTTGCCATATTACACCTAATTCACTCATGCAAAGTGGAGTTTCAATTCATCTGCCCCACAGTAAATGGTGTGTATTCTCATCAATCAAATTTCAGAATTTTTGTAAACTCGTATATTTACTGCCAAACATTCGGTAGTTTTCTTATTCCTCAGATGTGACAGACACAGCTAAATGATTTAATGCCCTGGACAAAGATTAAGTAATGCCAATGTACTGGATTGGACATTCACTAAAACAACTTTAAAATGGCCACTGAAAATTCCAAATTATTAAAATTCTTATGTAACAATAGCAATCATACCTTTTTTTGTGGTAGCTACATTTGCCAAATTTTAAAAGGATGTTGGAAACCTCACCTTTTTGGTCCTGTACTTCAATGACACCCTTGTGATTCAGCTGATGTTGATACCATAAAAAAATGGTATGATCCCTATGTTAGTCAGTAAAGGTAACTTTCTTGTTTTGTCATTCCTTCTGATAATGGGTGTGAATAAATATCTGGAGCATATGTACATGCCATCAGCAGAAATAGAAACTTTGAAGACTACCTGGTAAAGTTTTGGGCCTTTCCTTATTTATGCCATCTATCAAACACTGCAGGTTCTGTTCTAGCTGTTCATTCTCCATATTAAGCTGAAAGTAAACAAAGACGTTACCAGCATTGCTATAAAAATTTCATGATCTCACATCCATACCAGATATATTTAAGGTGTTTTCCCTAACTTAATTGCATCAAAATTCATGGATGCACCAAAATGAAGTTTTAAAATTTGTTTAGGTTTTCACTCATTTTGTATAGTTAGAAATATTTGGAAACCATAAAAGGGTGTGTATTATAAATGCACACCACATTTATATTTTGTTCTTATTCCATGGAAAGAGTTCATTTGATATGGCGTTTAAATGTTTTATTCCAAGTCAAAACAAAACACTTGTGTAGTTCTATGTATATTTAAACTTATAACTGATAACGGTACATGACAGGCAAGGGGATAATGCAGTTATTACTTCTATATTCTTTCAAGACAAAGAAACAAAAAGGATTTCTTTTTAGAAATTTCTTTATTAAATACAAATATAATCTTAACAGCTTTGATATGGCATTTGATATGAATGTTTAGCATTTCAGAATTGAACAACTATAGTGGAAATTTTTTTTTACTGATGTGTCTTTAATGCAATAATTTGTATAAAGCCTTAAAAGAGCATCACTAAAGGTGTATAGAAAACATAAAAAGGGGGTAAGTAATTAAATAAAATTACATATTTATGTTTTGCCCCAAGCTAAGTGAGAGAACCTTATTGACCAGTCTTTTCATGAAAAAATTATATAAAATCCCTCATCTGTATCAGACATATGATGGCACAAATATGATATATGGAGAAGAATCAAATCTACATCTTTTAATAATACATCAAGCAGTGGAAGTTTTACAACAGATGAGTCCCTTCTAACTAGGTCATGCAATGGTTGAAGTTTTTACTATTTTGTGGTGTGCTGCCCTTTTTATCACCTTGAAAAAATGGCTAACAGCATCCCAAACAGGGTAATTTCCTGCTTTTTCCAAAAGTGATAAATGGCCAAAAGAGGTGATGAGATTCAAATGATGTTCCTATCCAATTTTGCAGTAGCATTAGAAACTTGTCTCTCCACCTCATAATATAAGAGTGGTATACAGATAGCTGTAAGATCCTTATACATTTTTGGAACTTGCATATAATAAATATTGGTATGTAGCCTATGTCAGTTTGGTCAAAAAAGGACTAGTAGCAGACAGCCTGAAAAAACAAACCCCTTACTACTGCCTGGATTGCACAACTTGTTAGAAAGGCATCCATAAATGTTTATGATTTTGGAAGATTGCCAGAGAAATCAAAATGACTCCATCTTAAGCATCCATGGAAGTTCTCACTTTGTTAACTATGTTCAATGGTGGTGGAAGATATTCAATAGGAGATTCTATTTATCTCTATTACTGCAGCATGGAAAACTAAATTCTGTGCACTCCATAGTGGGGTTGTAATTTTCAATTAGGTTACAGTAGAGTGGTCTTACAGCTGTGGAAGGTCTTCCTCCAATGCCAAAGTCCAGGGGTACTGCATGGTAATCACAATGCTGTATTTTCAGCTGGTATTATAAATTATCTGGCTGTGAGAATGACCAGCAAAGGTAGTCTAAAAGCATTCCAAACTGGGTTTGCAGTTAATAGGTGTTGCCATGCTGGATGGTCTGGTATTGCTGTTTGGCTCGGTATGGTATGGCCGGTGAGGTCAGTTTAAACAATGTGGTTGACTGAATTGGTGCAGCTTCCTAGGTCAGCTGGGATGCAAGATTGCCATATACAGACAGATTGAATAAAGCTGGTTCAGCTGGATGGATGGACTGCCAATATGCTGGTTCATGTAACCATAAATTCACTGTATGACACCATTGTCACCCGTCTGCTGGCAATGATTTACATAGACTGGGATATTATGTATTGTGGTAGTAAACTTTAGCTGGCCATGTTGGCTGGCAATGTCAGAATATACCCCCAATGCCTATGGTATCACCTGCATCAAACAAGGGTAGGGGATGAAGGGCTGGACTTATACCAAAAGGGTTGCCCAAAATAGACACCAAATTGCCATTTCTGCTGTTCAACATTTCAGTTGACCGAGATTTATTGATAATACTGAGCATGCTTCTGAATCTCCATCACTGTTGTATGGGCAAGGTCCTCACAGGTGATGGTGTCTCATGGATGGGGTGGGGGAGGAAGCATCGACTTTTTAGCAGGTGGAAGGGGAGGCATCTCCAAAGCTATTCCTAGAGTCTGAGTCAGGCTAGAAGATTTAGATCCATCTCTCTTTATTGTGCCATTGAGCTTTTAAAAAATTTTGCAACTTTTTTTAAAAAAAGAAATTAGTATTACAGCCATTAACTAATACTTTGACACAAAATGAAAATCCCTGAATGTAGAGAGTTTTTGCCTTCAATAAAAAGAAAATGAGCATTGTTGTGAGTAGACACTTGTGAAGTTGAAACATTCTATTTTGTCACAAGTTGTGAAGCACAAGCAATTTATGAGAATATGAAATGTTTCCACTTCATGAATTAATTGTTTCTCTATTTACTCAAAATACTTACTTAGCTATCATCTATTTATCAAAAACTATTGACATGATTCACTGAACATATACCTAACGATATAATCACAAAATATTTGTGTATGTGTTCTTAAATGACATAAGAGTGTTGTTTGAAAATATTTTATGCTCTAAAATGTCTAAATTCTATTAAAACATTTTCATTCCTATTGAGAGAAGTTCTTGAAATATTATTCAATAAACTTGCCATTTTATAACCTTGCAGAAAATGTACATGAACAGTTTTACAGGCTTATATGGGGAGAGAGAAGATTAAGGCAAATGTGCCTCAAATCTTCAATTAACCATCCTTCTTACCTTGAAGCATAATTGTATAACAAAAGAAAATATACAGGATTTACTCATTAGTCTACACCTGCAATAAAGATCTATAGTTTCTCATGATTAATCAGTAGAAGAAACAACACTAGCAGGTGCATTAAACAACAGAAAATGGTAGGATTATGAAACTAATTTTTTCTAGTAAAATGTTTTTCATGACTACTAACCTAATCATAAAACCATAGGTTAACTATTACTGCCTTGCAAATCCAGCACTACTAGATAACACTAGTCTCCAGTCACCTAAGGTATGCAAATTTCATCAATCTGTTTCATTTATAAGGAGAATAAATGATAAAGGTTGCAAGTGTATCTTGGGCCAGGATTGCTCTGTAAGGTGGAGGTAGAAAGCATTGCAATTTTTCCCACCTGTTGTAAATTCATAACTGCTATTATGGTTATAGGGTTTTGCATCTTTGAAGTAGACCATTCTATAAATATGCCCTGCTTATTCAGTTGACTAAACTTGAATTGATACTGTGACTTATCAAAGATATACTGTGGTCAAGGACACAACAATCTCCTGTAAATGGCCTAGTCCTGTCATAACAAGAGTAGGTAATGCATCTACTATACAAAAGGATACTTTTGCTTAGCTCTTTCCCTCACTGTGCAGCAACATAAATAGAGTTGAGACCTGAGGTGGCAAGGTCTACAGGAATGCCAATAGTGAGGAGTCCTGTGATGGTGTCCTATCAAGAATCTGATTGTCAAAGCAATTGAAAGTAGAATCTTCTGTAGGAAGGTGGTGTAGAGAAAAGATGACCAAAGTGTGATGGGACTGGGTATGAAACATCAGTTCAATCCTGCAAGGCAAAGATTCACTCAACCAAGACCTAGTAATGACAGGGGAACTTAAATACCAGTAGTCGTTTATAGAGTATGGTATTGAAGTCAACATCTCCTACACTACCTGCAAATGTAGTTGAAGAGAAATGATGATGGTAGACCACTAAACGTACTACACTTATTAGTTAGATCCCATTATCACTAAGTAAAGTCTCTAGGATGGCAGAGGCATGAGTGTGAGTGAAGTGACATCTCTTGAAAACTGACCCCCTAAACTGGACAACATACGCCAGAAGTGTTTGAAGTACCATGCAGTAAGATAGATCCATGTAAAAGTCTTTTCATATCTAAATTGTTTGTCTTCTAGAGAAAAGTGTCTAGCAACACTATGCAGTTGGTCTGATCCATGAGAGAGCCTGTACAGACTAGGCATTGTCCACAGAAAGTGTCCAATTATGAAGAGCTTACAGCATCATATGATTCATGAGACTGGACAGGTCATTTTTAACTCATGCTGCATGATTCAATTGTGGTCATGGCACATCATGATCCGAGTTATATGGTCAAGTCCAGTCATGGAAGAATATGGCTATCTTGGCTGGCATTTAGTTGAACAGTTCCTAAGGTTTAGACAGGATACAGGATGTTTGATCCATGTATATGGTCAATAATTCTGATACAAAATACTGTAAGTGATGCTTGTTGCTGCTCTCCATCTCTCTGCCCTTGTGTGCAATCAGATGTTTTTGTTCTCCAATTTATGACTGACTTGTATCCATAAAATACATTAGCATAGAAAACTCGCCTTCATGTACCCTGACATAATGAAATTATACATATATAAAGAGTTTTCTATAGGTATAGAGACTTGTATGCATATAAAAATAATAATTATAGCCTGAACTTATGGAAAAGTCATACAGGCTACCCATGCAAATAACTAAAGTGCTATTAACTTTGAGAAGATGATAAAGTGTGTAAGACTGACCATTGTTAGCATAGGAAAAGAGAAAAGTTGGAAATATGAATGAGTATACATTCCTTAGAAGTGAAAAGACTTAGCCCACTTGTAATGGTGCATCTTCTAAAAACTGATTCTGGCTTTTGCAAGGTCTCATGCTGAGAACATGCTTCTTCATATAAGCGGTAGTAGCAACCATGATATTCTGTACCAAGGAAAGATCACTCTGTCTAACTGCCACCTAGGTGGGCAGATAACTTTTAGCTTTTGTTAAGTGTTATCTGGCAGGACAGGATCTACAAGGTAGTAGTAGTTCTCCTGAGGTATTCAAAAAAGAAACAAAATTAACTGGCATAAAGAGTCAAACTACTACTTGTAAAACCTGCAATACCTACTGTGATGTGAGAGAGAAAATAATATCCTACTCTAAAGTAAATACAGTGGAATCTGTTCATCATGAGATTTAGCAAATTTTTAAAATTTGACTTATAATGTAATACTTTACCTTGCCAAATGGGACCTGTATCTTGGAATGGGATTCACTGATTTTTGTAGTGCTGAATGTGATCCCTTTGGTAAAATGTTTGATCATGGACTCTATATTGTTTCCAAGAGTTCCTAGAAATAAAATTTCAGAAAGTCATTATTTCAGTAAATTTAGTAAATTTGTAAAAAATTTCAATATGATTAATGACAGGTTCCTATTTATAATACATTAGTAAATATTTAATTGTTTTAATGACTTCTTGCTACCATTAATACAAACTGAATACAAGTTTTTGTTAAATGGTAAAGCTGAATAGAGGTTTTAATGTTCTTATTTTAGGTCATCAAGGTAAATGAGTTGTTGGAAAAATGTACATCACCAGTAAAACTAAGTAGAAACCTTCTTTATCTGTATTATGAAAAAACAAAAATGAACACCAGTAAAACTGAGAAGAAACCTTCTTTATCTATATTATGGAAAAATGTACAACACCAGTAAAACTTAGAAGAAACCTTTTTTATCTATATTATGGAAAAATGTACAACACCAGTAAAACTGAGAAGAAACCTTTGTTATCTATATTATGAAAAATGAACAACAACAGTAAAACAGAAGAAACCTTTTCTATCTATATTATGGAAAAATGTACAACACCAGTAAAACTGAGAAGAAAACTTTTTTATCTATATTATGGAAAAATGTACAACACCAGAAAAATGGAAAAGAAACTTTTTTATCTATATTATGGAAAAATGTACAACACCAGAAAAACGGAAAAGAAACTTTTTTTTATCTATATTATGGAAAAATGTACAACACCAGTAAAACTGAGAAGAAACTTTTTTATCTATATTATGGAAAAATGTACAACACCAGTAAAACTGAGAAAGAAACCTTTATCTATATTATGGAAAAATGTACAACACCAGTAAAACTGAGAAGAAACCTTTATCTATATTATGGAAAAATGTACAACACCAGTAAAACTGAGAAGAAACTTGTTTATCTATATTATGGAAAAATGTACAACACCAGTAAAACTGAGAAGAAACGTTTTTTATATCTATATTATGAAAAATGTACAACACCAGTAAAACTGAGAAGAAATCTTTTTTTATCTATATTATGGAAAAATGTACAACACCAGTAAAACTGAGAAGAAACCTTTTTTTATCTATATTATGGAAAAATGTACAACACCAGTAAAACTGAGAAGAAACCTTTTTTTATCTATATTATGGAAAAATGTACAACACCAGTAAAACTGAGAAGAAACCTTTTTTTATCTATATTATGGAAAAATGTACAACACCAGTAAAACTGAGAAAGAAACCTTTATCTATATTATGGAAAAATGTACAACACCAGTAAAACTGAGAAGAAACCTTTATCTATATTATGGAAAAATGTACAACACCAGTAAAACTGAGAAGAAACCTTTATCTATATTATGGAAAAATCTACAACACCAGTAAAACTGAGAAGAAACATTTTTTATATCTATATTATGAAAAATGTACAACACCAGTAAAACTGAGAAGAAACCTTTTTTTATCTATATTATGGAAAAATGTACAACACCAGTAAAACTGAGAAGAAACTTTTTTTATATCTATATTATGAAAAATGTACAACACCAGTAAAACTGAGAAGAAACCTTTATCTATATTATGGAAAAATGTACAACACCAGTAAAACTGAGAAGAAACCTTTTTTTATCTATATTATGGAAAAATGTACAACACCAGTAAAACTGAGAAGAAACCTTTTTTATCTATATTATGGAAAAATGTACAACACCAGTAAAACTGAGAAGAAACTTCTTTTTTATCTATATTATGGAAAAATGTACAACACCAGTAAAACTGAGAAGAAACTTTTTTTTTATCTATATTATGAAAAATGTACAACACCAGTAAAACTGAGAAGAAACCTTTATCTATATAATGGAAAAATGTACCACACCAGTAAAACAGAGAAGAAACCCTTTTTTATCTATATTATGGAAAAATGTACAACATCAGTAAAACTGAGAAGAAACCTTTATCTATATTATGGAAAAATGTACAACACCAGTAAAACTGAGAAGAAACCTTTATCTATATTATGAAAAATGTACAACACCTGTAAAACTGAGAAGAAACCTTTTTTATCTTTATTATGGAAAAATGTACAACACCAGTAAAACTGAGAAGAAACGTGTTTTATATCTATATTATGAAAAATGTACAACACCAGTAAAACTGAGAAGAAACCTTTTTTTAATCTATATTATGGAAAAATGTACAACACCAGTAAAACTGAGAAGAAACCTTTTTTTATCTATATTATGGAAAAATGTACAACACCAGTAAAACTGAGAAAGAAACCTTTATCTATATTATGGAAAAATGTACAACACCAGTAAAACTGAGAAGAAACCTTTATCTATATTATGGAAAAATGTACAACACCAGTAAAACTGAGAAGAAACCTTTTTTTATCTATATTATGGAAAAATGTACAACACCAGTAAAACTGAGAAGAAACCTTTTTTTATCTATATTATGGAAAAATGTACAACACCAGTAAAACTGAGAAGAAACCTTTTTTTATCTATATTATGGAAAAATGTACAACACCAGTAAAACTGAGAAAGAAACCTTTATCTATATTATGGAAAAATGTACAACACCAGTAAAACTGAGAAGAAACCTTTATCTATATTATGGAAAAATGTACAACACCAGTAAAACTGAGAAGAAACCTTTATCTATATTATGGAAAAATCTACAACACCAGTAAAACTGAGAAGAAACATTTTTTATATCTATATTATGAAAAATGTACAACACCAGTAAAACTGAGAAGAAACCTTTTTTTATCTATATTATGGAAAAATGTACAACACCAGTAAAACTGAGAAGAAACTTTTTTTATATCTATATTATGAAAAATGTACAACACCAGTAAAACTGAGAAGAAACCTTTATCTATATTATGGAAAAATGTACAACACCAGTAAAACTGAGAAGAAACCTTTTTTTATCTATATTATGGAAAAATGTACAACACCAGTAAAACTGAGAAGAAACCTTTTTTATCTATATTATGGAAAAATGTACAACACCAGTAAAACTGAGAAGAAACTTCTTTTTTATCTATATTATGGAAAAATGTACAACACCAGTAAAACTGAGAAGAAACTTTTTTTTTATCTATATTATGAAAAATGTACAACACCAGTAAAACTGAGAAGAAACCTTTATCTATATAATGGAAAAATGTACCACACCAGTAAAACAGAGAAGAAACCCTTTTTTATCTATATTATGGAAAAATGTACAACATCAGTAAAACTGAGAAGAAACCTTTATCTATATTATGGAAAAATGTACAACACCAGTAAAACTGAGAAGAAACCTTTATCTATATTATGAAAAATGTACAACACCTGTAAAACTGAGAAGAAACCTTTTTTATCTTTATTATGGAAAAATGTACAACACCAGTAAAACTGAGAAGAAACGTGTTTTATATCTATATTATGAAAAATGTACAACACCAGTAAAACTGAGAAGAAACCTTTTTTTAATCTATATTATGGAAAAATGTACAACACCAGTAAAACTGAGAAGAAACCTTTTTTTTATCTATATTATGAAAAATGTACAACACCAGTAAAACTGAGCAGAAACCTTTTTTATCTATATTATGAAAAATGTACAACACCAGTAAAACTGAGCAGAAACCTTTTTTATCTATATTATGAAAAATGTACAAGTAAAAGTGAGTAGAAATACTCCTTTGCCTATATCTTACATAACTTTAAAATAAAAACCACAGCTCTGAATTAATCTGTTCTTTATTTATCATCCAAATCTTTTTTCATTCAATGGTGATGATTATGTGACCCTGTATTTCTAGATGTATATAAATGGTAAGTGTAGGTGAATATGTACCTGCTTGGATGTTTGGGAACTTTGTTCTGAGCACTGGTCGAAGTGGCAAAATCTCCTGGATTGTGTCTGGAGTACACAGGACAAAATCAAAATCTGTCTTACCAAGAGTTCCTTCTATAATCTGTTCTCCCAAAAATAAGAAATTCAGAATAAATATATATATATATATATATATATATATATATATATATATATATATATATATATATATACACACACACACTTATCCATCCAAATTCATATAAAGTGTAACCATCTATTATCAAACATCTGGGACTGTGATTATTAGTCATGATGAGAATCTGTCATAAACAGTAGGTTTGTGTGAACAAACAAAAAACAAATTCAGCAAACTTCTGTCTCCAGCATACCATGATAACATCATACAAAATGTATAATAATAATTCTGACCTGTACCTCAGTGACAGAACTGTAGAGTTACTGAGTTGTCAAGTAAAGTAACAGTGATTGTAACCTTGATGCTAAAGCAAAGTAACAGTAGCTGTCACCTTGATCCAAAAAAAAGTAAAAGTGATTATAACCTTAATCCAAAAACAAATTAACAGTAACTGTAACCTTGATCCAAAAGTAATGTTATAGTAACTATAACCTTGATTCAATCCAAAATAACAGTGACTGTAACCTTTAATCCAAAAACAAAGTAACAGTAACTGTAACCATGATCCAAAAGCAAAATAACTGTGACTGTAACCTTAATCCAAAAGCAAAGTAACTGTGACTGTAACCTTATTTAAAAGCAAAGTAACTGTGTAACCTTGATCCAAAAGCAAAGTAACTGTGACTGTAACCTTATTTAAAAGCAAAGTAACTGTGACTGTAACCTTGATCAAAAAGCAAAGTAACTGTGACTGTAACCTTATTTAAAAGCAAAGTAATTGTGACTGTAACCTTGATCAAAAAGCAAAGTAACTGTGACTGTAACCATGATCCAAAAGCAAAGTAACTGTGACTGTAACCTTATTTAAAAGCAAAGTAATTGTGACTGTAACCTTGATCAAAAAGCAAAGTAACTGTGACTCTAACCTTATTTAAAAGCAAAGTAATTGTGACTGTAACCATGATCCAAAAGCAAAGTAACTGTGACTGTAACCTTATTTAAAAGCAAAGTAACTGTGACTGTAACCTTGATCAAAAAGCAAAGTAATTGTGACTGTAACCTTGATCAAAAAGCAAAGTAACTGTGACTAACCTTGATCAAAAAGCAAAGTAACTGTGACTAACTTTATTTAAAAGCAAAGTAACTGGGACTGTAACCATGATCCAAAAGCAAAGTAACTGTGACTGTAACCTTATTTAAAAGCAAAGTAACTGTGACTGTAACCTTGATCAAAAAGCAAAGTAATTGTGACTGTAACCTTGATCAAAAAGCAAAGTAACTGTGACTGTAACCTTGATCCAAAAGCAAAGTAACTGTGACTGTAACCTTGATCCAAAAGCAAAGTAACTGTGACTGTAACCTTATTTAAAAGCAAAGTAACTGTGACTGTAACCTTGATCCAAAAGCAAAGTAACTCTGACTGAAACCTTATTTAAAAGCAAATTAACTGTGACTGTAACCTTGATCCAAAAGCAAAGTAACTGTGACTGTAACCTTGATCCAGAACGTACAACTCCAGTGGTACAACAACATTGTTTCAATATACATCAGCATACTAAGTTCCATTTCTCTCCTCAAACGACTGCTGAGTTAAAAGCAGAAACAAAGTCAACCTTTGACCATGACATTTAAAATATAATCCTGAATGTTGTGTCCAACATATAATTGAACATTTACAGCCAGTGTATTTTTTTCATCTTTCTATATAGAAAAGTTTGTGGGCAGTGAAAAAAAGTGATATTAATATTTTACCTTTAAAATATGACTTAACACACCAACATGCTATCTTGTATTGATTCAAAAGTTTATGACTTCTATCTCCACATGCTAAAGCAATAAACAAAATGGTCTAGATACGTGTCAATAGAACAAGGATGCCTTGTCATAGCTTGAAGAAGACCAATTGTTCTTGCATGAAATGTATAATAAGATTTATAAAGAAAACAAAAATAGGCACACCTTCAAAAAAATATCATCAGCAAGTGATGATAGAATGATATACATTTGTTTACATCATGTCAATAATATCGGCTGTTTAAGGATAATTCCTAAAAGATGCAACACAAGAATAATCATATTTAGTACCAACATATAACACAAAAAGGGGACATAACTTTGGAAAACATGAGTACTGTGAATGGTCAAATTTACAACATAATCCTCTGCATAGTGGTTGTTACTGACCTGTGGGTTTCAATGACTTTTACCTTTGGTCAAAGTATTTTCTTATTAGACTTACCATGACCATAATCTCTACCTTGCAATTACCTATTTCTGAATGGAATATTAGACATACAACACTAGAACTATACATATTCTAATGTTCATATATTTGGCAAAAACTGAAATGAAATGTCCACAAACAAGTTTTGCAAGATGAGATAGCATTGTGAAGATCATAACTAATTCATGTAAACATCTGAATGGCAAACCTTTACTAAAGTGCATACCTTGCCAGTGTTTACCGGCATTGAACAAATCTTGTTAAGTGTATCAACTACTACCATATTTGATAAAATTGTTGTTTTTTTTACATTAAATCAGTTAAGGACCTTGATGAATGATGGATATTTTAAGGAATGCAGTTTATAAAATATTTATGCTGTATTTTAACGATTTTATAATTTTAAGTTTTAATAATGTTTTAAAATGTTTACTCTTTTCCCTTTTCATCATGTTAAGATTTATTTGGAAGGGTTTGTTTTCCTAGAGTTTTGTGCAATCCATTTTTACATTTTTGAACGTAACATTCAGGTGGCATTGGCACCATACAACCATTATTAGGATGCACCATTAAATTCTAATACATATATATTAAACTATACTGGTTACAAAAAACAGTCTATATTTAGATATGAAATTAACTGTCAAGGGTCATAATTCCATCCAAAACGAAAATGGCAGGAGAAAATCCATAAAAAGAAAAACCAGATGTATGGTTTGTTTTTGTGTATATAAAAAGTTTTCAGCATGTGATAGGCAAAACATGGTGGCCAACATATTTTTGTGGAGGAAGAAGCCAGGGAAACTCCAGGAGGACCCAAACCATGAGAAGCTCACCTACCCACACTGGCCAAACCAAGATTTGAACCCAGACAGACACAGGTGACATGTCAGTGATCTGCCTTTGACCACTCAGCCACCTGGGGCCCCAACAAAGTGAATGAGGGAATGCTCATACCAAACTGAATATCTTAAATGGTTTTTGATCTGTACTGGTTACAAGCAACATCCAACTGCAATGTGAAGATATAAAGTCCTGGACCATAGTGCTATCAAGTTTTCCATTTTCGTACTATCAAGTTTGTTTTTTTCATACTTTCTATTATTTGGACTAGAATAAAGTTTCCTCCCTTTAAAAAATTTCATCATTGTATAGCATTTTGTCCAGGTTTTCTACTTGCCATTATTAGTTAAATGTTTCTACTGCTATGCAAACCAATTTGATTTCCTGAAACAATATAAGGGTAGCAGTTTTGATCAATTATCACAATCCAAACAGAAAGTATGCATTGATATTTTAGTGACTTATAGTTCCAGATCGTCAGTTGATTATTGAATATGATACTTCCCGAAAGAAGATAATATAGTAAAAAGGTCACCTCAATATGATTCATATTCATCAAGGCCGATGTAAACATTGACAAGCTATGTACAGCATGGGATTCAGTATGTACAAGTTTTGTAATTAATTTGCCAGTATTTGTTAATGGACATGCAGCAGGGAATTCTAGTTGTTTTATGCATAAACTATAACAGATGAAAAAAGAATATCCAAAGTGATCACTGGTCAAGATTGTGAGGCCATCAAACAAAGAATTGTTGGAAAACCCAAAATTCTGCATTCAATGTGCAACACTGGGTATGATATGTATCTCAATTAAAAGTAAACATACATACCATAATTCACAGCTCAATACATACCATTTTTACTAGTCCTGAACTTCCAGCATGGAGTGCTCCCAGACTTAATGCTTTTTCTTGCTCTTCTGGAGTCTGAAATTTTGAATATAATTTAATACTACAGTGACTATGTGGAAACCATTTTTTTCATTCAATCAGTGCTGTTCTTTTTCACCCCAAGTGCAAATCAATGACAAAGTTTGGCAACTGTGGAATGGTGGACAAGTTGAGTTATTGCACAGAAACAAAATTAGTAACAGATGAATGGATGAACATCATATGCTCCTCCTTGTAACAAAAAATATTATTCTAAAAAAGCAGACTATTTGCTGTAAAGGCCTGAAAGTCGAATCAGGTCATCTATATATAATTACAAATATGTCACAAAAATACAGCTGCGAACACGTACCCTGGTACTTGGGTACCTGCCAGTCCATAATAACCCCTGTAATAAAATGAGCCACTGAGAATCTGCATATAAGTTTTCTGCTAGTGCATATGGTCCCATACACCCTTGACTTGAAAAGGCAGCACTCACTTTGTTTTCAAGCTGACAATCCTCTAGATCAAGCCATGAATATATTATATGTACTTGTTCAGTGCCAGGCTGAGTTCAGCCTCTTCCAGTAAATGTTCAACTTCAATCTCTTAGCTTATTTTCCCATGTGACAACCCTTTGATTGAGTCATGAGTGATGGGCTCATTATTTGATCTTGCTACAAAAATGACTTGCTCAGTGCAACCTTTAATAGATTTCACAAATTGTATGATTAAAATTCTACTTACTGAGTCAAAGCTGAGTCTCTACATAGGCACCTGCTTTTGACAGTGAGGCCAAGAAAAGGGAGTCAGATGATATTTATGATGACTAGTCCATGATGATTACTAAACAAGGATAGAGGACTTCAGAGCTTTATCAGACAATGAGGATGAATTCTTGGACTTTGTATCAGAAAACATTAGGTAGTACCATATATTGGATACTGCAAATTTTTACAAAATGTGAACTTAACTTTCATTGTTGATTTTGTAAGACAAGTGGAATTATAATATTATGTGATATTCAGAATGGGAACTTTCTGAACTATTTTGAACTGCTAAGTGACCTATAATTAAACTTATGGACTTATCATATAAACAGATTCAAAATATCAAGCATTATAGATTTTAGTGGATTAATTAGAACAAATTGTGAGTTGTTAATTTTTTTGCGACATAATCCATTAAAGGTCACTGGCCACACTCCAACATTTTTCTGTTTACATCAGATTTTCATTACATGATTAAAAGTGGTAATACTTGCACAAAAAGAACAAAATTTTTTAATCAAAATCAAGAGTAAAGAAGAAATAATTTAATTACTTGAAAAAGATGTATACAACACAGTTACTAACCCTTAGCCATAATTTCCTGCCTAATGAAGACGCCAGCTGGAAATGGCGCACATTTATCCCATTTATGCTTCTTGTCAAAAAATAAAACATTATAAACCATGGATAGGGAACATTTAGATGAAACTACTGAAAACTAATTTATTGTTCTGCCTTATATTAATATGTGTGCATGATGCAATAGAATGTGTCGCTTTCAAAACTGTTCCATCATTTCAATTTATTTTGAAAATTCCCGTTAATACAGGTAGAAAAGGAATCAAAATTGGCTTATCTTTATTTAAAAACCCCAGAAAATCGGCACACTTAAAAGAATCCAAAGGAACCAAACCTGACTTCCTTATGTGGGTCGACTTCATAAGAACAATCGGCACATTTAAAAAATACCAAAGTCAGTGTTTGGGGTTGTTTGCGTTGTAATAAAAAAAACCTTTGTATTTGATATCCTGTTGGAAAGTTTAAGAAAAGAGTTTATTGCTCACTCCAAATTGTGTTTATCCATCACCTGGACTTCTATTTGTTTCCCAGATGTGATCATAATTTATGCTCTCTGTGCAAATAGAATACACATGCTTTAATAACACACTTGTAACCCATACTAGTAAAACGATCATTTGCACTCACAGTGGATTTTTTTTTAAAAATAATGATTTTATTTGCGAGATACCATCATATAGTTAACCTGGATAAAATACAATCTTGGTCAGTGTGCACCTTATAATGTCATGCATGAATGGCAGGTGCCTTCAAGCAATGATACAACTTTCCCATTTCCTCACCCTATTCTATCTCACAGCTTGAATTCGCTTTTTTCAAAAAAAGAAAGAATCTTTTTTCCCATCATCACTCTTTTGGTCACATCCATATGCAACTCAGTGCATCATATTTGCTGTACAAATGCATGATCATAACATATATAGACATTTATGTTGGGAAATTAAACAATTGAATGGCTTGGTAGAATAGAAGGGATAAATGTACGTCATATCTGTGTTTGGCACACAGAAACTACTGATTGTTTACTGCAATTGCTGAATGATTTTTTTTTTTCATTTACAAAAGTAGATTTTTAAGTCTAATTAAGCATTTTAATGGTGTGCATACATAACAAATGTGTTTTGTTTATGACTATAATAATATCACATGTTTGTACAATATAGCGGTCGGTGACCTTTAAGTAATACAAGTATATTCTACAGTTTTGTCATTAATTTTCCTATCTATGTAATAATCTATCTAGATATCAATCTAGTTGGGCTTTATTTTCCGAAATGCAACTCTGAGTCACTGACCACAAGTCACCTCTTCAGATGGATCTGACTTGAAAAATATACCTTGACTTTGACACTTCAACCACTAAAAAATACAATTTAGCATGCTGTTCCTGCCAATGTCAACCAACAACAAAGCTGGTCAAATCTGTACATATTTAATACAATTTATCTTTGACTGGATACCCATGTAACTGACCATTAAGGTCAATGCATACCCTGTATGTGTTTACTAAAATTTTCACAGGACTACTAAAAAAATGATGTGTCTATCTTCAGTGATTTTGTGCAACGTTGATCACTGCATTTTTGGGACAGACAGGACCAAATTAAGATGACCTCACCCAAGGCTTGTATACTCTTCATTAGTGAGGTAATAAATTATACATTGTACTGTCTTGATCACATCATGTGAAGCTTCATGTCAAATATTTCTTTTTACAATAGTTAAAAATGAGATGTGCATCTCCTAATGTCAATATCACAAGAACAACATGGACACATAAATTAAAGCCATAAAGAGATTGCTTTGGATTGGTGATTAACAGCACAGTAACACAAACAGGTTATTTAGTGACAAGGTAATTGGAGTATTGTGCCCTGCTCAAGAGCACACCATTGTAGCTGACCCAGACTGATCCATTGGTAGGATTTGAACTTGTACCTTTCAATTGTAAGTCTGGCATGCTAACCACTGTGGCTGTAAAATGGCCCAAACCTAACTAAGAGCTAAATTAAGAAAATCTATTTAGATGTACATAAAAACTATCATACAATCCAGAATGAGTATGTACACAACTATTTTCCTTTATATTAAGATGAGAGAATTAATCTATATTGACACAGTAGTCACAACTTTATCAAAATTTAGGCAAAGAGTTCAAGAGGTCAAGGAATACACTTAAATCTGAAGATAAGAAGGTATGTCGATATGTATAGATTTTTTTTGAGTTATTATGGCCTTGCAACATAAGATAACAGGTCAATAAGCAATCATTCTAAAATGATTTGGGGTCCTTGGGTGGATGAGTTGTCTAAAGTGCTCACCTTATTGTTCACTGCCATTTCACCTATGTCTGCATAGATTCAAGTCTCTGGCTTGGCCAATTTGAGTTTGTGAGAAAGCTGCCAGTAGGTCAGTAGTTTTTACTCAGGATATTCTTCCACCAATTATGCAGGCCACCATGTATAGCCTATCATGCAATAAGAAATATTGTTAAACCCAAGACAAGAACAACAATAAAATGATTTGGTTATAAACACATATACATGGAATGTTGGTTTGTTGTTTGGATGGTTTTTACCAGTGCTTTCAGATAATTTACTTTTTTTTAAAAAAAGAGCTAAGTGCCTTACACATTGAAGCAGCAGCCTGGAATGATCTGGGTGGGTGCCAAACTCAAATCCTTCGATAATGAGTTTGACACTCTAAGCTATATCAACATCATACATAATGGTTCTTAAGAATAAGTCCAAAGCATATTGCCCTCTCCAACCATAATAGTTGGCATAAAACAATAATCTTACAAAAGACAAGAAATAAATTAAAAAATAACAGAGAAGGGCATTCAGAATGCTTGATGATTTATGTTTAACTGGCATCTTAAAGCTTTGAGATAACTTGTCCCAATGAAAAATGGATAAATTGTGGAAATCATGAAAACTGTGTATGTTGCTGTGTGTGCAAGCATGCATGTGTGTTGCTGTGTGTGCAAGCATGTGTGCATGCATGTGTGCGAGAGAGAAAGAGATTTTGAGTCTTAACGTAGCTTTAACAATTTTTCAGTTGTATTGTTATGATGTCTGCAGCATGACAGTTTTTAGTGATGTCTAGCACTGGGGGTATCGTTCCACAGACATGTGACATCATGTCCACCCAGTTACATTATTTTGATACTAAGCCAACCAGTCCTAACACTAAACTCTTATTGCTGACTGCCAAGCGAGGCAGCTTCTTGTATCATTTTTACAAGTCTTTGGTATGATTCAGCTGTGGCTTGAACCCATGACCTCCTGCTTCTGAGGCAGGTGCTCTAACCACTTAGGTCACCAGAGAGATCTTAAAAACATTGTAATATCACAACAAAGATCTGCTACAGCTAGATAAACTTCGCTTGAATCTGTGTATTCAAAATGCATGTCTAGCTACAGTGCATCTTGTGTGTACATGTCATAATATGATTTAACATCAAATTTTTTACTTCTTAATGCCTTTTAGGCAAAGTCCATCAGCACTACCTGTCATAAAGTAACTGAGTACCCTCCATGTCAACTTGCTCCTTTATATACGATATATAGTCTAGCTTATTACTCCAACTGCAAAATGCATAGACCCATATGTGCCATCGCGTAATAATCTGGGTTTGTGCAGTTTGTTTGAATAATCAGTAGAACAAACAGAAAGACCCTGATCTGCAGGCACATTATGCTACAGCAAATCAGGATCTTTGTTTTCTAGAGTTAAACTCCACTTATAATTTAACATATATAGTACTCTTGATTTGTTCATTGTAGAGAATGGTTTTTAAATAGGTGATATGTATTCACATGGTTATGTCTGTTCTGGAAAATGCAAGGCCGACCCTGATTTTTTTATCTCTCTTTCTTGATCTCTCTCCTAAATCTAAATATCTTAATTTGTCTTTCTCGACTGCATGAGAGAGTCTGAGCCTTCATTAAAAACATAAAAACTGAAACATTCCCGTAAAATGTATGACTGTTACACAAACGTCAAACGGTTGAGAAAACATGATGCAGAATTAATTATCTTAGCTGTATAATGACAATTCCTTCTAAGTATGAAAAAAAACTCATATGGTATAAGAAATACAATCAAATGAAATAACTTTAAACAAAACTGCAATAACATTTTTATATGACCATGGCCTTGACCTCACTGTCAAAGGGGTAAGCTTGCCAACAACAGAATTAACTGTCATAGTTTAATAAGTTAGAGAATTTCATCATGGTGTTTAGGAAAGATAAATAGTTATTTTCATGAGGGGGATAAAACTAATTTTAATTATGTAGCTTTATGCTTTTCTTGTACTGAAAAACCATTCACATATCTGTGGAAGGATGTATTCACACGGAACCAGCATGAATACATCCTCCCACAGATTGGAGAATTGTCAGTATGGCACCTAGCTTGGGTCTTGCACAGAACGGTCATCTTTTCCAGAAGAAAAAAACAATTCCACCAGGATAACAGAGTAGGGTGGGAGGAAGACATTTACCAACAGTGACAGGTAAGTATTGCATAATTAAAATTAGTTTCACCCACCACGAAAAAGTGTATTTTGATAGCAAAAGTTACTAATCCGTCACTACTGTGTAGCTGAATTTGTAGATAGGTGGGCAGGCAGATGATCTTGTTTAACTAATCAAAAACAGAAAATGGAATGTATTAACTGTTCAGGGAGAGGTCTATGTAATAGAATATTGGTGTCTCTCTGAACCAAATACTGCAACACAAGGTCCCAGAGAAAAAATTCCTGTGCTTGTTGTGTGTGGTGCACCACCTCCCTAACAGGAGGGACCAATATGTTATTTGAGGCATGAGGATGGTACACAATCTATCTCTCAGGAGGGACCATATGCTTGTCTGAACATGAAGAGTGATTAAGATCTCCCTTCAGGAAAAGCAACTGATTCCTAGAACATTCAATCCTTCCTTTTGAAGGGGTCCCATAGAAGCTAACAAATGAAGGTAACAGGAGGAGAAAGGCAATATAAGAATACCAAAATTGCTGTCATTCTGAAGTCCTACAAGGAGAAGTGATTAAGTCAGCCCATTTAGCAGCAAAGGTTTGAACCTTGTGAACTTTAAATAACACATTTGACAAAGCTAAAAAAAGGACTTGTATTCTTGATTAAACCTGAGACAGGATGTGTCAACATCCAAAACACAAATCTTGCTGTATCTTCTTGCAGACTCTAGAGTGAGTTAAAGACAGTCTTGAGTGGGAGGTCCTAAAGATTGTTGAACCATGATTGCAGACTGTCACAAGAACCATTCTTTTGGTCACAACGACCCATGGACTTTCATGACTCAACAAAAAATAAATGATGACAATAATAGTACTGCATATTAACTTTTTTGTTTGCATTGCATGATACATATACCCTTTTGTATACAAGAGGTAAACAAATGACAAACCCTTTCTACTTGTCTTTTCCTTAGTTCAGTAAAGAAATTTAGCTATTGTAACTTTCATTGAGGAAAACAAATGTAAATGTACAGTTGAGAGTGAGAGCTCAGATATTACCAATAACAAATTGTTGGAGAAACAATGACAATAGTAACCAGACGACCTTTTTTAATGTGTCAATCTTTTCTTCCAACAAAGAGAGACAGGAATATGTTAGTCTATCATGGTTTTTAATGTTGGGAAGGCTGTTGCTGTTTTTTTATTACCCTATTAAGGCCTCATCTGTACCTAAGTTGTATATTTTATAGTATACCAAAACCACAGAATTGCAATTCTAAGAAGAGGAAAACGTTACTGGCACAGAACTTTTTAAATACAAAATAGGTAGTCATAACACTGAGATATCTGTCTTTGAAATACTGTAGATGGATGACCATTAGTGTGGTACATATTGGTGACTGAGCACAATGTCCATACAGCATGGCATCCTTAAAAAAAGATGGCAAGTAAGCAAGCCCAAAGACAGGGGCCAGTCATACTGACAATTTTCCACTCTGTGGAAGGATCGAGTCACATCAAACTGACAATGGTATTTCATCACAATAAAGCATAAATCTACACAATAGCAACAGATAATTGCCATCATTAAAAAGCTAATTTCATCTTTAAACAAAACATTAAAAAAAACTGCTGACACCTTTGCCACATCCAAGCACAAAGAAAGGTGATTATGTTTTGCTTTCCCACTAACTAGGGTTTAACAGAAGTGGTGTCCATTGCTGTACATTTCATATGAAAAATTTTATCCAAATATATTGTGGTATTAACTGCACCTTTTTAATTTCTGTCTCCTCTCAGACACCCTAGATGCAGTAATGAAAACCAGAAACAAAATGTATCTTGTTACTGTACATTCACATGGAACTTTTGCATTTTGTTTCATTAAGTTTCCTCTACAATTGAAAGAGGTGTTAGCATAATGGCTGGACAGAAAGAGGCAATCAAACATCTTCAAAATAAGCATGGGTAATAAAGGATTAGATCTCCGATACTTTTTAAAATAGTACAGGGGATAACTATTATTATTATTATTATTATTATTATTATTATTATTATTATTATTATTATTATTATTATTATTATTAATCTTATTATTATTATTATTTGACTTTATTTAAAGAGTGTAAGACAATTAGCTATGAACTAATCTACCATGAGGCCTTCATACAAAGGAATTCATATATATTAGCTGCATCTCTGATAAATAATAATAAATCTCAAATTAATTTTCTAGAGTGTGTTTATAAGCATTACCTTGCAGAAGACAATAATGGTCTTAGATTTTCCATACTCAAACTGATGTGGTAACAGGACTGTAAGCTCAAAATCACTGCGGAATTTAGTCTGAAAAGAAACAATATATAAAATAACTAAAGTTTAAAATAGAAAAGAAATAATTTAGTGTTTTGAACTACTGCAACACTGAAGTTTTATTGCAATGAGAAAAATAAAGTGCCTTGCCCAAAAATATGCTACTGTAAATATGATCCAAAAAAAAACCATGCCCTTCTAGTCATGTGTCTAGTGCCTTAACAACTGACTCTACAGAAAACAAACGAGACTCCTAAAAGAATCATGCCACTGAAAAGTTTGTGAAAAGAATAAGAAGACCAGGGCCAACAAGTTGATTGAAGAACTGATGTGTAACATGTAATTAGGCTCGGGATGGCCAAATGGTCTAAGGCACATACCTTTACAGGTCACTGAACTCTTCCTTCTGTCTACATGGAATAAAGCACAAGCTCAGTGAATGTGGCAATATTAGAAAGCTTGCCAGTAGCATTGTGTGGGTAGGTGGTTTTTCATGGAGTTTTCTTGGATTCTTCCTCCACCAAATATATTGGCTGCCATGTATTTATGTGCTGAAAAATGGTGTTAAGCGCATCAACAGCAACATGTAACCTTGATACCAAAATGAAAAGGTTAAATGACCATGTTACAGAATGAACTGAATTAGCTTCATATTGATTCATTGGTCCGAAGTCAAAGTGTGTTACTGAATGAACCGTCTTAGTTTCATAATGATTCACTGGTTCAAAATCAAAGCATATTACAGAATGGTCTTATATGCCATAGTTTTCTTGTTTTTAAAAAACAACAAACTATTATTACTTTTTTTGATCGATGAATAATTATGAAGCTTTGACTTTGGACCATTGTCTTATCATCATAAAGATTCAATGGTTCAAATCAAAGCACATTACAGAATGAATTTAGTTTCATAATGATTCAATGGTTCAAAATCAAAGCGTATTACATAATGAACTGTCTTGGTTTCATAATGATTCACTGGTTCAAAATCAAAGCATATTACAGAATGAACTATCTTGTTTTCATAATGATTCACTGGTTCAAAATCAAAGCATATTACAGAATGAACTTAGTTTCATAATGATTCACTGGTTCAAAATCAAAGCATATTACAGAATGAACTTAGTTTCATAATGATTCACTGGTTCAAAATCAAAGCGTATTACAGAATGAATTGTCTTATCTTCATAAACATTCAATGGTCTAAAGACAAAGCTTCATAATTATTCAAAGATCAAAAAGAGTAATAACAGTTTAATGTTTTTTTAAAAACAAGAAAACTATGGCATATATTTTCTTGTTTGAAAAGGACACCATTTATGCAGCCAGCATTGGCCCCTGAGTCTGTCTCTGTCTCCTGCCCTATATGGACTTGGACCTGGATACTAAATGAAGACTAGCCACTGAGTCTTTCCTGCCTCCTGCCTAATGAAGACTAGCCACTGAGTCTTTCCTGTCTCCTGCCTAATGAAGACTAGCCACTGAGTCTTTCCTGCCTCCTGCCTAATGAAGACTAGCCACTGAGTCTTTCCTGCCTCCTGCCTAATGAAGACTAGCCACTGAGTCCTTCCTGTCTCCTACCTAATGAAGACTAGCCACTGAGTCTTTCCTGACTCCTACCTAATGAGACTAGCCACTGATTCCTTTCTGCCTCCTGCCCAATAAGGGATAATCTGAGTCTTTGCCTGCCTCTTGCCAAAAAACGATTTGCCTTGGGTCTTGTCCAACCTCCTGCCCAATGATGTCTAGTCTCTGTGTCTTTTCCTGCCTCCTGTCAAATAAGGACTAGCTCTAGGTCATTTGTTGCTTCCTGCTCAATGATGATAAGCCCCTGGGTCTTTTCCTACCTTCTGTCAAAAAAGGAATAGCCCTGGGTTTTTTTTCATGCCTCCTGCCCAATGAAGAGTAGCCCCTGGGTTTTTTCTTACCTCCTGTCAAATAACGACTTTACTTCAGTAATTTTTCTTCATCCTGCCCAATGAAGATGGTTCATAAACACAGAAAACGTTTGCTAACCCAACCCTAGGAGTATACTTACTTAACACTAAATGGGGAGTAAATTCATGCAGTCAGCATGGATTCCTGGGTATTTCCCTATAGTCATTACTTGGAAACCACTGAGAACCCAGTGACTTACTGTAGATAAGATGAGTCAAACTGCAAATAACAAGATCCTAATCTGCTGTAACTAATGCACCTGCAGACTAGGGTCTATATTATTTATTCTACTGATTACTTATAGCAAACTGCACAGAGCCAGATCAGCTGGTACATCATGTCATGACAGATCTAGGTATGTGCAGTTGGATCATAAGTGAGTATATACAATAGCAATTAAGGTGTTGGACATGTGACCAGAAGTGGGGGTATTCAAATCCAACCACTAAAACAGCATAGATCAATGACATTTCTCACTATTTTTTTTAAAATTTCTTTTAGACCATTGGTTTGTTTGTTCTTAGTAATGAAATATGCAAGTATTTCTGGTGAAAAGCATTTTTAAAAAGGATAAAAACTAAAAATACAAAATATAAATTTAAAATAATTTGTGACTCATTGCAATGAATATATGAAACACAGCCAAATAATGCATAGAGAGCTCTTTCTTATCATAGCGTACATTGTTATAACACAATTCTGGATTCACACTGTATTGCTATGGACCCTATAACCCAAATCATACCATATATAACAATATGAGTTGAAAATAATAAGGTGAGGTTTAATCATTTTTTTATTCTAAACAAGATTAATTATTTATTTGTTCCACACAATCCAGTGGTTCAGTACATCATGCTATTGTGAATATATTGTCATTCTCATTATGACATGGTACAGCACATATGAAGTAGGCAGTTATGGACCACAACTACCATGCTATAATGAGTGAAAGATGTATATGAAGTAGGCAGTTATGGACCACAACTACCATGCTATAATTAGTGAAAGATGTATATGAAGTAGGCAGTTATGGACCACAACTACCATGCTATGAGTGCAAGCTGTATATTTGGTACATCTAAAACAAGAAATTGTTCAGACACTTTTACATTGAAATACCATTTTAATGTGTTTCATATAACAGATATAGTATTCCTAACAGCAATTTAAACCAAATGTCAATTGAAGTGGGTGAAAGACACATAGCTCAATACAAAGCTTGCCATGTACCTTGTGGAACAAATACTGTTGCAGCTGTATAATGCAACCTGGTATATTTCAATTCACAACAGCAATGTTACACCAGCAGTTTTTGTAAGCCAATTATAAACAGATTGATTTTATACACTTTTGGAGAAAGTGGCATATTTAGGTGGGTGATTAATAAATAATGATTCTCCACCACCTTTTTCATTTCATTAAAATGCTAATTGTTAGCAGCAGCTAAACATTGGAGTACTAAAGACACCTTTAATACCAAAGATACCTTTAATACTATCAACATTTTTATTACTAAAACATCTTTATTACTAACAACACTGTTAATACTACATATATTGTAAATACTAAAGATACTTTTAATACTACAGGCATCACAAATACTAAAGACTCCACATATGCTATAGCTATCCTAAATACTACAGATACTTTTCATACTACAAATATCATAAATACTAAATACTCCACTAACACTACAGGTATCAAAAATACTACAAATGCTGTTCATACCACAGATCATAAATACTAAAGACACCATTAACACCATAGATATCATAAATAATACAGATACTGTTCATATTACAGATAAAATAAATACTACCAATACTGTTAAAACTACAGGTATCATAAATACTAGAGATAATGTTAATACTAGAGATATCATAAATACTACAGATACTGTTCATGCAACATGTATTGTAAATACTAAAGACACCATTAACATTACAGCTATCATAAATACTACAGATACTGTTAATACTACAGTTATCATAAATACTACAGATACTGTTAAAACTACATATATCATAAATACTACAGATGCTGGTAATACTAAAGGTATAATAATTACTATAGATACTGTTAATACTACAGATATCATAAATACTACAGATACTGTTAAAACTACATATATCATAAATACTACAGATGCTGGTAATACTAAAGGTATAATAAATACTATAAATACTGTTAATACTACAGATATCATAAATACTAAAGATACTGTTAATACTATAGGTATAATAAATACTAAAGATACTGTTAATACTACAGATATAATAAATACTAAAGATACTGTTAATACTACAGGTATAATAAATACTAAAGATACTGTTAATACTACAGATATAATAAATACTAAAGATACTGTTAATACTACAGGTATAATAAATACTATAGATACTGTTAATACTACAGCTATCATAAATATTACAGATACTGTTAAAACTACATATATCATAAATACTACAGATGCTGGTAATACTAAAGGTATAATAAATACTATAAATACTGTTAATACTACAGATATAATAAATACTAAAGATACTGTTAATACTATAGGTATAATAAATACTAAAGATACTGTTAATACTACAGATAAAATAAATACTAAAGATACTGTTAATACTACAGGTATAATAAATACTAAAGATACTATTAATACTACAGATATAATAAATACTAAAGATACTGTTAATACTATAGGTATAATAAATACTAAAGATACTGTTAATACTACAGATATAATAAATACTAAAGATACTGTTAATACTACAGGTATAATAAATACTAAAGATACTGTTAATACTACAGATATAATAAATACTAAAGATACTGTTAATACTACAGGTATAATAAATATTATAGATACTGTTAATACTACAGCTATCATAAATACTACAGATACTGTTAAAACTACATATATCATAAAAACTACAGATACTGGTAATACTAAAGGTATAATAAATACTATAGATACTGTTAATACTACAGATATCATAAATACTAAAGATACTGTTAATACTACAGGTATAATAAACACTAAAGATACTGTTAATACTACAGATATAATAAATACTAAAGATACTGTTAATACTACTGATATAAATACTAAAGATACTATTAATACCACTGATATAAATACTAAAGATACTGTTAATACCACTGATATAAATACTAAAGATACTGTTCATACTACATGTCTCATAAATATTACAAATACTGTTCATACTAATGGTATAATAAATACTAAAGTCGTCATTAACACTATAGTTATCATAAATACTACAAATACTGTTCATACTACAGATATCATAAACTAAAGATATCGTAAATACAAAAAATATTGTAAATACTACAGATACTGTTAATTTACTATAATCCATGGGGTGCATTATATTCTGCATTTTGTGGTTGGTACAAACAACAAATTGAAAGATTTAACAAATTATGGTCCTTCTGTGAAAACAGTCTAATTCATTTTCCAATTTGTAAATTCAAATACAGGTGAATGTTTGTTGAGCAAAAACAACAAAAATTGACTTGGGTGAAAATAAATGAATTGACAGTAAGAAACTGACCTTTTTTTTGGTAGCCATGTCCAGTTCCATGTTGACATGTATACAGCCATCCATATTGTCTAGCATACTTGGGTCAGCATACTCTTTGTGCCGTATGATACATTCTCTGATTGGAAATTTGGGTTTGGGGTAAAATTTGTGAATCCAGATGTCATCTTCTGGTTTCTTAGCCAAGAATTTCTCTGATTCATTCACTTTCTGCACAGAAGCACTATCAAAGGCAAGATGAAACTGTTTATTTAAGCAAAAAATAAAATAATAACTTTATATTCATGACACAAGAGAACTTTTTAAATTATCAAACCATATCTCATAAAACCAAATCTGGATTTCTTCACTGTTACAATGAATGGGATAAAAATGGGAAACATCTATTGAAGTGGAACACCAGCTAATACTGAAATTGTTCAATAAATGGGATAAAAATGAGACAATATCCATTGAAGTGGAACATCTGCTAATACAGCAACTTTTACAATGAATGGGATAAAAATGAGACAACATACACTGAAGTGGAACACCAGCTAATACAGCTACTGTTAGAATGAATGGGACAAAAATTAGACAACATACATTCAACAGGAACACTAGCTAAGGCAGCCATTGTTACAATGAATGGGATCAAAATGAAGCAATATCAATTCAACTGGAACACCAGCCAATACAGTAACTGTTACAATGATTGGGATTAAAATGAGACAACATCCATTCAACAGGAACATCAGCTAATACAGCCACGGTTACAATGAATGGGATAAACATGAGACAACATCCATTGAACAGGAATACCAGTCAATACAGTAACTGTTACAATTAATGGGATAAAAATGAGACAACATCCATTCAACAGGAACAGCAGCTAATACAGCCATTGTTAAAATGAATGAGATAAAAATGTGACAACATACACTGTAAGTGGAACACCAGCTAATACAGCCATTGTTACAATGAATGGGATAAAAATGAGACAACATCACCTGAAGTGGAACTCCAGCTGTTACTGAAATTGTTACCAGGAATGGGATACAAATGAGACAACATCCATTTAAGTGGAACACCTGCTAATACAGCAACTTTTAGAATGAATGGGATAAAAATGAGACAACATCCATTCAACAGAAACAAGAGCTAATATAGCAACTTTTACAATAAATGGAATAAAAATGGGACAACATCCAATGAAGTGGAACACCAGCTATTACTGAAATTGTTACAATGAATGGGATAAAAATGAGACAACATCCACTGAAGTGGAACACCTGCTAATACAGCAACTTTTACAATGAACTGGATATTTAGGATAAAAATGGGACAACATCCATTCAACAGGAACACCAGCTAATACAGCCAGTACCAGGATCACTAATAAAAAGAACTTAAAATGCACACACAAGGCTTTATCATGTATAAAACTCTGATTTGACCAAAGTATATTGAGGAAATTAGAACAATAGAAATAAAAACAAACTTGTAACAGAACCCTCATACTAACTAGTTCCCTTGTTTTGAAACATTTATCCATGTCAATACTATATATGCTTTGAACACTAAATCTACCACTGGAACAGACCATGGTCTTATTTTCCTAAGCAAGAATAAATAAAATGCATTCCTTTCTACTGGTTCCAAAAACCAAACTCTACTTAATATAAATCTAAAATAAAGTAATTCTGAAGGTGTGGAAACAAGATAAAAGGTCTGCTATAGCCAATATATCTTGCCTGTTACAGCAAGCATTTACAAACAAGACAAAAAGATACCTGCTATTAAAACATGCTGATAAGACATGGATCATTTCTATGAAGCTGGGTAGATGTAGCCACCAACTTTGATGCACCTGCATGGCAGAAAACGTCGATGTTCAAGTCATGGCTATATAATTTTTAAGATATGAATTGGATAAAAATAACCTGTACCTGTATATGCCTCTCAATAACACTCAGAGTTTTTAGTGAACTCTGTGATGAAAGTCCCATCAAGACTTTTTGTGTTATTTATTTAAGATGTTTCAAAAAGTTAGTTCCATGCAGATTTTATGTTATTTTTGAGATTTTCCTTATTATCACTACTATTATTACTACTACTACTACTGTTCTATCCTTTTCCTCTACACCATCATCTGAAGACAAAAGTTTGTATATTAAACTATAAACATGGAAAGGAGTTTGAGATAAACAGTCACCAAAAGTTGTAATTTGGCATCTGATACCACAGTGGTCAAAGCATCATTGCTGGTTTGATTCCCATCATTGCTGGATATGTCCAGATTAGGTGGCATATATTACTGTGCAAGGATCATTACTTGCCTTAGCAAGATATAACCTTCACAGTAAGTTGCAGTGCCTTAAAAAAAAATAACCAAAGTTTAGTTGCACAACAATGATTTCCAGTTTCAAGGCTAATTGAATATAGGAATTCTCAATGCTGGCTATGATAAGTCTCTCTCATTCTGATTCTGAACTTACTATAATTATGCTAACAAGGGTGACACAAAACCACAAAATGCAAGCACTAATAAAACTTAAGTATAAGTAAAAATGATGGTGTAAATTGAAATAATACTTCCATGTGCATAGTTCAACTAGCAAACATTTTATATATTTCTTACACTTTTTTAGGTTCTCGTATATAGGCTTTCTTTTCTTTAGGCTCTTGTGGTTGCCTTACTCTGCTCTGATTTTTCTTTCTGTGTCGGACTTGAGACACTAACACAGCTCCTGAAAACTGACTGTCAACAGCCTCCCATAATCGAGGCCTTGTCAAACCTGAAATTAAGGCATGAGATTAATTCTCATGCAAGTATTAATACGATATTCAGCATATATTTTAAATTTTAAATTGTCAAACTATAATTAAAACTACTGTAATTTTTGCAATTTTGTATGCATACTTTCTCCTACTTTTTTTCTGTGTATACTTTTTCATCTATAATCTTTCATAATCTTATTTTATACACACCAACAATCCATAAAATTACACTAATTCTTACCTCTAAGTTTTTATAAAAAGAAAAACATTTTTTTAAAATAATACACATTTAGGTATCTTCAAAAATACAACTTGCTCTGCTCATAACTACTTTTACATAAAAATAAAATCATAAAAATTGTAAAAACATTAGAGACAATTGAGTGAAGTCTTATGCATACAAAAATTCATTCTAATTAATTCTGTACACATGTTCTGATGGACCTAAAAGAACTACATCAGTACTCTGGGTATCTGATTGTCTGACCCACAGTGATTTTGTTTTGTTACATTCAATGCTTCTAGACAGATTACAATGGCTATTTATATGATCACATATATTTATTTTTCGTAATCTTTTGAAAAATCATGTGTATGTGAATGTACTTCAATAATGACGATAGTCAATAGTCATATGACAATAGTTGAACAATTCATTTAAGATTTATTAAAATATAAGCAATGAAGCTGTCTGACTACAGCAAAAATTACCAATCAGAAATTTACTGATATAATAGAGACTTCTTTGACAAGATAATGCAGAACTTAGAATGCATGCTGCTATCCACTTTAAAAACTACAAGCAAAATGGTTTAAAATAAACATTTTCACTAGCCAAGGTTCTAATTTGTTAACTCTTTCTACACCTTGGCAGATCATACTTTAGTGCTTTGTCCTAGTGACATCTATTGGATTTCATTAATTGCCTCATTAGTATGTAATGCCAACTAACCAATAGCATATAACAGCGGTACACTGTATACCAGCTAAAACCGTTGGAGGCAGTTGACTTTAAAAGGATATTTTGGAAGTTTAACATTGAAAGTGTGACTACATAACAGAAAGAAGCCATTACAGGTGTATTTGAGTGAATGGTATTTGTACAGACTGGCAGTGGAAAATTGCTTATTTATAAGTCCATTCAAGTTGTGTGTTCCCCTTGTCTCAATCATGTAAGAACAGTGCTTAAATTTAAACAACTTAATTTGATTAGATGCCTTGTCTTGCTACCACATCCAATGCAATTCACAGACCCAAAGCACAGAAATATCTGTTTGATCTGCCATGGTGTAGATATGATTAACATATAGGAACCTTGGTTTGTGATTGCATACATTGATCACCTGTGTTTCATTAGTCTATAGTTTTTCTCTGTCATTTTAAACTTTATTTACTACTTATTCATTTTTTGTCACACCAAACAAACATATAGAAATGTACCCAAGTCAAAATGAAGCTAAATTAAAACCTATAAATTCCAAATATGCCCAAGCCAAAACATACCTATCTCAAAATGTATACCCAAATCAAATTATACACATATTCAGAGATTTGCTGTTTTTTCTATGTTGAAAGTTCTGTATATTAGAAAATACAACTTCTTTGTAAGCTGTGAATATGCACTGCTGGTTTTAGATTGCTTTTGTTTGATCACTGTAGAAAATATACACTGAATAATGAAATAATTTCCTTTGACATTGAAAACCCTTTAAAAATTTAATATAATTTACTAGTAAACACAAGGATAAACAACATTTATGAACACTTCACTTTGCTGTAATATTTAATGGAATATTTTCAAATTATTATAATTCCAAGCAAGGCATAACTAATACTGCATTATATAAATAAAATACAATGCATACCATATATGCATTTCTGGAAGTGAATAATTCATGACAATTAACATAACATTATTTTAAGTTGTTTTGCATCTACTACAAACATACTAAACTTCCAATAATGCTCCTAAATTTATCAAAATGTTTGCATGTTGTGCTTGTAACACAACCCCTACTTTGCATGATGAACTGAACTTTCAGTATTTAAAAAAAAGTTGACTTCTATGCAAGTTTACAAGGTAGCTATATTTTTTTAACAAAGTTTCTGTACTTAAATGCACCAATAAAGAAAATATCCTTTCTTACAAATCAAGTATACTACCCTTAGAGATTTTTTCCCTCTGGTTAACAGCAATTTTTTTTAATACATATTATGCTAAATAGTCTTGAAACACGCAAAGATCAGTGCAATGCACATGTAAAAGTTATTATACGAACATCATCTGTGGCTTGGTTACAATTAACTGCTCAAAATGACGAAAAGATTGAGAAAAGATAAAGCCACAAATTAAATTAGATGCTAGGTGGGATTCTGCAGGTCTGTCAGCACAAGTTCCAGTTTACTTGTCAGTAAGTGCTATTGCTCTAAATCAGATTCATGTAAAATCTTTGCTTTTTTTTTGGGCAAAGCATCTGCAAGAGCACCCACTGCAAGACAAATAGTTATGGTATTGACAACCTCATGTAATTGCTGCTCAAAAGTTGCTGAAAGTTAATTTGGAATTAGGTGGATTACTGTCTGTGTAATCACATTTTTTTATTTTGACTGGGTACGTTTCGGTTGGAGTACGTTTGGACTAACTCAAATAAATCATGTGTTTATCCTTGCTCACTAAAGGTTTGCGATGCTGTTGGGTAGTGCGCGAATACATATCAAGAAATTTTTGATTATTTCTTAGCAAAGCTTTGTAATTCACGCAATATGACGAACTGTATTTTGTAGAGGCAGCAAAAATCAACTGTGTTCGTTTACCTAGAAGTAAGCGAGCTGCCATTTTGTCTATTCATTTGGAAACAATCGGAAATTGCCCTTGCCCTATAAATTCGGGTCATACTGGATAGTTTCGTATTTCGACAATTTCGTAGATTGGATCGTTTGGTGACTGCCTGTCACTGTAAGACTACCATTGTTGAAATAATGCGTAGTTTGGGCTGAAAATGAATAGCCAACTTGGTTTAGGTATTTATGCATTTCTTCTAGAACATCCGTAAATATCTCGAAGTTGATATGATTAAAACCTCAATGACGCCGTTTATCACAAATTTCACTTATCTTCCAATCCGAACGAAAGTTGGAATTAAAGAAGTGATTTATGTAAAATGTTTTCATAGACTTAGACCGTTCTATGAAATAAACAAGATGTATGGTTTAACGCTTTTTTCCAGCAAAAGATAGGCTATAGATATCGGTCAGTATCAATGGTGGAGGAAGAACCCGGAAAGTACCCCGACCCACGAGAAACAAATGGCAAGCTTTGTCACGGACCTCATTGACCGAGCCCGAGAGTCGAACCCATGCAGACAGAGGTGAACGGCAGTGATCCGTAACAGTGAGCGCTTTAGACCACTAGGCCACTTGGGGACCGTAATCACGATGATAGGTTTAAATGCCGTTGAAATATCCTGTTTAGAATTAAGAAGTACCACCATTTGATTCAGTCAACGAAGTTGCTCTCAATTCCGTTCTTTTTCGAAAGTACTCCAAAAGAAGAAGATCTGAGAAGAACAAGCTGACTGACTGAGTATTGGTGATCAGTTGGGGCGCTGCAATAATATGAGAAGCGAACTTGGGCTGAAGACAAACTCAAATAGTGCGGTGTTGTCTTCTTTTGTTTTCAACTGTGACTTATCAAATATTCTGTTCCAGCTTTCTACTGAAATAGGTTGACCCACGGATCAACATATGATTGATTTGCACACATGTGAAAATTAGCCTGCTACCCTGGCCTCCCATGATACTTTTCACAGTGCGAAGTGTCTGTCAGGAGAGGCCAGGGTACAAGGTTAATGTGAAAAAAATGGCAGAGTTCCTTAGTTCAAGGGTGAAATTTCATGGCTCATAATGTGATGAAACGTTCATATTCTCTGGTTTTAATGAAACCCAGCGATGTTTAGGACCAATATCTTTTAAGATTCAGTATTTTTTGATGATTTGGCATATACGACTTTTTGCAAGTAACAACAGCATTAGAGATATAATGGGTGATTAGCATACCAATGTGCTATAATACTAGCGAAACTCAAACATACATAAAGTCATTGTTTGAAACTCCTTGTTGCAGGGAAATATTCAAAATAACCCTTTACAGTAAAAAAAAAAAACGCAAAAAGAGGCTGATGTATAGGTTCAGAGCAAACGTTAAGAGTTGTACAAGGAATTAACTTGAATACTTTTTAATTAAAAAAAATCTGCCTATGCGCTACAGGCGATGACTTGAAATATGTCATCAAGCCTTTCAATGTGATGCACTTTTTACGTCGATCGTCGAGAATCCACCACCCGTACCCAGATCGAACACATTGGTGCATTATGGCTATTGTATGGAATCCTGTTAGGGCCAATCGCTCCATCGTGTTGTATTTTACCGGGCGATGAAGCGATGTGATGGGTTCAATGGAGCGATGCGATGGTAATTTCATCGCTCCATCGCAGCGCTCAATCGACAAAATAACTTCACGTGACATACACATTCATCGCTCCATCGCATCGCTTCATCGCTCCATCGCCCGGTAAAATACAACACGATGGAGCGATTGGCCCTAACAGGATTCCATACAATCTCCCTGAACTTGCACATGGTCACATCGAAGAACAAGAATGGCGAGCAACTTTCCAAGACCTATCGATAGTGATGATGGTAAATATTATTTTAATGTTAGTTTTTAATTGTACTTGTTAAGACATGTTGATTAACTGCACCTTTCAGATGTTTCTATAATGAGAGATGCTAGTGATTGTAAGCATCCGATATGGATACAAATGTTTTATTTACAATTCTATGACAAAGAAAGTTTCCTAAGTGAAACTGAGGAATCTGCTTCAGTCTATGTTATCATCTATGGAGGGGGATAACTGCCATAATTTTATGCGTGTATTTTCTATCTTTCCTTCATGCTTTATTGTAAATGACTGCTTGCAAGTGCCACTTTTACAATTCTATCCATGTATATTGTATTCTTCATTGATGCAAACTGTACGTGGCAGTTTGTTAGTGCTACTTTTCGTCTGCATTATGGTAAATGACTGCTTACAAGTGCTACATTCATAATTCCAACCATGTGTATTGTATTCTTCATTGAAACAAACTGTATAGGGCTAGTTGCAAGTGCTTAGATCTACTTACCTTCTGCGTCATTGTATCTTGCTATTTGCCAAACTTTTAATTCATTCTGTAATTTGTCGAATTGCAAATGCTATGTCAGTCATTACAAGTATGTATTCTATTTATAATCTTGCCATATTACAAGTTACATCATATCAACGTCTGATTTCATTTAGAGTTAGCCTTTCAACCATCTGATTTTGTCACTATCGTCTTTCTTGTCCAACTCGTGTCGCCATCTGTTGTCATAATGGGGTACTACAGTATTAGCATTGCATTATGACAACAGATGGCGCTCTAAATTTACAAGTTTTGCTCTTATAGAAAAAAATATGAATGCTCCTCACAGGGGGTTAGATTGCCTTACGGCATAAAGTGTGCGTGGCTAGCAGCATATAACGAACTTAGCAGATCTACATGTGAAAAAAAAACCCAACCCAACTTGTAATTATTTCAGTCCTGTTTTTTTAAAGTGTAAGGTAGCGGCGAAGTTTTAATTGTTCAATAAAAACATATTGAAAACATATGCTTTTTCAAAGATCTAAGTGATAAGCATGTGATAGGTGGTGCTTTGCAGTAAAATACTGAAAACTTTGAATACATAGTACCATAGCACTAATGATATTAGACCAACAAATAGGTCTCTGCTTTTTTTTTATATCTGACAGCTGTCAGATATAAAAAAAAACAGACCTGCTGGTTGATCTATAGTGATATCATAAGAAGGATATTAATTATTTATTTGGTGGGGGTTTTTTTTATTCATTTGAATGTTGGTCTTTTGCATGTTTATCACATGCAGTCTTCTGTTTTGGAAAGACAAAAGTGTGTTTATAATCCTTATCCTTCAGTAATATATCCATACTGAACCTTCTATGTACCTAATAAATTTGTAAATATTGCCTCAAGAACACATTGGTTATATTCAGTTTTGTAGCCTACTTTTCATGCTTTACTGACCTTTGTATTTTGAGCCTTTAAATCATGGAATCTTCAATATGATGCATCTTATTTCACTTTTAGGGGGGCCCCGAGTGGCCGAGTGGTCTAAAGCGCTGTCCGTTACGGATCACTGCCATCTCACCTCTGTCTGCGTGGGTTCGAGTCTAGGATTCGGCGAATGTGGATATGTGAGAAAGCTTGCCAGTAGCTTCTTGTGGGTCGGTGGTTCTTTCCGGTGATTTCCCGGTTTCTTCCTCCACCATTAATACTGGCCGCCATGAATAGCCTATCGTGTGCTGAAAAATGGCGTTAAGCACAACAACAACAACAACAACAACATTTCACTTTTAGTTTTTTAATTAAGTGAACAACATGAACTAATCTATTTAATTACCTTTTCAAGCCTCATTTTAACGTACTATCTAATTGTTGCATTGGTGTAATATAATCACATATCAATAATTCAATCAATATTCATTTCTCCTATTCCATTTGCAGGTAATTCATATGCAAAAGTTATCACAAAATTAATGCTTACAAAAAATATGCAGTCTGATTTGTACAAGGAATTGTAGTTGATTTTAGAAAGGGTTCCTTGCATTTATGTTTTTACTGAAAAGCAAATAGTTATTTTTCATGCATCATTATTTGTTTTCTCCTTTTTTACTAATAATATATCCAGTTTTTTTGTTTAAGGTTTATAAGATGAGCAATCAGCAGATTGCAGCTGACCTGTTGAGGAGGGCTTCTGATGCCCTGTCTTCAGCAACAACAGTCCCATGTGCAGCAAGTACCACAGGTTTCTCAACACCAAGACCTGTGTCTGAGATTAACGAAAATTTGCGTAATATATTTGCGCCTTACAGCCAGCCTAGAAATGCTGCAAGGTTTCCAAATCCAAGACGGGGAAACGGTAGAGGCAGGGCCATGGAACCAGTGTCGTATTGGACCCACAGATTTTGCTTGTTAGCAAGCACATCAGGGGTATAAAGAAAATCCGTTATCTTTTAAATCATAGTTTTTTTCACATCTGAACAAACTCCTTTTGTTTATATGACAAAAACAATTGTATATGTCCCTTAATAATTTTGGCAAAAATTAATAGCAGCTCTGTATGACACTTAACTAGGTATACATAGTCATGTTTGTGTATGTGTGATTTGGGTTTTTAACGTAGCTTTAAAATATCAGTATGATGTCTCCAGTGTGGCAGTTTATAGTGATGTCCAGTGCTGGGGTATCATGCTGAGGACATGTAGCATAATATCCCACCCAGTCACATTATCCTTACACAAGGATGCCCAGTCCTAACACTAACCTCTTAATGCTGATCACCTAGCAAGGCAACTATTGTTAACATTTTGTTTAAGATTTTTGGTATGAATCATCCAGGGTTCAAACCAGTGATCTCCTCCATCAGAGGCAGATGTTCTGATCAGTCAGACCATCCAGTTTGGTTTGATGTTTATTAGCACAGCAACATGTTATTTATTGAAAAGGCAATTTGAGTAAATTTATCACCCAAGCACACACCACAGTAGCCAACTTAATCGGGTCCATTGGTAGGATTCTAACCTAAACTGTTTCTGTCATGAGTTCTGCATGCTAACCACTGAGCCATTGTTGATACATCCAATTTTGGGAGAGGGACATACCAGGAAGAGTATAGCATGAGAATATCTTATTGTTATGACCTCTGTTCATCTCCGACTCAATAAGTTTATCTCCTATCTGATACAGTAAGTCTAATCCTAGTAGTGTACAATTAAGACTGAAAGAGCAGTAAAGGAATATTCACATTAAAAAAGACCCAGCTTTTTAAACACAACATAAAATGTGTTCAGTATCAGATAGTAGCAATATCAAGTGTAAATAGAGAGAATATTTTTGGACACACCAAGATGTATTGTGACTGTAAACACAGAAATGCATATTGTCATACCTGTTATTTCTGTGGTAGAAGCCTAATTATGGTGAAACTAAAAATATTGTCATGACATTATCAGACAGCTGTTACAATACCACATCATTGTCTGTAATGGAATGATAGATGGGACAGACTTACATACATGTAGTGATTTTGTGACTAAATGGGGTGTAATAAAAGTCAAGGATATTGCTGATCTTTACTGTTCTCATATTTTCTGTCACATTGGACTTCATTTTGGGTGGTAGTGAGGGTCTGATATCTTTTTGTGTTATCACAATCACTAACAGATTATTTTCCACCTTTTCTTCAGGACAGTGTTCCTACCAGAGATGAACGGAAGCGCCTTTATGATGCTGGTCTGGGAGATAAAAAGATAAATTTTTGTAAGGACAGTGACCCCGCATATTTCAGAACTAAACTTGAAGAAAGCTTTCCCAAATTAAAATCAGGAGGGGGATTTGAATTGCTGAGATCAGGCATTAGCAGCCGTGTGTTCTTGGAAAGGATTAGGATGCCACATGGTGGATACACCAGTGCTTACCTGGCAGATGAAAGCAACTTGGGGCAAGCTGTGTGCTACATACGACCCATTCAAAGAGACCTTGATTTATCAGCAATAACAGATTGCCAGGAAGTGCAGGTTTGTTGTTTATATTTAACAAATGCATAACACTGCAGTGCATTAACATCACTCCCAAATTTCTTTCATAGTTTTTACTACCTCACCTGCATAACTATGGCAAGGTAGTCACTACCAATGGCAATATCATTGTCAACATTATTAAATTTTTGTATCACAGTTATTAAATTTTGTTATCAACTTCATTTACTGTATTCCAACAAAACTTTGATACATTTCTTTCAGATCCAAAACTTGTACACAGATATGCTTAAGCAGATATGTATCATTATGAATAGAATTTACGTTTTTGAAAGATGTGTATCAGTAGTTGCAACTTTGACTTTGTGACACTGTTACTGTAAATACAGTTTTCATTGTGTATAATCAATAAACAATAATACCGGAAATGGTTATTAATTTCTTAAATTGGGGGTGGGTACCTTAATAGTAATATCTAAAAATCATGTGATGGAATCATTATTGTACATATAAGTTTGTCGTGTATTGTGTGCGTTTACCATTAATTCTCATCTTTCATGCTTTTAAAACAAGTTTTTATTGCTTGACATATTCACGAATTTGAGTACTCCTAAAAGTATCCATAATTTGAAAACCACACAATTAATATCTATACAAGAGAATTTATGGCAATTCTTCTTAACCTTTCTTATTTTTTTAATTGCAGGTAGATGCACAGAAAGAAGAATGCTTGACATGTGGGCAGATGATTGCTGTTGGAATGCTCAGAAAACATGTATAATCCTGCAGAAAAAGTTCTCATGTAAGTGTAATTTTTCCTTTCAGTAATCAAACTACTACATATATTCTCGGAGCTTCGAGTATCCAATTGGTCTAAAGCACTAACTCTTTCCAATCAGTTTTATGGTCAAACTCAAACTATTCCTGCTCCAAACTTTGCGGACAGTTCGCACTTATGTTAATGAGGTGATGATTTGGTAAATGTAATAGATAAATGATGGTTTATGTACATTGTAAGGAAGTTGGGGTAACTCACACTTGTTAGTTGGCACTCTCCAGTCAGTCAACTATGCACTACTTTTAAGTACATGTATAGGGGACTACTCAACACAAAGAGGGTGTATTACATGCCATTAACTCTTGTTAACTTATGAAAAAAAGAGTCTTTCTTTTTATGAATTTAGGATGACTGTGAGGAGTGCCCATCACCCAGCAAGAGGAGATCACAGACTACAATTTGCCAGTATGCATGTGTAAGTACAAGGTCACTCACCAAACTACATAAGGAGTTTTATCTCAAATATTTGGCTTAAGATTTTATGAAATAGATGCCATTCATTCTGTTTTATTCTTTATATTTTCATCTCATAATGTGACATTTAAATCTAAATTTCTCACCTTTGTTGCATACAGTAGTAACATAGAAAGCTATAAATGTTGAATACTGAAATTAATAAATTCATTGTAACCAAATCTCAGCTGTCTGTTGAAACAAACTGTTTTCAGTATATAATTGTCATATACATCTTGGGAGTGTGACATGTAATAGCTGCAGCTACCCTTGTGAAAGCTTTTTTAGCAATAATTTTATTAACTTAAATGATCTTAACATAATATCATAGGTAATCTCACATAATATTGTACATACATATGGTATGTTGCTTCCATTCCAGACAACTGATAATGCTGATAAACCAGCAGCAAGCAAGAAGTAATCACTACATTTGTGACCCTCTCACTAATCCACACATAAAACTGTATTTTGTAATGATCCTAGCAAATTCCTGGTAGTGTAGAGATAACCTTGTTATCTAACACATTTCTAATGGTCCCATCCATGCATGCAAAGTTGTTTTTGTTTACCACAGTTTTTCATCACAGAAAAGGCTATACAAAGCAACCAGTATAACTGGTGGAGGAGGAACCTGGGTAAAACCCAGGAGAAACCACTGGCCCACAGCAAGCTACTGGAAAGCTTTCCCACAAATCCACATTGGCTGAACTCAAGATTCTAACCCATGCTGACAGGTGAGATGGCAATGAGAAAGGCGAGTGCTTATATCTCTGTCACCCAAGACCCCTCTTGCTGAGTTGTTTTTAAATAATACAAAGTTCATGAGTCAAATACATATAACTACTTCTCATAACTATTATTTATATTCAAATTGGTATGTAATGGTTGAAAGTCATGCATATATACATGTACATTATTATCATAAATGTTACCATAGCAATCATATGTGAAAAGGGTGAGGTGGGTTTTAAAAAATCAAATATGATGTACACTTTTCCATCAAATATATTTTTTCTTTAATCATATATTTGGAGAGTTACATTTTGTCTTCAGATCACATAATCCTCAGTTCATTATTTCTAGGTCAGAGTCTGGATATTTAAGATTTTGCTTTCTAACATGTCCATACATTTCACTCTGTTATAATATTTCAATGATGGAATATTATTTAATGTTCTTTTAATCACAAATCATCTTCCTTTAGTCTAGTTGTTCAGTTCTTTATAGATCATTGATAAGAAACCAATACTAATCATACAGAAAATGATAAATAATTCAAGATTTAACTTTTTGCTATTGCAGCCCAAAATAGTGTTAAAACAGTTAAACAGATTGAAAAGACTTCTTGAACCAGGTTTTAGGTAGAACCTTGTATTCCAATAAAAATTGCTTTTAGTTATCAAATCTACATACAGAGATAACATTAAAGCCATCCATAAATATATGATTCACACACTACTGAGTAGTCTAAAGCACTGTCTGTTATGAATCACTGTCATCTCACCTCTGCGTGGGTTCAGGTCTATGATTTGGCGAATGTGGATATGTAAGAAGGCTTGCCAGTAGATTCTTGTGGGTCAGTGGTTCTTTCCTGATTTCTACCTCAACTATTAATACTGGCCACCATGTATGACCTATCCTGTGCTTAAAAATGGCATTAAGCCCCACAACAACAATTTGAAATGTCCATCATTGCATTATATTCTTGGAATCGATTTACAAATTCTTTCACAACATAGAAATCTAGCTGTAGATTACCAGAAGTTAGAAAATATGACAAATTTGATGAGAAAGCCACCATGATACATTAAGGAAAATTGTGTCAGAAATGGGTTCATGCATGCTGTAATGAATTTGTATCCAATTCCTATTGTTCCTTTCATGGTGTTTAGTTTGTTAGGTTTATTATCAACTATTAAAAGATAAATCCATGATGAATATAATTTTTTTCCATTTCAGTGAAACCTCATGCAACTCTTAAATGGAAGAAACTGGCAGATGTCCTCTGTGCCAGCTGGTATTTGAAGTTAATGAGTTAGAATACCATGCATCAGTATGTGGAGATGCCACAGAGATTAGTGATTACCAAAACAACAATGCAGTGTGTGTGTATATATAATATATATATATATATATATATATATATATATATATATATATATATATATATATATATATATATATATATATATATATTTATATATATATATCTTGATTTACAGTGTGTGTGTATATATAATATATATATATATATATATATATATATATATATATATATATATATATATATATATATATATATATATATATATATCTTGATTTTTCTTTCATAGTAATCCTGAATGACTGTAGATAGATGATAATTAATTATAAGGTCATCATGCAAAAGTCTGCCTCACAGGAGTGCATATAACACTGATTAAGTAGCATCATTTTTTTGGTGATGTGTGCTTAGTCATGATGGAATATGGACTAGTGTATTTAGACAAGGCAATTGGTGCCGTTTACCCAGACCTGGGTTTGAATCTCCATAGAGTATGAATTACATTTTTCTTCAATCTGTATGACCTATTATTTTTATTATATATAATTCTCTTCTTGAATAAATCTTAATTGCAGTATAGCACATGACAAGAATATGTATCACATGTAACATTTTTTTTTATGGTCAAGGTCACTGAAATGGATATTTAAATGACCCAATCTATCAACTTTTTAGCCTTTTGGGACCTTGCAATAGAACTTTACCCAGGAAATGTTGAACGTACCAGTCACAGTGCATTCTCAACTTTGAGGTCAATTATATTTATTATACTTCGAATTTATGCAAATAAATGCCATTTTAAAACTGGTCATTATTTCAACTACTATTTAGTACCAGATTAGTTTATGGTTTACTTTATTTCATACATTTGCGTCTGTTAACTCATTTTTTTTATTTAATTTCACTTAAATCAGTTATTTCAATGTGATGACAACAAGTCTCCAGTTGCTTTGTAAATATCTATCTTACTGAATCAATTTCATAAATTAGTATGTACAGTAGAACCTGTAATGAAAGACCACATATTTTGCCACAAAATTATGGTCTCTCAACTCAGGTGGTCTCATATATATATAGGTCACAATCCTATATAATCATTAAATTTGTGCATTAAGAATGTGGTCTCTCAAGACATATGGTCTTGCATAGCAGTGGTCTTTCAAGACGGGTTTTACTGTACCATCAAGTACACCGCTTTCCTTTAGATGAAGTTAGCCATAACCTACACTTAAAGAACTTGTGACTCTTGATAATTTACAATTAACTTTATTTAACAATCTCATTAAGTTGGTCATCCTTTATTCAGGCCATAAATCTTAATTGAATGTTTTAATTGTTCTGTGTTGCAGAACACTGAAGGAAGCGTTACAAAAAGCAAAAAGTACTGCTGGATGATGATGTTTGGAATATTTCCATCATTAGACATTTGTTTCTGTCCACATCCACTCAACAGATCAAACAAGCAGATGAAACTGAGTGGAGAAAACAATTAAAGGTTAACTTTATCGGAGAAGAAGGTGTGGATGCTGGAGGTCTAACTAGAGAATTTTTTTCCCTATATTTTAAAGAGTCGCCAGTTTTTGAATTAAATTCTTTTAGTCTTAACTCGGAATTATTGGGAAAGAGGCAGTATTACCTGATGGGGAGAGTTGTTTCCAGAGCCATTCTTTCTGGTCATCCAGGCCCAAATTGTCTTAAAAGTCATATCGTTCAGTACATCCTTACAGGGGAGGAACCAAATTGCAATGAAATGCCGATAGAGCAGTTGCAGAAAGAAGACATAGTAACTGCAGTCAAAGAGGTATGCAGGGGAGGTTGAACTTCCTATGTAGAATTATTTTGTTGTTTTTTTTTTTTTTTAAATTGATTTTCTTCAGGTCACCTCACATTTGACATAATCTTGGGACAATAAATAGAGTATAGCAAAAATTAATACACACACAAACACACACATATTAACACAATATCATTTTAGACAATTACAAATATACATCATCTCAGTGACAAACTGCAATGCACACTAACACGATGCTATTAAACATGAATTGGAATTGAACACATAATTCTTTGTTACTGTGAAATAAAGGTTCTTGCTGTTCCCAAATCAACATAAAATACTTCTTTTAGATTCGATTGCAGTCTAGCTTGTTTTAAATGATGTTTTTCTCCATGTTTGTCTCTTTAATTTGGGTTATTTACATCACTATAAATACAAGTATAATTCTGGATGTTGAGCCAAGTAAAAGTCCACATATATAGACTCATTTTCATATATAATATCGTTTTATAATGTTGTAAAAGTCTGGTTAATCATTATTTTGGCCCATATGCATTATTAAAATGAAGTTACCTTCACCAATCTGAATATCTGATGCAATCAAATTACAATCAGTATCCTTTTTATATCTTTTTATTCATTCTTGAAGTTATTATTGAATTACAAACTCCTCGAGAGTTGGACCTGTAACAATTTACAAAACATTAGAACCCCATTGTGCTATAATATATGAAACTTTATCCTCTGTAAAATGTGCATGTTGTAAGCACTATATATTACACTGATATTTTTTAAAGGTTGTGAAAAATTATTTATGCAGGAAATATTTCCTTTTGATTATTCCTATCAAGTCAGTATCATTACTGTTATTGATTATTCTTAAATATGACATGGGAAAGTTTGCCATGATTTTAAGCAGTCTGTCAACCACTCAGGTGTGTCACTTATTTAACTTATGACTAATACTTTTCATTCATATCAGTTTCTTGATATGACTGAAGAGCATTACATTATGAAATTAAACAGTACTTTTTGGTTGACTGCCTGATACGCAGTTACCGAATATAATGCAATATAAGCCCGGCAGTGTAGTGTACAATGTAACAACTGAATGTTTAGTTGCCAATATTATATTTTAAGCACAAGACCAATAGAATGCAGTAGTCATGTTAGCACTTAAAGTATTTAGCATGGGGTGATTCAAAGCCATTAGGTTTCATTCACACCTATCAATAACCACAGTGAATATAGTACAGGGTCAGTGTTATGATATTTGGTGTGTCTAATAATCAAATCATTGCCAGGTTATGTGCATTTTAGCAACCTGTCCCAAAGGAATATTGATACCACCCCAAAGCATATCAGCAGGATTGAAAGGCAGTGGGAACACTATACCATAAAACCTTATGGATAACATGTATAGATTGGTTTGGGAATGAAATACCTGCATTATATTCAAAGTTGGGGAGGAGGAAAGGGGCATGAAATGGACCTCTGATTTTTACAAAAATTTTAATTTCAGATTGATGCAGTGACAGAGGAAAATCTTTGTGACATGTTAGCAAGACATGTTGACCTTCTTGAATCTGTTGGATTCAGAAAAGTTCTTAGTATGCAGAATAAGGACGAGGCCATCATGGCTATTAAGAGCCACTACTTTTTCTACAGATGTTTACCAGCCATATTACAATTCATGGATGGTAAATAATCCTGAAAATCCTATGCTGTTTAACAATAAAGGTTTTGCTTAAGTATTACAAAGTAACTTTTTTGAAATGAATAGAGAAAGAATGTGTAGCCAAAAACTTTGTCACTGTTATCAGTTTGCAGAATTCATGCTTAGATGAACTGGCCCCTTTGTGATGCACCATTCACTACTACTTCTGGTGTCAGATACTCTGCCTGCAGAGTAGCGGTCATTTAAATGCCTATTCGTGTTCTGCATAAGTTTTTGGCAAAGAGTAGTTGGGTTTTTTGGGGGGGAATGTCTTGTATCCTATTCTTGTGTCAAGATAATTTTCATACAGGCAATACCATTGTTTACATTGTTCTTTTTCTGTTTTAGCAATGCCAAAAGCTGATAATATGGTAACACATTTAAATACTTTTCACAATATGTTTCAACAAAGCAAAGAGACTGAAATTTATTAAAAGAATTTGTATATGATGCCATGCTGAACAATTTTTCTTTTGCCTGAACAGACAAAATAAAGTGATAATGTGTTGAATGGTTGTCCATACATTTTATTGTCTGCTTGAAGGTAAAAAGCAGAAGGTTAGGAAGCAATCAGAAATGTATTTTTTGCAGGGCTGAACATTTTGTATTGCTCCACATATCCCCAAGATTGATATTTTATCTGAGTCTTGATCAAACCTTCCTTAATTGGGCTTTATTAACCATGAAATAGGTAGCACATTATGTACCTTATTTTATGTCAAAATGTTAAACATGAGGAACAATGGCGAAATGCTTACTTAAAATTAATCATACATATAGAGAGGTAGATGTTGAGTTATTAGGAAGATTTCCCACATTACAAATTTTCTGCCACTTGACACTTTGGTTACATCATTTTACAGAGAAGTTTCATTTACATTAATCAATCTGCCCTGAAAATGTTAATTGACACTGTAGTTATGTGATTGAAAATATGTAATTCCTTCCAACTGTTATTCCATTGTATCTAAGACAGTACTCATACATGGAGACAATCAGTCATTGCTAGTATTACTTCTTACTGAGTACCACAGTACCACAGTATCTTGTTCAAATGAAATATTGTGATCATTTCAGGCTTGCAACTGCTGGGTATATTGAACATTCTGAAAACATTTCCAGTTGAAAGTTCATTATACCTAAAATGCAGTATGTTTCCAACTGCAGGAGATGTCATTGATTTCTATGTACCTGAGTACTCACAGAATGAGAAGGAAAAGGAAATTGAAGAAATTTTAGTTTATAATTTTCATCAGCTGCTGAGAGATGTGGAGCGTAAGTAATGAATATGTGAAACAATAATCATTCACAGACATCATACACCACTTGGTCCTCCTTTTATGTTACAGAGTTGCATAAAGTACCAGATATTATGCAACATGATGCTAGTACTAATTTACATACTAAAGATCATTTTAAGTCTAAGCACCTTCATGGGATGCTTTCTTTCTTGTGCACAAAATAGTATGTATAAGTACACAAAGTTTATTCATGCATGTAAATATGGAAATATCAATAAATTAAATATTTGCATATCCTATGTATTGCGCATATTTTAGAATTTGTTTTTCATTTGATACACAGTTATCCACTGTCATCTACATATATAATGGTGGGTGGGAGGCGTTTACTAAGAACATAAAATAGAATTTATTTCTGTGGTCATTTGTTAATGTCAGTACCAATAGCTATTTATTTATGCAGGTGGAAATATCAGATCAACATGGATGAATTTAGATGATGGAAGAGAGGAAGACGTTCAGATAAACATGGGCCACCTTTTGCAGTCACTTGTTGGAAGTACTCCCTTGCCAGTTAATATAGCTTCTGGCATAATAGAATTTAACCACACAATCAAGAAGCTAACAACTGTTAACACCTGTGCTCCATCCATTACTTTCTACAGTACAGTGGAAAATCAGGAGTATGAGAAATTTGTTGAGTCTTTCATAAACATAATTGTAGCCTCATATGGGTTTGGAATGACATAGTATATAATTACTTCTGCCAGAGTTCTATTTAGTTTTCATGGGGTATAAATGGTCATTTGTAAACCCCCGACTCTGTATAGGGTTAAGGTTAGAGGCATCCTCATTGTATCAATCTTGGAACATTACTGTCAGCTTCCAATACACAATGAATCGCTCTTCACCATTTATGTCTGAAAGTGTTTAACTGGCAGAATTAAAATCTAGCTTAGAATGATTTAATTCCTTGATAATATTACAAATGTATAATTATACCATATTCCATCTAAAGTTTTTGCAGTTAGGAAAAATATAGATATCAGCAGCAACTACAATTTTTAATTCATGTTTCTTTGCGGAGATGGAGCAGCCTATTGTAGATAACTGTTAGCTTGTGATGAAAGTAAAAAATCAGGTTAAAAAAGGGACATCAGTGCAAGATACTGTAATAACAGATACCTTTAAAATGAAAGATGAAAGTCTTTAAAAAAGGTGTTTTTTTTTAATTCATATATGTATTGAAATTGATGTCTTGAGAATTTTTAGAACTAATTGAGAATATTATTATTTTTATTATTGTAGACTACAGAAGTAGAAACACCAGGCTCAGGATTTAATTATGAATATATTCAAATAAGAAATATAATTTACAAAATCAATAATGGGTAGAAAGTGTTTTTTAAACTGAAATATATTTGCATAGAAAGAATAATAATACCAAAAATAATAGGCTGTATTCTTTTTAAATGTACCTTAATTAATGATGTGCTTAATACCATCCCAGTAGTACTTAAAAAAAATTTTCAATAGTTTTGTCTCCATTTTGTTTGAAGCCACCATAGTGGTAGGTATTTTGCATTGTTTACAATATAATACTTAAGTTTCTTTTATCTGCAGGATAGTCGTCTTCACACATATTAAGCTTATGCAAGGCATATCAGTGTCCTCAAACTAACCTTGATTAAACACTGCACTCACTGATGACATGTTTTTTCCAAGATTGAAAAAGTTTGCATTGATGGAGCATGGTGTAGTTGGAAATTTGTTTGGCATTAAAGGATTTAAAATAGGTCTCTTGCAGATTTTAATTGTGGCAGGTGAATATTTCAAGAGACATAATGTGGGGTGCACTTCATTATGGTTTGGAAGCTGACTAAAATATTAAGGGTGGCCGAATGGTTTAAAGCGTTTACTGTTACGGATCACTGCCATCTCACCTCTGTCTACATGAATTCTAGCTTAAGGCTCGGCTAACATGGGTATGTGAGAAAGCCTGCAGTTACTAATTCCCACTTGTAGCAAAAAGGTGTATGAATGAACAATGAGTAATATTTTACAATCTACAAGAATTACTGTAGAAAGTTCAAAATTTGCTCATACAAATCCACACTAAAACAATTAGATTCTTGGCTTAAGATGTGCTGTATCTCTGAAACCATCCAATCTGATAAAGGTGGAGTTTCTGGAACTTGAACAGAACCACAGGTGACAGCAGCAGGCCCATTGTAATCAATACCATAGCTCTGGAGATCAGCCTGTAAGACAAAAGACATTTTTATTTCAACAAGAGACCTAAATATGACATAAATTTCTTTTTTTTTTTTTTAAATTAAATGGTGATTGAAATTGTTTGCCCCCAAAAAGTACACTGTGATTATATGGCACATCATCATTAAAACTAATTTCTGACTTAATTCATTTGCAGTTAGTAAAACAGTTCATGAGAAACTGTTAAAAGTTGATGCTGTTGTTGTTGTAGTTGGGCTTAATGCCATTTTTCAGCACACGATAGGCTATTCATGGCGGCCAGCATTAATGGTGGAGGAAGAAACCAGGAAATCACGGGAAAGAACCACCGACCCACGAGAAGCTACTGGCAAGCTTTCTCACATATCCACATTCTCTGAATCCTAAACTTGAACCCATGCAGACAGAGGTGAGATGGCAGTGATCTGTAACAGACAGCGCTTTAGACCACTCGGGGCCCCTAAAAATAGATGCAAACTTTTTTAAGTGGACCAAATGATAAATTAAATGAAAGATATTCAAAATATCAAACTGTGTAATTGCACAAGTGACCACAATTTAGAAACTAGGTCACAGTGACATACTTTTAGCATGACTATGAACTACTGAGACTGCTTGCACACAACATTTATCATTACAGTAGTCCCCCTCTTGAACGCCCACCCTCACCAGTGGCCACCCGCTCCTTACAGCCAGAATCTGAAGGCACCGACGAATTTGTGTTCAAAATTACCCCTCACGAAAGGCCACCCGGCTAACGCGACCAGCGGCCAGCATATTTTTGCAAAAACATAAAATTTACCCCTCACAAGCGGCCACATTTTATTTTGTAATATGTATCTAGAACAATGTTTTTTTTTCTAATTGTGTTAAGTAATCGGATTTCTGTTTCCCGATGTCAGGTTTTCGTTCTTCAAAAAAGTGTTCTACATGTACCACTAAGGTTAATATTATATCCTTTACACCTTACGAGAAGCCACATTTATTTCCTAAAGCTGAGAAAGCCTCAAATTTTAATCCATACATAAAGGTAATTCATATATCCGTACTGCGTGTTATCCTAGAAGTCTGGTTTATCCACGGATAATTGTTAAGATTACACTTATTAATAGTAGTAACATCAGAGAAGTGGCAATATTGATGTACAATACGAAAGTCTGCACGGAAAATGGTTTGATAGCCTTTGTGGCTTCCCTTTGCAAGTCGTGGAGCTGGTTAACTTACATAATTAGCGGCTAATACGCAACAATTGTAAAGTTTATAAATCTTAACGGCCACGAGGTGCTATTGTTCAGATCAAATCTGCGTACATATCCAAGGCGTTTTTCACACTTAGAGTAAAAAAAAAATATCTATAAAACCAATAGGGTACCAGACCGCGACTAATGAATCACGTGATAATCGCTGCCTTTAAAATGCATCTTGTTTAAATGCAGAAAAAAATTGTTTCATCCGTCTGATAGTTGCAACATTGATGATTATAACTGGATGTAATGTCAAGATCACACAGTCAGCATTGGCTAAAAATAGAAACAGTGTACTAGACAAAGACCGAAAAATCACGTGACAACACAACTTGTGGCTTCTTTACGAAGAAAGCATGTCGTCTGCTCAACAAATATGTCGTCTGCATAATTAAATCGCATACAGTTAGCAACATCGGAATAACTCGTTACCAAACATTAACATGTCATCACGTAAACGAAGATGATTTTTTCAGAAAACGTCGGTTATTATATATAGTCTACGATATTGGGTGAGGTGGGGAGGGGGACTGGTCAAACAAATTAGGTAGAAAGGACTAGAATAAAACAATTTTATGTTGAAAAGACTCGAATAAATAACATTGTAACCGATAAGTTATTTAGCAGTAGAGGGAAAATGGAGCAAATGGATAGATAATTGCATATGTACCAAGATTCAAATGACGTTTTTGTATGGTTCTGCTATGTGCATGACAACACCCGCTCGCATATCGCGATTTTGCCAAGAATAAGAACTATTAATGCATACTCAGTTGAAATAAGTCAACTATTATAGCACAAGAACTATTTAATATTTAATGTTGCTTTTAAACGAAGATATTTAATGCTTTGAAAAATGAAGCTTTCTTACTATGTACATATACTTCTCACAAAAAATTTAGTCCCCCTCTGGAAAGGCCACCTGCCTTATAAGGCCACTTTCCCGGTGCAGAAGGGGTGGCCGTATAAGAGGGGGACTACTGTACTACATTATTGATAATATTTTAGATATAGGCTTAGAACATAAATGGTGTACATTTGCAAATTTAAGTACCAGATGAGTTGCATAAACTCTATGTGAGGATTGAGGAAATTAATAAAGTGATAGCAAAGAAAGAATGATGATAATTCTTGATAATAATTCTATCCGTTACTTCGTTCTGTGGTTCCAATGTAGGATTTTGCACTTGGCCTAAAATCCAAAGCTGCATTGGTGATCTGTTATTTTCTGTCCTTAATGGTCTTCTTTTTAGTGCTTCACAAAACTGGTCTAGATGTGTCTGTATTCTCCTCAGGTACACCAAGTGTAGAACCTGCAAGTGTAATTCATTCTCTATTTGGAGGATTCCAATATCTTCCATGTGAAAGAAAAGCTGGTAGTAAGTTGCAGTACAGCCACTCCACAGCTCCCTCCATAGCCTTTCTATTCTAAAAGAAACAAATATTTACACTGTCATGCATAATTTTTTAAACATCATAATGTTCAGATGATGTCCAAGTTCTCTCAGAGCTTCTCGGATAAATCTCCTTGTTCAGAATAAATGAGGATTATACAGATATTTAAAATTTGAAACTATAAATATTGATGTATTTGTTAGATTTCTAAGGTAAATTTGTATGTCAAAGACTTTTAGTCAAGTTTCCTTTGACCTTTCTTACCCCACTTGGGATATTTTGACATATCTGGGGTTTTAGGTCAGTAACTTACTACTGGACCTGGCAAACTTAAACAACCTAACATGAGTCATACTAACATGAATCAAAAGCAAAATGAGTTATCATGTAAGACATTGAAAGTATAACATTTGTTAGGTCTTTAATTTTGTTGAAATGCAAGACTCAAATATTACATTGATGAAATCTGACCTGGTTATCATTGCTAGTCACACAAATAAGCAAATCTCGTAACCTACATATCCATGACATGAGAAGTGCAATTATCCTGTGGTAGAACACTTTAAATTAGAGTTAGGAACTTATAAAACAGCCAAAATGGCACCTTAGTCATTAAAAAATATATTATTATTAACCCTTCCATTTTTAAAGAATTAGCATCATTGAGACACATGTTCCACACAATGCCTATGCTGCTAGAATGAGATACAATATATCCTGCCTGAATTAGGTATTATGATGTGTAATGACCAGCATGAAAAATGTTTTTGTCTTTTTCTCGTAAAGTTATTTGTTTATGCCTTTTTATACAGTCAATTACTGGAGAACCAGTCATTATACAGTCAATTACTGGAGAACCAGTCATTGTTTTTCTTGCAAACATGTTCTTGTCATAACTTTTTTTTAGTAATGTTTGTATTTTTCAAGATAAAATTTGTATTTCTGAATTATGACTGTGATGTTTAATCTAGATGTTTGATATTGTTTAGTTGGAAGGACTAGTAAAGATTCAGCTGGACTGTAAATTTCTCAATTAGCTAGTCATTCTAGCTACCGGGAATCTTTTTAATGGATTTTAAGCCTGAATGTATATGACATACCCAGCTTTCTTCTTAAAGATTGTGGAGAGGATAATAATATACCTGCCCACAGATTAATTTATATCACTTGATTTTTTTGGACATTATCACTAGCCATGTCATATACTTCACCAGTAGTGCAATCTTCAAGGTCAGTGCTTAAAATTTTTATGATTTCGTCAAACTTTCCCTGCCAATAAGCTGTTTGAGATTATGGGGTCAAACTTGGTATACCTATGTAAAATCATTAGAAGGCATCATTTACCACACTGGATCTTTTGCCTATAAGGTCAAAGTCATGGCTTAGTCATGGTTAAAAATGTTAAATTCTCTATTGTCCATTACTGTTAGTTTCTAAAACATTTAATTTATTCAAGTTGAAGGGACAAAACTTTGTATGCTTACACAATGTAACTAGAATGTTGGAACAGTTTTAAAGGTAGTGGTTAATGTTGATTATCCTGCCATTGGGTATATAGAGAGCCCAGACTAGAAACAAGTTGTTTGAAAAGATAATCTGCCTTAGAACTTATTAACATACAGGTGTTATACCTTTGATTGTGCACACTACGTCCTGCAATGAATGGATGACTTGTGGGATCCCTGTGTTGCAATATGTATTCTGCGACCAATGTATTTTCCCCACCTTTGTCTGAGCGCACTCTTTTAGGAAGTCCATACTTCTGGACAGCTTCCACAAAGACATTAAGCACAGTTCAAGCACTGTTGTTGTTGCTTACTTTGAGATAAACAGGCAGTCTTGAATAACCATCTATACCACCATGGATGATAAAGCGCCATCTAAATTATGAAGTAATATAACAATATTGATCATGAGTGTTCCACCTGCATCAGGTAATTCATGTCTAATATCATTTCAAGATGTATTTCAGATTTTTATGTTTGTGTAATATTACATTATGATAATTGTGTAATATTAGATTTCTAAGATTTTGTGTCTTTATAACATTGTTTTCACATCAGAACTTTTCTGAATCGTCATAAACTAGATCGCATTTAAACTATCATTTTAATGATAGTATACATATGATGAGAGGACATCAATAATCCAATAAAATGGGTATGACCAAAAAGAAAATTATTGTAGACATTTGGACAGAAATATACATAGTATTGTCACTAATTGTTTTTCAGTCTCATTTCAGTATTTTTCGTTTTTCTCTCATTAAAAGTTTTTTTTAGAATGCAGTCACATGGAGCAATAACTTAATCTGGTACAATATGTGTCAAATTATGAAGTTAAGCTTAAGTTCTTTAGTTATATGAAAATAAAATAGATTTTTCATACCGCACAAGTTTATGATTTCCATCAATGTGCCATAAAAATTGTGGACCACTGACGTACGTCCTTCTTTGCACTCGACAGGTTGTAATGAATAATCTTCTGAAAAGAACTCCCTGTGGATCAACATTCAGCATAGCCTGTCTAATTCTGTATTCTTGAACACGGTGTCCCTGGGAAAGTAATATTGCAGAGATGGTGCGGTATACAACAAAAGGAAACTCAGTTGTCAGTTTTTTTACTTCTTGATCAAGTTCCTCATCACAAAGTAGACTATACATCTGTCTGACTTTCAAATCTAACTGGTTTAGTCTTCGTTCCACAGTTTGTTTGCTAACACCCAGCATATCTGCCATCTCCTTTACTTTGAAACCATTTTGGATAAAGAACTCGAGAGTTTGTGAGGGTATGTAAAATGCTGGACGACCCAAGAAACCATACTCAACTTCAGGTTTAGGGATTTCGTTATTCATATTTCTATCAAGAGAGACCAGTTCAAGCGCTTGTTCAGCACAATTTAAACTTTCTTCAATGTCTGTAAATTGTTATAACTGCACCATCATTGATATGGCTACTTCTAAATATGTTTTTAGATTTTGGGTTCTATTATTTTCAATGCACTGTGCAAGGAAATGAAGTTTCTGACGTACCAACTCCTTCATTTCAGACACTGCTACTGCATCATCATTAGATCTGATTTAAAAAATGTTGAAATCAGAAGAGAGCGACAAAAAAATTTGTTAATTTCAGACATTATTGGTGTTAAATAGTATACTTAAAGAAAGAATATTTGATGCAAACGCAGAGATATCTATGCATATACAGTGCAGTTCTATGCATATACAGTGCAGTCATCAATTTTGTTTGATAGATGATGTATGTTTTTAAAACTTGCTTTGGCAATAGTATATCCATAAAGATCTACTTCACACATACACATAGATAATTTCTAATGATCTATAAAAATCATCTGCTCACATAGAATATTTTCTGATAATACTCTAAATGGTCTTTATTGAAAGGCTTTGCTAGATTTTGATGGAGCACTCACCTGTTAAAGTACCACCAACAACATCCTTTTTGGTGATATATAACAAGTCAGTGATATTTATCACTATAAAAATCTAACATTCATTTCATTAAAAAACTGAAAGAAGAAAAAAAAAAAAAACATCAGCTGATTAGTGTAGCTCTTTATGAATTTGGTGGTTTGGTGAATGTTCATCATAGAAAGGGAATTAACATGAGTAAATTTGAAAAGAAAAACATACTTACATATTCATATTTGTTTGAAGTCTTTTAATTGTCTAGATAGTTCCAAAATAAATAGTAATGTTTCATCAACTGAAAAACAAGATAGGGCATTGTGTTCTTATAAGGATGAACCAAAGATGGCCAGCCAAGTGTGTCAACTGGCAAGGTGACAAGTAACAGGTTATTTGCTTGTATAGTATATTTTGATTGTATTATGGTGCAAACCATGTAAAATGTTAAGATATAAGAATTATGTTGTTTTCCATTTTGTAATACTTTAACATTTTTAGGTGCAGCTCCATACGAAGTCTCTTACAGTGTAAATGAAATAAGGAAAACAAAGTTTATAATAACATATGTCCTACCTGTTCGACAAATTCCATTATATATGATGAAAATTGCTTATAGATAACCTGTTTTTGAATATGATGATACTAAGAAAAAAAGAACATTTCCAAAGTATTGCATAGCAATCAATAAAATAATATTCTATGGAAATGCAAGTGTTTCATACATTTTTGTGTTAAGTCAACTAATTTTCTCATTCTCAGCATTTCCTCTGTCCACTTCTTAGCTTCATATTTATGCAGATTTTAGTGCATTGTGTTAAAAAAATATCTTTTAATGAACTGTGGAAATTGAAATGAATTGTAAATTTGTCAGTAAGTACATCAGCACTGATTGTACTCTACTGTATGCTTATTTGGTGCTTTATGAGACAGCAATATGAGTAGGTTATTCAGTGCCAAGGCAATTGGAGTTGTGCTTTTCAAAGCAAACTCATTGGTAGCTGACCATGGCTAGTCAAATGGTATGATTAGAACCCACACCCTTTCAACTGTGAGTTGGCATGACAACCACTGAGCCACTGTTGCTCCTACTGTACTGTGCCTCAGCTGCCATTCGAAAAGTAGTACATGGGTAATATATTAAATCTGGCACTAAAATGAGAACAGTTGATGAAACTTTGGTTTTCCATACCAAAGACATAAATAAGTATGCAAGAGTTTGCTTCATATAACATATCTAAGAAGTAAAATCGATAAATATAAAAGTGGGGCAGAAATATACTTGTTTTAAAGTAATCTTCATGTAAATGCTGTACACACAAAAACAAACTTTTGCCTTTCCCATTTTCACTTGAAATATATGAGTCTAGGACATTCCTCCCACGATATATATCTCACCCAGACATCCCTCCTGGACTTTTACCCTAATCAAATAGGGCTTTCCCAAAGTCATTCCTCCCCATGATCTTAAAACTTTATTCATTTAACATAAAATTTTGCCAATTAAATATAAATACTTATATTAAGTTATGTTAAAAGAAAGTTATTTGAAATGAATTTCAGTAGTAAGAGTTAAAGGTAACATTTTCACATATTAAAAAATGAATTGTTTAAAAGATATTGTTGTAAGCAATTGCTTTTAAGTATTCTATGATGACACGATTGTTGAAGTCGTCGACTATGTTTGCAATTCTCGAAGAACAGTCTTTGTAGTACTTCTTTGGTTGTTGAGGCAAATGTCCACTGAAGATCTGATTTAGGTTGACATTATTTAAGCTCTGTTCACAACTACAAATTAATTGAACAATGGCTAATCCTTCTGTTAATTATCTTAAATTTGCCAAATATATAAAGGTTTGACTCAAGCCTCTTGAACATACTTCAAAGAAACCTCCTGTTCTAAAGTGAGTAAATGCAGCACTAGCAATTGATTGACAAATAAACAATGCACATTTTTTTATAATTAACAATGCTTAAAAATGGGTGTGAATTTATGTTCACAGTTCAAATGTGGTGTCAAGCTACCCTTAAGATCCATGATTGTATGTGTGTGTGAGAGAGAGAGAGAGATACAGAAAGAGTTCAGGTCAGGAAAGTAGATATTTTACATTTGATAATGCAGTTATTTCAGGTGACAAGAATCATACCTGTTCATTTACAGTAATGCGTGATGCGAGTATGCATCAAAGCTAAATTTTACTACATATAAAAAGTATAAAGATGGGGGGGAATGACTAGGGGGAAATGTCAACAGACATTTAAAATAATTGAAATTTTATGCAGAAAGAATTTAACAAAGGCTTTTAATTTGTCAAAAAAAAGTACAGACCAATGAAACTAAGATTTTTTAACTTGTCCATGGCAAATCAATTGTGGAAAAACTTAAAACAATAACAATTCATACCCAAAACTGACTGGATCATTAACTGTTTTATCAAAATACTCCTTTAACATATCACATTGTTTATGTTTATACCTTCCAGGGGTCTTAATGATTTAAATTCATCTATTTTTTTTAAAAAGGTATAACAGGGTTCCTGCAATAAAACCAACAGTGCAGTTCGAAGAATGCACACACACACACACACACACACACACATATATATATATATATATATGTATGTGTGTGTGTGTGTGTGTTTTATTGCAACATGGGTGATTTTCAATTTGATATACCAATAGTACTGGTATATCAAATTTATATATTTCTTTTTAATTAAATAAAATATTCGAATAATATCGGAAAACTAAAGCACGTCAAAAACAATTTAGGTCACAATTCTTATTTTATTTATTTTGAGTACGATGGTAAAGATGTCTCGGCAACTTAGAGTTCATGCAAGTAGGACAAGATGCAATATCGTTTAAATCTCGTTTCTATGCCACTATACCCAGTTATACCGGTTACTGTAAATTACACATATAATGTCCAAATAAAAAAGGGGTGTGAAGGGTCAGCGAATATATAACATTGTGTAGATATATATAATTATATACAATTTGATAAATTTAATTTGTTCTATGCTTCTTACGGGCGTACCTCCTTTCCAGATGTTAATACTCTAGGAAACCAGCTGACTGTAATACGACATTACCTGCAGCAAAATAACCCTAAGGAGGCAGGGTACAGTTTCATAATTTGGCCCCTGGCAAATTTCTTAACTTAAGGCTATGGTGTGACTTTTTCAGCAATTATTGTCTACTAATTAAATATATGGATATATTTGTGAGCTAGGTGTTTCGGGCTTGTGTTGTTCTTGAAATTGATGTCAGCCATGTACACCTTCCATAGTTACTCTGCAATATGTTAATAGTGAAATACCGATAGTTGTCTACAAAGAAGAGCTAGCCTCTCGTAACAATAAACATGTGGGTTTGGGACAAGGAGCATATCTCAAAAACGGCTTGGATGACAACTATTTTCAACTGCATCAGCCTGTTTAGTACACACTGTTTGGCAGAATTGTAATCTATGAAAAGGGCTTGTGTTTGCACTGTGAGTACCACATGGTGTCAAAAATGTCCTTCGGACATGAAAATTGCAGGTATAAATTTGGGGTTGGGGTGCATAAACTTCTTCTGCTATGAACTGCCACTGACTTCTCTGGTCAAGTGGATAATATTTTTATGCTTTGTTTTAATATAGGTATCTCAAAATATGGACATTCTTGACCTCACTTGTGTATTTGATTTTTTATGATTTTTTTGTACTAGGTCACTGATTGCGGCATTAATTTGTACATAAATTCTGGCCCCTGCCCCCCTTAAGCAAAAATGATAATTTTATTATGGTGCAGTCAGCCATGACTATTATACTTTTTTGTTTCTTTGTGTATATTTAAATAATTTTTGTGCATTAGCTTCATAATATTTCCTTCCTTTTTCCATATTTCATGTAGTGTTATGGAGGCAGGGTACAGTTTCATAATTTGGCCCCTGGCAAATTTCTTAACTTAAGGCTATGGTGTGACTTTTTCAGCAATTATTGTCTACTAATTAAATATATGGATATATTTGTGAGCTAGGTGTTTCGGGCTTGTGTTGTTCTTGAAATTGATGTCAGGCATGTACACCTTCCATAGTTACTCTGCAATATGTTGATAGTGAAATACCAATAGTTGTCTACGAAGAAGAGCTAGCCTCTCGTAACAATAAACATGTGGGTTTGGGACAAGGAGCATATCTCAAAAACGGCTTGGATGACAACTATTTTCAACTGCATCGGCCTGTTTAGTACACACTGTTTGGCAGAATTGTAATCTAGGAAAAGGGCTTGTGTTTGCACTGTGAGTACCACATGGTGTCAAAAATGACCTTCGGACATGAAAATTGCAGGTATAAATTTGGGGTTGGGGTGCATAAACTTCTTCTGCTATGAACTGCCACTGACTTCTCTGGTCAAGTGGATAATATTTTTATGCTTTGTTTTAATATAGGTATCTCAAAATATGGACATTCTTGACCTCACTTGTGTATTTGATTTTTTATGATTTTTTGTACTAGGTCACTGATTGCGGCATTAAATTTGTACATAAATACTGGACCCTGCCCCCTTAAGCAAAAATGATAATTTTTTTATGGTGCAGTCAGCCATGACTATTATACTTTTTTGTTTCTTTGTGTATATTTAAATAATTTTTGTGCATTAGCTTCATTATATTTCCTTCCTTTTTCCATATTTCATGTAGTGTTATATGTAATGCTCTTTGCCGAGGGAGGTAACTGTGTTTTATACCTCAATGTGAGAACTGTTTACATCATGATAAAGTAGCATATGTTGGACGTAACTTACTAAATATGGAACGAAAATGGTGACCACAATGTATTGTCTTGCTTTTTATGTAGTTGTCAAGGTTTGCACATCTATTTGTGTGAATATTATTCACATTTCATTACAGACACACAGAAACAATTGCTTAGCATGTCAACATGCATTCTTTAAAGTAATTTAACTCCACAGAAGCAGCTAGACTTTGA